>SJYW01003341.1:84998-104246 GCA_006410735.1 Raphicerus campestris | reverse complement strand
TTCTTTGCGACCCCATGAACAGTAGCCCGCCAGGTTCCTCTGTGCATGGGGTTCTCCAGGCAAGAATACTGGAATGGGTTACCACTTCCTTCTCCAGGGGATCTTCCTGACCCAAGGACTGAACCTGGGTCTCCCACTTTGCAGGCAGATTCTTTACCATCTGAGCCACCAGGAAGCCCATGTTTAGTCAAGGAGGAGGATAAAAGCATGTAGAAAAACGTAGGTATGAATTTTAATGAGTGCCTGAAACAATGTCCTGGGTTTCTCTAGTGCAGAATCACATGGAGTTGTAAAGATTTAACTCAGAATTTGAACCTTTGGTGAAACAGCCCCAAGACAACAGTGGGAGTTAACTGGTCTGCAAGCAGCCTTTGGTGTTCTGATATCACCCTCAGCTCTAGCAACCCAGGCCTGCTGCTTGCTTAATTCTTTTGGACTTGAACAGAGATTTAGGAAGTAACTCTGAGGGTAGGTTCTACCAGAGTCAGAGTAGTTTCCCAGGCGACAGTGGTAAAAAAACAAAAACCTGCTTGCCAATGCAGGAGATGCAAGAGATGCAGGTGTGATCCCTGGTCAAGATTCCCTGGAAAAGGAATCGGCAACCTATTCTTGCCTGGAAAATCCTACGAACTGAGGAGCTTGGAAGGCTATATATAGTCCATGGGGTCCCAAAGAGTTGGACGCGACTGAGCTACCAAGCACGACTTGATAGACAAATAGCCTTCAAGATCAATTCACCTGGATTTTACAATAACGTTGTGATTACAAATAAGCAGAAGGAAACCTCTTTTGAGTTGAGCAAGTGAAAGCGCCTGACCTTTGAGGCTTTTTGCTTTGATCTAGTGAAGAAGAAAAGAATACCTAGTAGGAAGTGAAACTACTAAGTCTTGAAATATTTGCCTCTGAAGCAGCAGACATGGCCCTACTAAGCACATATTATATAATATGTATTACCATAACAATGCCTGTAATTGCCTTCAGAGATTCCATTTTCTACTGAATCTTTACTTTTCCCTAAAACACAAAACACATGGTCTCTTACCAGTTAGAATACACTTGAAAAAAAAGTATAATGTTGCATTTTTGACAAATAATTTCATCTGTTTCTGCTGAAAAGTGTGTCACTTTAAGAAAAAAAAAAGTCTTGACAAATTCAACATCACATGCTCAGTCATTTAGTCCAACTCTTTGCGACCCCATGGACTGTAGCTCGCCAGACTCCTCTGTCCATGGAATTTTCCAGGCAAGGACACTGGAGTGGGTTGTCATTTCCTACCCCAAAATTTAGTATTACTTTCAGCAAAACAGTGTGGCAGATTCAATCAAGGTTACAATGATGTTAAAATACAGCAGCATTCAAAGGAAGTGTGACTATAGTCCCCAACCTGGTATCTTAGTATAACAGATAGAAATTCAGTGATTGTTTTTTCCTGAGGTTGATAAGTTCCTTGCATTTTTTTCTCTGCGATTTTGAAAGGAAATGCTTATAATTATCGGTTCTCTATGTAATGATTATCACGTTTTTTATTTCAGAGCTAGCATCCCTGGAAACACATTCCTTATAGTAACATGAAACCCTCTCCCACCACCATTTGGGCAAGATTCTGATTGATTTCAGCAGAACAAAGGAACAATTGCATCCCATTTGAAAGCCAGATGAGGTGCTCTTGGTTTCCTTCTAAATTGGGAGTGATAATGGTTGGGTGGTCATTACTTCAAGCAGGGAAATAAAACAGCCCTAACAATGAACAGGGCTGGTGTACAGTGGCTATTTTCTGGGATGGAACTGGTTAACTAAGAATTGAAAAGTCATCCTCTGGTAGCCTGAACAGGAACCTGCAGTCTGCAAACACTTATTCCCATCAACACTGCTCCAAGGAGGTGCCGAAATGCAGGGTCCTTCATTCTGATCTTGCGTCTGTCCTGGTATGAATTAACAGAGGGGAACAGGAAATGGATCGACACTGTTCATAAGTGAGGCGGCCAGGCAGGAGGGGAGGTCCTTCTGCTTTCAATCAAGAGAGGGGGTACAATCTGAGGTGTCATCAGTACATCTCAACCATCGGGAAACCCAGGCTTCTTCAGGGAGCTGGGCTTCTTTATGGATGGAATTACATACTTTGTGAGTAAGAATTATTTCTTGTATAGAATACCTGTTAGCTTACAGCAAAATGTGAGTGGCAGGAAGTACACAGGACTGGTGAAGTAAGCAAAGCAAACACTTATGTGTATTTCTCCCCTTGACCCTGCACCAGACAGAGGAAACTATTATTGTCATCATTATCTATGTTCTTATTAATATTATTTTAATAGTAATATTTTTCCAAGTTCCCAATCTGGAATACTCAGAAAAATCAAAAATCATTTTCTTTCTTGGAGACCTTTAGAATTCAGGAGCTTAGAAGAAATTTTCTCTATGCCACTGGATTATTCCCATTATAGGTGTTATAGTGAGCGCTGCTAGCCTTGCTTTAATATTATTGACACTGACCCTTGCTTTGCTGACATCTTGGGTAGCTACTATGAAGAGCTGGGAACTGATTTGCTTAATTTCAACCTTACTAATCCAATCAACTTGCCTGTTTACTTTGTGTGCTCAGCAAGCCTTTGAAAAACGAGACTTTTAAGTGACTTCCTACTCCAGGAAAGATTTGTACGTGGACACTTGGTCTTAATCAGAGAGGGGATGGACTGTCTGGGTTGGATGTGGTCAGAGGTGCTGCTGAGCAGAAGCAGGAGTAGGAAACTGGAAAACTGCCTGTCCCTCCTGATCATCTTCATGGCACAACTACAGGATTCCATTTGAAATGAGCTCCCCAACATTAAAAAATGCCCGTATGTAAGTGCGAGCACAAAAGCAGGAAATGTGTTCTTCTGTTGCTATTACTTGACAATGTATTCACCACATCTCAATTTTTCTCCTCTTGTGCAAATCAGTGGGAGTTTCCATNCGGGAGACCCAGGTTCGATCCCTGGGTCGGGAAGATCCTTTGGAGAAGGGAATGACAACCCACTCCAGTATTCTTGCCTGGGAAATCCCATGGATAGGGGAGCCTTGCAGACTACAGTCTATGGGATTGCAAAGAGTTGTACACAACTGAGCAGCTAACACAATCTCCTGCCCTAGTTTCTTTTCATGGTGGAACACTTCTACCTGCAAATCCCCTGTGTGGTGATTTGGTTATGGATCACCAAACTCCTGGGTATTGCCTACTCTGGGCTTTTTGACCCCTTTTGTTCCACCCACTTTTCAAGAAGACCTTCTAGTGCCCATTGCTGCTTTTCTGCGGAGAGAGCAATCAGGCGTGCCCAGGGTAGGACCTTGATTTGGGCATCAGGTTGGTCTGTCTCACCTCTGATCAAGGTGCTATTAGAACAGCATCTGAAACCTGGACACCAAGGACTTTAACCAAAGGTCCACTGCTATCCTGACCCAATAGTCTTTGGGGTCCAGTGGTTAGTATTGACTACATTGGCCAAAAGCAGGTATCTGCCTGATGCTGACATTGTCCTGTCCAAGAGTCATAGCCTAGATGTGGTTTCTTCCTTATAAAACACACCATTTCATCTCTGGCCCATATGAGACCATCTTTAAACCTTTATCCAGTATAAATTATCCTCACCTTAAAAAGCAAGCACCCTACTTTTCAAACTTATTTCTGTAAGTCACACCTGGAATACAGTTTTAGATTTTTCCTGGCCTCTAAAGCCCCAGAGCTCACTCTGCTCAGTCTTGTTTGTGATGCTCTTTCTCTGTAATGGCACACCCACCCACCTCCCCTCAGCCGTCATTCTCAACTTCCGTCTCTTGTATCCCACGCGCAAGCCATCATCAGTCCTTTCACTTCCACATTTGAAAAGCCTACCATATCAGACCACTTTCGCCACTTTCGGTATTAGTATCCTAATCTGCATCTGCTGTTGTTCACCTGTCCCACTGAATTACACTCCTAACTAACTCTCTTGACTCCTTCCATCCAGTCTCTAAAGAGCACCAAGTAGTCCTTTCTGAGACAAAGTCAGATCAATCATAACACGTCTGTGATCAAACAGTCCATTGGTTTCCCCCGTCTCACTCAAAATCAGATATAGTGTGTCACTTGTCCCACGGCTCCCCCACTACCAGCCAGCTCTTGTTTACCTCCCCAGCCTTATCCCCTTCCTCTGTCCCCTCACTCAGTCTGCTGTCCCACGTTGTGTGACACTGCACGTATCGCACATTGAAAAGCAAACCCCAGTCCAAACACTTCCCACCCTAGGCNGTGCAAGATGCTGCTCATGGGTCCCCACATTCTTTACCATGGCTCTCCTGTGAAATCTCAGAGTTCTTCATCACAGCTCTCCCAGCAGCTACTAGACATCAGTTGGAATTGGCGTATGTTAAGAAATCTACTGGGGCTCCCTTAGTGACTCAGATGGTAAAGAATCTGCCTGCAACATGGGAGACCTGGGTTCAATCCCTGGTTTGGGAAGATTCCCTGGAGAAGGAAATGGTCACCCACTCCAGTATTCTTGCCTGAAGAATCCTATGGACAAAGGAGCCCGGTGGGCTACAGTCCATGGGGTATTAAAGAGTTGGACATGACTGAGGGACTAACACACACGTTTTTAGCTCAGCAGTAACAAAATGTGCAATACAAAATATTTTTTTAAGCTTCCAATGAAAATTTTAAGGATTTTTGTTCTTAAGTAACTCTATCTGTATTGTATGGTTGTCCTGCAGATAGGAAATGATCACAGTGTTCCCCAAATTGCTGTTCCTTATCAAATCCCTGTAATTGAGATTAATTTTCATTTGGCTGCTAATCACATGTTTATATGGAATCCCCTGGTTTCATCGTGCATCTTTTTCCCTTAGTGATTATTCTGTGAGGAGAGTTATAAGATAATTTGGGCACACATAATAAGTTTACTGGGCAACAGATATTAAATAAACATGTGGAGAGTTAAGAGATACAGAGGCACAGGAAAACCCTGCCTTTGTGGATTTGGTATTTCATAACCTCAGATATGCAGATGATACTACTCTTATGGCAGAAAGTGAAGAAACACTAAAGAGCCTCTTGATGAAAGTGAAAGAGGAGAGTGAAAAAGTTGGCTTAAAGCTCAACATTCAGAAAACAAAGATCATGGCATCCGGTCCCACCACTTCATGGGAAATAGATGGGGAACCAGTGGAAACAGTGTCAGACTTTATTTGGGGGGGCTCCAAAATCACTGCAGATGGTGATTGCAGCCATGAAACTAAAAGACACTTACTCCTTGGAAGAAAAGTTATGACCAACCTAGATAGTATATTCAAAAGCAGAGACATTACTTTGCTGACTAAGGTCCGTCTAGTCAAGGCTATGGTTTTTCCTGTGGTCATGTATGGATATATTGGGCTTCCCTGGTGGCTCAGAGGTTAAAGCATCTGCCTCCAATGTGGGAGACCGGGTTCAATCCCTGGGTCAGGAAGATCCCCTGGAGAAGGAAATGGCAATCCACTCCAGTATTCTTGCCTGGAGAATCCCATGGACAGAGAAGCCTAGTAGGTTACAGACCACGGGGTCACAAAGAGTCAGAGATGACTGAGCAACTTCACCACCACTCCCACATGTATGGATGTGAGAGTTGGACTGTGAAGAAGGCTGAGCGCCGAAGAATTGATGCTTTTGAACTGTGGTGTTGGAGAAGACTCTTGAGAGTCCCTTGGACTGCAAGGAGATCCAACCAGTCCATTCTGAGGGAGATCGGCCTTGGGATTACTTTGGAAGGAATGATGCTAAAGCTGAAACTCCAGTACTTTGTCCACCTCATGAGAAGAGTTGACTCATTGGAAAAGACTCTGATGCTGGGAAGGATTGGAGGCAGAAGGAGAAGGAGAAGACAGAGGATGAGATGGCTGGATGGCATCACTGACTCGACGAACATGAGTCTGGGTGAACTCCGGGAGATGGTGATGGACAGGGAGGCCTGGCGTGCTGCGATTCATGGGATCTCAAAGAGTCAGACACGACTGAGCGATTGAACTGAACTGAACTCAGAGGAGCTATTTACTGAGTGTTAATTATGTACCCAACACTTCATCTACCCCATCTTATTTGATATCTCTGACAACACCATGCATTAGGAATAATTATTATTTCTATTTTACAGGTGAGGACATTGGCCTTGAGAAAGTCTAACTTAATTGTCTGAGATCACACAGAGGTTAAATACCAGAGCCTAGATTCAACCTATATCTGTCTGGTTCCAGAATCCATTCTCTTAACCACTAATTTTTTCCCATCTAGGATCTCAATAAAAATACTACCTTCAGCAAAAACAAGCTGAAGATTTTCTTTTAAGGCATGAAGCTAATAATCATGTCCTTTCATATGATGGGTCAATTTCTTCCACTGTAAAAATGGAGCCTGAGAGTGGTTTTGCATAAGAAGACTTGGAATAAACCTGTAGAGAAGAAAGGCCTATCGCTCACTGAGTGGAAATTAAAGAGAACAAAAAGATCCTAGAGCAGTGTGATTTCATATTTTACACTGAAATTAACTCCAAATATGCGTGTGGTCAGGTAACCTGTGTGGCCCCCACTCCCATCTCTTTTGTCTGTTCCACTGACCCAGGAGAGAAATAGCCTCCACTGAATTGTTTGCTTCAGGAAGGTCGTTGTTCAGTCTCCCAATTGTGTCCAATTCTTGGCGACCCTCGAGCCTATACTTTGTCTGGGTGTCCTTGAGACCTAGCAGAATGACTGGTATCCAGCAGGCATTGAACAAGTGTTTGCTAAAAGCAAAAGTGTCTAATGCAAGAGATGAGGAGATAGAGGGAGAGAAGGAAGAACGGGGGAAAGAAAAGCAAGAAAGGGATGGAAGAACAAAGGAAGAAATTAGCATCCTTTAACCTCCCACCCTTTGGGCTTCCTGGGTAGCTCAAATGGTAAAGAGTCTGCCTGAAATGCGGGAGACCCAGGTTCGATCCCTGGGTCGGGAAGATCCTTTGGAGAAGGGAATGACAACCCACTCCAGTATTCTTGCCTGGGAAATCCCATGGATAGGGGAGCCTTGCAGACTACAGTCTATGGGATTGCAAAGAGTTGTACACAACTGAGCAGCTAACACAATCTCCTGCCCTAGTTTTTTCATGGTGGAACACTTCTACCTGCAAATCCCCTGTGTGGTGGTTTGGTTATGGATCACCAAACTCCTGGGTATTGTCTACTCTGGGCTTTTTGACCCCTTTTGTTCCACCCACTTTTCAAGAAGACCTTCTAGTGAACATTGCTGCTTTTCTGCGGAGAGAGCAATCAGGCGTGCCCAGGGTAGGACCTTGATTTGGGCATCAGGTTGGTCTGTCTCACCTCTGATCAAGGTGCTATTAGAACAGCATCTGAAACCTGGACACCGAGGACTTTAACCAAAGGTCCACTGCTATCCTGACCCAATAGTCTTTGGGGTCCAGTGGTTAGTATTGACTACATTGGCCAAAAGCAGGTATCTGCCTGATGCTGACATTGTCCTGTCCAAGAGTCATAGCCTAGATGTGGTTTCTTCCTTATAAAACACACCATTTCATCTCTGGCCCATATGAGACCATCTTTAAACCTTTATCCAGTATAAATTATCCTCACCTTAAAAAGCAAGCACCCTACTTTTCAAACTTATTTCTGTCACACCTGGAATACAGTTTTAGATTTTTCCTGACCTCTAAAGCCCCAGAGCTCACTCTGCTCAGTCTTGTTTGTGATGCTCTTTCTCTGTAATGGCACACCCACCCACCTCCCCTCAGCCGTCATTCTCAACTTCCATCTCTTGTATCCCACGCGCAAGCCATCATCAGTCCTTTCACTTCCACATTTGAAAAGCCTACCATATCAGACCACTTTCGCCACTTTCGGTATTAGTATCCTAATCTGCATCTGTTGTTGTTCACCTGTCCCACTGAATTACACTCCTAACTAACTCTCTTGACTCCTTCCATCCAGTCTCTAAAGAGCACCAAGTAGTCCTTTCTGAGACAAAGTCAGATCAATCATAACACGTCTGTGATCAAACAGTCCATTGGTTTCCCCCGTCTCACTCAAAATCAGATATAGTGTGTCACTTGTCCCACGGCTCCCCCACTACCAGCCAGCTCTTGTTTACCTCCCCAGCCTTATCCCCTTCCTCTGTCCCCTCACTCAGTCTGCTGTCCCACGTTGTGTGACACTGCACGTATCGCACATTGAAAAGCAAACCCCAGTCCAAACACTTCCCACCCTAGGCTCTTTGAGAGTGCTCCCTCAGCTAGAATGCTCCTCCCCAGGTCTGCATGGCTCAATCTTCTGCTTAGTCCAAGTCTCTGCTTACTCTCTTCTCATCAGAGGTGACACACTTTCCCATTTTCTTATCTTCCTAAGCTTTCCTTCACATTGTGTGTATTCACCTATTGAACTATTGAACATGTATCCTCTCCACTGGGTAGAAGGTTCGTGAGGGCACGGATTTGGTAGAGGGCACTAGAGCACCACAGCAAAATGCGTGAAGAATTGACATCTGACAAGGCATTGTTGCATGATTAAAGGAAGAAACATCCAGAGAGCTTTGCAGAGAGGTTAGATGGAAGGCTGGAGTAGTTTCAGAGCATCAAGGCCCACGTCTGATCTGAAAAGAAGTAAAGCCAATGGCTCTTCTTACTAAATGTGCGTCCCTACCCCATGCTGAACGCTGAAGAATTGATGCTTTTGAACTGTGGTGCTGGAGAAGACTCTTGAGAGTCCTTTGGATTGCAAGGAGATCCAACCAGTCCATCTTAAAGCACATCAGTCCTGAGTGTTCATTGGAAGGACTGATGTTGAAGCTGAAGTTCCAATACTTTGGCCACCTGATGTGAAGAGCCAACTCATTGGAAAAGACTCTGATGCTGGGAAAGATTGAAGGCAAGAGAAGAAGGGGACGACAGAGGATGAGATGGTTGGATGGCATCAGCTACTCAATGGACATGAGTTTGGGTAAACTTCGGGAGTTGGTGATGGACAGGGAGGCCTGGTATGCTGCAGTCCATGGGGTCACAAAGAGTCTGACATGACTGAGTGACTGAACTGAACTGAACTGACCCCATGGTTCTGCACCAGCCTTGAGCCCCTACTGGTTACAGTGAAGACTTTGCTGGACAAACCAAGGTTCAGAGAGCGGAAGCTTGTGAGCCATCTCTACTGTTGCCCTCTTACCTCATTGTGGGCCCATCATTCCTGCCAAATAATCTAACAGCTCTCAGTAATAGTGAACAAATGAGTTCAGTCTCCTGAAGAGTGTGGCAAGTAGGTCCTCTGAAACACTAAACTGAGCCACTGAGGCATAAAGATGAGCCCAGGGTCACATAGGCAGGTGAACAAGAAATTAGGATTAAAACCTAGACTACTTCCTTTCTGATATTTATGATATCAGATAGGTGATATCATATCTGATAGGTATGATAGATGTCATATCTATCACATCAGTGTTTATGATATTTATGATAGGTGTTGACTATCATAAATATTGTGTTGGTAGCTGGTTCAAGTTTCATGGATGTTTCATTTGAACAGGAATGAAAGAAAGAGAGGCCCTAAAAGACAGACTGTTAATTTTCCAAAGTTGTGGTCTTTGTGATACAACAGATGAGCTTAAGCAATTAGAGCCTTAGCGAGCCTCCCTTTGGGTTTCTCTGACTGCTTCTCTCTGTTTGCAGACATCATATTCCATTTCTACAAAACATCTCTGGTTACCAAAAGTAAATTTTGTGGGAAAATGGTGACGACGGTCAAAGAAAGAGTTAACACAACCAAAACAAAAAATCCAGTTTGAAATATTTTTACAACGTTCTTTACACTCGAGCCCGCTGGAGAAAAAAATAGCATTTTAAGTGCTGCTCTTTTTCCCATTAGGTTGTCTGCTTTTACAGGTGGCAAGTTTCAGCGAGATCTGAAGGCAAAAGGCTCATGCAGAGATGGTCTGGAGCAGAAAGACTTGACCCGCCTGACCCCTTGCCCATGCACACAACATAATCACTCACAAAATAGATACTAAAATAATGTTAGCAGCTGCCTGGCCTAAACGAATAAAACTGAACATGTTGAGAGAGAAGGCAGAAAGCCTGTCCTTAGCTCACCGCCTCGGGCCTCGGCATTACAGCCTCCCTGGCCTGAGTTAACAGAGATCAAACCAAATGGCTTTTTGCACCTCCCGTCTTTTCCTTGTGTCATTCTGACACTCTTTTTTTTTTCCCCTAACAGGTCTTGACTCAATGAATTTAAACGCCCTTCTCTTTCTCACTCACCACATGCAAACTTTAATTAAGGCTGTCTTTACATAACACTAAAATAACTTGTTGAGATGTGAAACAGTCAGATCACTGAGTTTGGGGCCAAAAGAAGAGGGAGAGGGAAGGTCAAAGAGGATCATGAATGACGGCAAAAAATACCCCAGATGTTTAGACAGGCTTATNAAATAGCCTCCACTGAATTGTTTGCTTCAGGAAGGTCGTTGTTCAGTCTCCCAATTGTGTCCAATTCTTGGCGACCCTCGAGCCTATACTTTGTCTGGGTGTCCTTGAGACCTAGCAGAATGACTGGTATCCAGCAGGCATTGAACAAGTGTTTGCTAAAAGCAAAAGTGTCTAATGCAAGAGATGAGGAGATAGAGGGAGAGAAGGAAGAACGGGGGAAAGAAAAGCAAGAAAGGGATGGAAGAACAAAGGAAGAAATTAGCATCCTTTAACCTCCCACCCTTTGGGCTTCCTGGGTAGCTCAAATGGTAAAGAGTCTGCCTGAAATGCGGGAGACCCAGGTTCGATCCCTGGGTCGGGAAGATCCTTTGGAGAAGGGAATGACAACCCACTCCAGTATTCTTGCCTGGGAAATCCCATGGATAGGGGAGCCTTGCAGACTACAGTCTATGGGATTGCAAAGAGTTGTACACAACTGAGCAGCTAACACAATCTCCTGCCCTAGTTTTTTCATGGTGGAACACTTCTACCTGCAAATCCCCTGTGTGGTGGTTTGGTTATGGATCACCAAACTCCTGGGTATTGTCTACTCTGGGCTTTTTGACCCCTTTTGTTCCACCCACTTTTCAAGAAGACCTTCTAGTGAACATTGCTGCTTTTCTGCGGAGAGAGCAATCAGGCGTGCCCAGGGTAGGACCTTGATTTGGGCATCAGGTTGGTCTGTCTCACCTCTGATCAAGGTGCTATTAGAACAGCATCTGAAACCTGGACACCGAGGACTTTAACCAAAGGTCCACTGCTATCCTGACCCAATAGTCTTTGGGGTCCAGTGGTTAGTATTGACTACATTGGCCAAAAGCAGGTATCTGCCTGATGCTGACATTGTCCTGTCCAAGAGTCATAGCCTAGATGTGGTTTCTTCCTTATAAAACACACCATTTCATCTCTGGCCCATATGAGACCATCTTTAAACCTTTATCCAGTATAAATTATCCTCACCTTAAAAAGCAAGCACCCTACTTTTCAAACTTATTTCTGTCACACCTGGAATACAGTTTTAGATTTTTCCTGACCTCTAAAGCCCCAGAGCTCACTCTGCTCAGTCTTGTTTGTGATGCTCTTTCTCTGTAATGGCACACCCACCCACCTCCCCTCAGCCGTCATTCTCAACTTCCATCTCTTGTATCCCACGCGCAAGCCATCATCAGTCCTTTCACTTCCACATTTGAAAAGCCTACCATATCAGACCACTTTCGCCACTTTCGGTATTAGTATCCTAATCTGCATCTGTTGTTGTTCACCTGTCCCACTGAATTACACTCCTAACTAACTCTCTTGACTCCTTCCATCCAGTCTCTAAAGAGCACCAAGTAGTCCTTTCTGAGACAAAGTCAGATCAATCATAACACGTCTGTGATCAAACAGTCCATTGGTTTCCCCCGTCTCACTCAAAATCAGATATAGTGTGTCACTTGTCCCACGGCTCCCCCACTACCAGCCAGCTCTTGTTTACCTCCCCAGCCTTATCCCCTTCCTCTGTCCCCTCACTCAGTCTGCTGTCCCACGTTGTGTGACACTGCACGTATCGCACATTGAAAAGCAAACCCCAGTCCAAACACTTCCCACCCTAGGCTCTTTGAGAGTGCTCCCTCAGCTAGAATGCTCCTCCCCAGGTCTGCATGGCTCAATCTTCTGCTTAGTCCAAGTCTCTGCTTACTCTCTTCTCATCAGAGGTGACACACTTTCCCATTTTCTTATCTTCCTAAGCTTTCCTTCACATTGTGTGTATTCACCTATTGAACTATTGAACATGTATCCTCTCCACTGGGTAGAAGGTTCGTGAGGGCACGGATTTGGTAGAGGGCACTAGAGCACCACAGCAAAATGCGTGAAGAATTGACATCTGACAAGGCATTGTTGCATGATTAAAGGAAGAAACATCCAGAGAGCTTTGCAGAGAGGTTAGATGGAAGGCTGGAGTAGTTTCAGAGCATCAAGGCCCACGTCTGATCTGAAAAGAAGTAAAGCCAATGGCTCTTCTTACTAAATGTGCGTCCCTACCCCATGCTGAACGCTGAAGAATTGATGCTTTTGAACTGTGGTGCTGGAGAAGACTCTTGAGAGTCCTTTGGATTGCAAGGAGATCCAACCAGTCCATCTTAAAGCACATCAGTCCTGAGTGTTCATTGGAAGGACTGATGTTGAAGCTGAAGTTCCAATACTTTGGCCACCTGATGTGAAGAGCCAACTCATTGGAAAAGACTCTGATGCTGGGAAAGATTGAAGGCAAGAGAAGAAGGGGACGACAGAGGATGAGATGGTTGGATGGCATCAGCTACTCAATGGACATGAGTTTGGGTAAACTTCGGGAGTTGGTGATGGACAGGGAGGCCTGGTATGCTGCAGTCCATGGGGTCACAAAGAGTCTGACATGACTGAGTGACTGAACTGAACTGAACTGACCCCATGGTTCTGCACCAGCCTTGAGCCCCTACTGGTTACAGTGAAGACTTTGCTGGACAAACCAAGGTTCAGAGAGCGGAAGCTTGTGAGCCATCTCTACTGTTGCCCTCTTACCTCATTGTGGGCCCATCATTCCTGCCAAATAATCTAACAGCTCTCAGTAATAGTGAACAAATGAGTTCAGTCTCCTGAAGAGTGTGGCAAGTAGGTCCTCTGAAACACTAAACTGAGCCACTGAGGCATAAAGATGAGCCCAGGGTCACATAGGCAGGTGAACAAGAAATTAGGATTAAAACCTAGACTACTTCCTTTCTGATATTTATGATATCAGATAGGTGATATCATATCTGATAGGTATGATAGATGTCATATCTATCACATCAGTGTTTATGATATTTATGATAGGTGTTGACTATCATAAATATTGTGTTGGTAGCTGGTTCAAGTTTCATGGATGTTTCATTTGAACAGGAATGAAAGAAAGAGAGGCCCTAAAAGACAGACTGTTAATTTTCCAAAGTTGTGGTCTTTGTGATACAACAGATGAGCTTAAGCAATTAGAGCCTTAGCGAGCCTCCCTTTGGGTTTCTCTGACTGCTTCTCTCTGTTTGCAGACATCATATTCCATTTCTACAAAACATCTCTGGTTACCAAAAGTAAATTTTGTGGGAAAATGGTGACGACGGTCAAAGAAAGAGTTAACACAACCAAAACAAAAAATCCAGTTTGAAATATTTTTACAACGTTCTTTACACTCGAGCCCGCTGGAGAAAAAAATAGCATTTTAAGTGCTGCTCTTTTTCCCATTAGGTTGTCTGCTTTTACAGGTGGCAAGTTTCAGCGAGATCTGAAGGCAAAAGGCTCATGCAGAGATGGTCTGGAGCAGAAAGACTTGACCCGCCTGACCCCTTGCCCATGCACACAACATAATCACTCACAAAATAGATACTAAAATAATGTTAGCAGCTGCCTGGCCTAAACGAATAAAACTGAACATGTTGAGAGAGAAGGCAGAAAGCCTGTCCTTAGCTCACCGCCTCGGGCCTCGGCATTACAGCCTCCCTGGCCTGAGTTAACAGAGATCAAACCAAATGGCTTTTTGCACCTCCCGTCTTTTCCTTGTGTCATTCTGACACTCTTTTTTTTTTCCCCTAACAGGTCTTGACTCAATGAATTTAAACGCCCTTCTCTTTCTCACTCACCACATGCAAACTTTAATTAAGGCTGTCTTTACATAACACTAAAATAACTTGTTGAGATGTGAAACAGTCAGATCACTGAGTTTGGGGCCAAAAGAAGAGGGAGAGGGAAGGTCAAAGAGGATCATGAATGACGGCAAAAAATACCCCAGATGTTTAGACAGGCTTATTTTTTTTTTAATTGAAATATAGCTGATTTCAATACTATATTAGTTTCAGGTATACCACAAAGTAATTTTGTTAGACATATATATATATATACATTTATATATTATTTTTAAAAATTCCTTTCCATTTTGATATATAACAAGATATATGATATAGTTCCTTTTGCTATATAGTAAGTCCTTGTTGTTTGCTTTATACGTGGTAGTATGTGTCTGTTAATCCCATACTTCTAATATATCTCTTTCCCCACTTTCCCCTTTAGGAAGCATACTTTTTTTTTTTTTTTCCAGATCAGCCCTGGGATTTCTTTGGAAGGAATGATGGTAAAGCTGAAACTCCAGTACTCTGGCCACCTCATGTGAAGAGGTGACTCATTGGAAAAGACTCTGATGCTGGGAGGGATTGGGGGCAGGAGGAGAAGGGGATGACAGAGGATGAGATGGCTGGATGGCATCACTGACTCAATGAACGTGAATGTGAGTGAACTCCGGGAGCTGGTGATGGACAGGGAGGCCTGGTGTGCTATGATTCATGGGGTCGCAAAGAGTTGGACGCGACCGAGCGACTGAACTGGACTGATGAAGTCTGTTTCTGTTTTGTAAATATGTTAATTTGTACTACGTTAAAAATTTCAGATAAAAGCGATGTCATATAACATGTCTTTCTCTGTCTTACTTCACTTAATATAACAGTCTCTAGGTCCATCCATGTTATTGCAAAGGACTGAGCAATATTCCATAGTACATATATACCACATCTTTATCCATTTATCTGTTGGGGGACACACGTTGCTTCCATGCCTTGGCTATTGTAAACAGTGCCATTATGAGTAGATAGGTTCCTTTTCAAGGCATTCTTTGCTTTTGGCTGTAAGCTTCCTGCCTTGCCTTTCCCTTTAATTATAGGGGACAAGTAGCATTTCCTCACTAAGGCAGATCCACCTTTCTCTAAAGCCATTCTCTTCACCTTGACGCCCATAAGCTTCCTACATTTATCATCTCTGTGTTATGAATGTTGGGGTTTTCTTTGTGACTCAGCTGGTAAAGAATCTGTCTTCAATGCAGGAGACCTGGGTTTGATCTCTGGGTTGGGAAGATCCTTTGGAGAAGGGAAAGGCTACCCACTCCAGTATTTTGGCCTGGAGAATTCCATGGACTTTATAGTCTATGGGGCCGCAAAGAAGAGTCAGACATGACTGAGCAACTTTCACTTTCACTTTTATGAATGTTAGCACTTCTATGGATTGTTGATCTTTCATGAAAGAGAAATCTGAAGTTCAAAGGTAGATATCAAATCCACAGCTTCAATAAAAGATTAACTTTAAAAATCTAAATAAATAATACATTTTGAAAAAAAAATTTAATATTCATTTAAAAACTTCAATGCTAAGTGGGAACTTAGCTTGCTTTTCTCAACTTAAAGGTTTCAAAGGAATGAATACTGATTCAGATGCCTTTCAGTACCAATAGCAAATGAGCTTATATAATTGTAAAAGAACTTCCAGACCTCATTTCCCCTTCCTGTAGCTTACATGGCTTATACAATAGTGATCATGGGCTAAGTAAAATGGTGGCTGTTCCTTAGCTTTGCAGACTTCAGAGATATTTATTAGCTTTACATGGGAAATTTCACTATTACTGTCCAATGATTCATTGCAAGTTAGAGTTACAAAATTCCCTTCAAGTTGCAACAAGAAAAGGACAAAACCCAGAAGCTGTAGTCACAGGGATAATAAAGAGAACAGAACAAGATAAGCCACTCCCAGTTAATCCACACGTGACCCAATCATTCTGCTGAATGTATTGGAGCAAGCAACCCTCCTTAGGAAGGTGGTTCATGAATCCTCCTGTTTAAAATCTGAACTTTTGAAATATTTCAAATATGAAAATTGACAATGGACGATAGAACGGCTCTAACAGTTATCATCCAAAGTTACTGAGCTTTGGTTGCAACATGTCCAGTCCTTGGAGTATAATGAATATAATGAGAATAACAGCTTTTGATTTGCTCTGACAGTGGTGATAAGTAGCATGTATTAATTGCTTTTGTGTATTTTACATTTATTGTCTAATTAATCATGACTGTTGCATTCTAAGTAAACCTATATTACTTAAAAAATAATTTAAAATTCTCAAAAATGGTTGTTTTAAAAGGTAATTTGGCTATTTGAACTCTTGAGACTGGACTGTTACTTTGAGAAGGATGATTTGACAAAGTGTATAAGAATTATATATATTCTTTTAAACCAAAAATATCAATTCAATTCAAAAATTTCAATTCCAATTTAATTAAAAATTCCAACACAAATTTATACAATAACGTGTACACAGATGTTCTTTGCTACATTATTTACAAATGGGAAGACTAGAAATAGCCTGTTAATTCAAAAGCATTTTTATAATGGCTTTATGGAGCATTCACGGAAAAGTTAGAATGACAGGCTCTGAAGTCAGAAGACCCAGTTTACGTTTTAGGTCTATCTATCTGTGAGGACTTAATCAAGATCCTATACTTACAAAAGCCTATTGTTTTTTTTAACCTGTAAAATAGGGAAAATGATATAACCTAGCTATTGATGGCTATGAGTGAAGCTTTAGTAAGATAAACCACATAAATAACTCAGCACAGTGTTAGGAATGCAGTGAGCACTCAATAAATGTTATAATTCTTTCTATTATGATTATTGGAACAATTCTATAGACAATTACACAGCTGTTAAAAATGATAAACTAGTTTAACTTGCTGGCATGGAAAGATGCCCATCATCATAAAACACATCAACAACCAATTTTAACCTTCTTCCTCAATGACCATCATACCCAACTCCACCAGCGCACAAAGCTATAAGGATATGAACCATAGCTGCCTTGTTCTCCACAGAAACCTCGGAGCCTAGAAAACACGCATCACGTAGAAGCCACTCCATAATACTTTATTTTTTGGATACAAATCTTTTACTTTCAAATATACTGATTGAAGCTAGGCAAATGGTAACCTTAACTTAACTGGTGTTTTTTTCCCCTTCTTTTTCCTTGTTTAATTGGAGAATAACTGCTTTATAATGTTGTGTTGGTTTCTGCCAAATGACAGCAGATCAGCTGTAATTATATGTGTGTGTGTGTGTGTGTGTGTGTGTGTGTGTGTACTATCCTTCCTTCTCTCTTGAGCCTCCCTCCACACCCCCTACATGATCCCAGCCCTTTAGAGCTTGTGACCTGTTAAAATCTAGACAAATGTCATTTTGTTAACATGGTGTATTTCAATTTGCTAATATGATGTGTCACATTGATTGATCTGCAAATATTGGATGGCTGGATGACATTACTGACTCGATAGACGTGAGTTTGAGTGAACTCCAGGAGTTGGTGATGGACAGGGAGGCCTGGCGTGTTGCGATTCATGGGGTCGCAAAGAGTCGGACATGACCGAGTGACTGAAGTGAACTAAACTGATACCCTGAGAAAACCACAATTCAGAAAGACACATGTACCCCACTGTTCACTGCAACACTATTTACAGCAGCCAAGACCTGGAAACAGCCTAGATGTTTAGATGTCATCTGTCAACCCCTGTCATCACAGAGCACCAAGCTGGGCTCCTTGTGTTACACAGCAGCCTCACACTTGTTACCTATTTTACACATGATAGCATATATATGTCAATACTACCACCTCAGTTTGTCTTAATCTCTTCTTCCCTGCTGTGGTACAAGTCTGTTTTCTACATCTGAGCTTCCATTTCTTCTCTGTAAAGAGGTTCACCAGTACCATTTTTCTAGATCTGTATATATGCATTAATTTACAATATTTGCTTTTCTCTTGCTGACTTTCTTCACTCTGTATAGCAGGCTCTAGGTTCATCCACCTCACTACAATTGACTTAAATCATTCTTTCTACGGCTGAGTAACATTCCATTGTATATATGTACCACATCTTCTCTGTCTCTTCATCTGTCAATGAACATCTAGGCTGTTTCCATGTCTTGGCTATTGTAAATAGTGTTGCAGTGAACAGGGGGGTACATGTGTCTTTTTGAATTGTGGTTTCCTCAGGGTATACAACACATTAAAAGGATCATACACCATGATCAAGTGGGATTTATCCCAGGGATGCAAGGATTCTTCAATATACGCAAATCAATCAATGTGATACACAATATTAACAAATTGAAAGATTAAAAATAGATGTATCATCATTTTAATAGGTGTAGAGAAAGCTTTCCTCAAAATTCAACATCCATTTATAATAATAATAATTCAAAAAACTATCTAGAAGTTGACATTGAAGGAACATACCTTAACACAATAAAGGCCATACATGACAAATCCATAGCAAACTTTATACTCAGTGATAGAAAACTGAAAACATTTCCTCTAAGATCAGGAACAAGACAAGAGTGCCCACTCTCACTACTATTATAAAATGTAGTTCTGTAAATCAAAAGTGCTAGTTGCTCAGTCGTGTCCAGCTCTTTGAGACCTCATGGACTGTACACCATCAAGCTCCTCTGTCCATGGAATTCTCCAGGCAAGATTACTGGAGTGGGTAATTATTCCTTCTTTAAGGGAATCTTCTCAACCCAAGGATCAAACCCAGGTCTCTTGCATTGCAAGCAGATTCTTTACCATCTGAACCACTAGGGAAGCCCCTTGGAAGTCCTAGCTACAGCAATCAGAGAAGAAAAAGAAATAAAAGGAATCCAGATTGGAAAAGAAGAAGTAAAACTCTCACTGTTTGGAGATGGCAATGATACTACACATAGAAAATCCTAAAGATGCTACCAGAAAATTAGTAGAGCTAATCAATGAATGTAGTAAGGTCATAGGATATAGAATTAATACACAGAAATCCTTTGACTTCCTATACACTAACAATGAAAAATCAAAAAAAAAAATTAAGGAAATGATCCCATTCCCCCTTGCAAGAAAAAGAATAAAGCACCCAGGAATAAACTACCTAAGGAGACAAAAAAAAAAAA
>SJYW01003341.1:53236-84268 GCA_006410735.1 Raphicerus campestris | reverse complement strand
CCCACTGTTCACTGCAACACTATTTACAGCAGCCAAGACCTGGAAACAGCCTAGATGTTTAGATGTCATCTGTCAACCCCTGTCATCACAGAGCACCAAGCTGGGCTCCTTGTGTTACACAGCAGCCTCACACTTGTTACCTATTTTACACATGATAGCATATATATGTCAATACTACCACCTCAGTTTGTCTTAATCTCTTCTTCCCTGCTGTGGTACAAGTCTGTTTTCTACATCTGAGCTTCCATTTCTTCTCTGTAAAGAGGTTCACCAGTACCATTTTTCTAGATCTGTATATATGCATTAATTTACAATATTTGCTTTTCTCTTGCTGACTTTCTTCACTCTGTATAGCAGGCTCTAGGTTCATCCACCTCACTACAATTGACTTAAATCATTCTTTCTACGGCTGAGTAACATTCCATTGTATATATGTACCACATCTTCTCTGTCTCTTCATCTGTCAATGAACATCTAGGCTGTTTCCATGTCTTGGCTATTGTAAATAGTGTTGCAGTGAACAGGGGGGTACATGTGTCTTTTTGAATTGTGGTTTCCTCAGGGTATACAACACATTAAAAGGATCATACACCATGATCAAGTGGGATTTATCCCAGGGATGCAAGGATTCTTCAATATACGCAAATCAATCAATGTGATACACAATATTAACAAATTGAAAGATTAAAAATAGATGTATCATCATTTTAATAGGTGTAGAGAAAGCTTTCCTCAAAATTCAACATCCATTTATAATAATAATAATTTAAAAAACTATCTAGAAAGTTGACATTGAAGGAACATACCTTAACACAATAAAGGCCATACATGACAAATCCATAGCAAACTTTATACTCAGTGATAGAAAACTGAAAACATTTCCTCTAAGATCAGGAACAAGACAAGGGTGCCCACTCTCACTACTATTATAAAATGTAGTTCTGTAAATCAAAAGTGCTAGTTGCTCAGTCGTGTCCAGCTCTTTGAGACCTCATGGACTGTACACCATCAAGCTCCTCTGTCCATGGAATTCTCCAGGCAAGATTACTGGAGTGGGTAATTATTCCTTCTTTAAGGGAATCTTCTCAACCCAAGGATCAAACCCAGGTCTCTTGCATTGCAAGCAGATTCTTTACCATCTGAACCACTAGGGAAGCCCCTTGGAAGTCCTAGCTACAGCAATCAGAAAAGAAAAAGAAATAAAAGGAATCCAGATTGGAAAAGAAGAAGTAAAACTCTCACTGTTTGGAGATGGCAATGATACTACACATAGAAAATCCTAAAGATGCTACCAGAAAATTAGTAGAGCTAATCAATGAATGTAGTAAGGTCATAGGATATAGAATTAATACACAGAAATCCTTTGACTTCCTATACACTAACAATGAAAAATCAGAAAAAAAAATNTGTTTGGAGATGGCAATGATACTACACATAGAAAATCCTAAAGATGCTACCAGAAAATTAGTAGAGCTAATCAATGAATGTAGTAAGGTCATAGGATATAGAATTAATACACAGAAATCCTTTGACTTCCTATACACTAACAATGAAAAATCAGAAAAAAAAAATTAAGGAAATGATCCCATTCCTCCTTGCAAGAAAAAGAATAAAGCACCCAGGAATAAACTACCTAAGGAGACAAGAAAAAAAAACAAAAACAAAAACCTGTGTGCAGAAAACTATAAGACACTGAGGAAAGAAATCAAAGACAACACAAAAAGGTGGAGACATATATCATTTTCTTGGATTGGAAAAATCAAAATTGTCAAAATGACTATACTACCTAAAGCAAACTATAGATTTACTGCCATAATTACTAACACTTAATACTGTATTAAATGAAGAAATGAATTTAAGAAAAAGCAAAAAATACGTGGATATTAAAATGCTAGAAACAAATACAATAAACTGCTGATCGTACTTTCCCTAGAGGAGAATTATGGGAGGAAAATAGATGTTCACCTAGTTCTTTATTTACTATTTGAAATAATCTGGTCAGATAATAACAAAAGATATTTTTCCATCAGGACTAGAAAAGTCTTACCACTGTTATGAGCATGGCCATGTAAGTATGTGTATCCTTACAGGCAGGAGCTAGAGAAGAATCTGGGGTACAGAGATAGATATTGTTTTAGGTTAGTTGTATTGTATTTTCCTTTCTCTACTTTGTTTTTAATCAAATGCCATTGTTTAAAAATATTTTACACAGATTACATTTAACTCGTATAAGCACTGGGCTTCCCTCGTGGCTCAGCTGGTAATGAATCTGCCTGCAATGCAGGAGACCTGGGTTCAATCCCTGGGTTGGGAAGATCCCCTGGAGAAGTGAAAGGCTACCCACTCCAGTATTCTGGCCTGGAAAATTCCATGGACTGTATAGCCCATGGGGTCACAAAGAGTCAAACATGACTGAGCGACTTTCACTCACTCACTAGTATAAGAACTAAATTTTCAAAGAGGGGTAAAATGCATTTTCTATCGTTTCATAGGAATATTCACTATTGGTTTTATAATCAGAAAATAACTTTGTTACTCAAGTTAGAGAAGTTTCTCATATACATTTTGGAAAACACAGAAAGTTAGTTTAAAAAAAAGAAAAAGTAGAAAAAGCAGCCTGGCAGGCTGCAGCGTTGCAAAGACCAGGCATGACTGAAGCGGTTTAGCACAGTACAGAAGGAAATGGCAATCCACTCCAGTACTCTTGCCTGGAGAATCTCNTTCATAGGAATATTCACTATTGGTTTTATAATCAGAAAATAACTTTGTTACTCAAGTTAGAGAAGTTTCTCATATACATTTCGGAAAACACAGAAAGTTAGTTTAAAAAAAAGAAAAAGTAGAAAAAGCAGCCTGGCAGGCTGCAGCGTCGCAAAGTCAGGCATGACTGAAGCGGTTTAGCACAGTACAGAAGGAAATGGCAATCCACTCCAGTACTCTTGCCTGGAGAATCTCATGGACGGAGAAGCCTAGTAGGTTACAGTCCATGGGGTGGCAAAGAGTTGGACACGACTGAGCGATTTCACCTCACTTCACCTCACAGAAAATATATTAAATTTAGGAAAAAAGGTCTTAACTTTTAAAGACAATATACCTCTCAGGCACAGTGAAAGACTCTGATGCTGGGAAGGATTGGGGGCAGGAGGAGAAGGGGATGACAGAGGATGAGATGGCTGATGGCATCACCAACTCGATGGGTGTGAGTCTGAGTGAACTCCAGGAGTTGGTGATGGACAGGGAGGCCTGGCATGCTGCGATTCATGGGGTTGCAAAGAGTCAGAAACGACTGAGCAAGTGAACTGAACTGAACTGAAACAAAGTTCAAATTGAGATGCAAAGAGGATGAAATCACAGAATTTTCAGGTAGAAAGCTGTAGAAATCTCATGGTTGTTATTGTTTAGCCGCTAGGTCATGTCTGACTCTCAAGACCTCACGAACTGTAACCTGCCAGACTCCTCTGTCCCTGGTATTTCCCAGGCAAGAATACCAGAGTGGGTTGCCATTTCCTTCTCCAGGGGACCCTCCCAATCCAGAGATTAAAGCCATATCTCCTGCACTGCAGACGTATTCTTTACCACTGAGTCACCTGGGAGGCGGAAATCACATAGAGCTAACCTGCAATCGTGTTAAATCTACCACAGAGAAATACAGAGCATCAAACTCCCTCCAAGCTGACATCCTTAGTGACTGTCTTGCTTCTTCCCTGGAGGCTGCCCCAGTTTCCTCTTTCTACTCCATGTTTGTGTTTGTGTGTGTGAGTGCTGTCGTGTTTTGAACCCAGTCCTAATTACAGAGCTTGGTGCATTGTGAACAATCGACTTATTTTTAAATGAATAAATGATGTTTTGAAATGCAATAAAATAACTTTTAAATGGGAATAGAAGAGACTGGAGAAAAAGACAAGAAAGGGGAAGAGAATGAGAAAATGGGGGAGACAAGAGGAAGGAAGGGTGAAAAGAAGGAAGGGAAGAGGGAAAGGAGGGAAGGAAGAAGAGTTATTTAGAAAGAAAGAGAAGAGATGGAATGAGTCAGAAGCTGCCCTTTCTGTCCTCATTTTATTTTTCTTCTCTGTGATTACAGTAGTCAAATGAGAAATCAGGCGCACCAGGTCTTTTTTCAGAGACTGACTTCAGTAACGGCTGTGGCAACCAATACTTTCAGAATTTATTAGCTTCTGGAAAAAAAGGGATGAGACTTGAAGAGGGAGCCTATAACAACATTTATTCTGGACCTCTGTTTAATCTGAAGCTACACATCTGGGAAGGTAGAGAAGTCCAAAGGCCCAGTTCAGCCTTTCCGTTGCCGCAAAGGGCAGATGGTTTTATAAATAGCATGAAGAAAAAAGACAATAGCTAGCTGAAACTGACACCCTATCACTTAGCAGAAATAAACGTTGAATAAAACACAGAGGTAAATCATGCCCAGATTGAAGAAGCAGGAGCCACAGGTTATTTAGCATAAACCTAATCTCGCATCCTAAAAAGATTCTTCCATTTTTTTTCTGCTAGGAAGATGGGAGTAGGATGGTAAAAGAGAAGGGGGAAGGAAAATAATGAACAATATTTCTCTAAGGCTTTTAGTTTTTTGTCCATTTTGGTCTCTCCCTGAGATCCTTGGCAAATCTATTTTAGATGGGCAGTAAAATTATGAAGCATATTTTTAAATTTTCATTGCAAGATATTTGCTTTACGATATTGTGTTGGTTTCTGCCATATATCAACATGAATCAACCGCAGGAATACGTATAAGTCTTCCCTCTTAAACCTCTGTCCCATCTCCCTCCTCATCCCACCCCTCTAGGTTGCCCCAGAGCACTGGGCTGAGGTCCTCAGGTCATACAGCAAATTCCCACTGGCCATCTACTCTACATATGCTAATGCATATGCGTCCCTGCCACTCTCCCAATCTGTCCCACCACCTCCCTCCCACACTGTGTCCATGAGTCTTCTCTGTGTCTGCATCTCCGTTACCACCCTGAAAACAGGTTCATCAGTACCGTCTTTCTCGATTCCATACACATGTGTTAATATACATTATTTGTCTTTCTGACTTACTTCATTCTGCACAATAGGCTCTAGGTTCATCCACCTCATTAAGACTACCTCAAATGGACTAGTTTTTAAAGTCGACTAACATTCTGTTGTGTATATGTACCACAATTTCTGTATCCAGTCATCGGCTGATGGACATCTGGGCTGCTCCCATGTCCTAGCTATTGTAAAAAGTGCTCCAGCAAACGCTGGGGCACATGTGTCTCTTTCAGGCTTGGTTTTCTCAGGATATATGCTCAGAAGTGGGATTGCTAGGTCATATGGTAGTTCTATTCCTAGTTTTTTAAAGGAATCTCCATAGTGGTTGTATCAATTTACATTATCACCAACAGTATAAGAGGGCTCCATTTTCTTCACATCCTCTCCAGCACTTACTGTTTATAGATTTTTTTAAATGATGGCCTTTCTGACCTGNGATTGCTAGGTCATATGGTAGTTCTATTCCTAGTTTTTTAAAGGAATCTCCATAGTGGTTGTATCAGTTTACATTATCACCAACAGTATAAGAGGGCTCCATTTTCTTCACATCCTCTCCAGCATTTACTGTTTATAGATTTTTTTTAAATGATGGCCTTTCTGACCTTGTGAGGTGACACCTCACTGTGGTTCTGATTTTGCATTCTCTAATAGTGAGTGAGGTTGAACACCTTTTCGTGTGTTTTTTGGTCATGTCTTCTTTGGGGAAATGTCTGTTTAGGTTTTTCTGCCCATTTTTTTGATTGGATTGTTTGTTTTTCTGGTATTGAGTTGCTTGTATATTTTGGACACTAATTCTTTGTCAGTTGTTTCATCTGAGATTATTTTCTCCCATTCTGAGGGCTGTCTTTTAATCTTGTTTGTTTCTTTTGCTATGCAAAAGGGTTCGAGTTTAATTAAGTCCCATTTGTTTAATTTCATTTTTATTACCATTACTTTAGAAGATAGGTCAAAAAAGATCTTGCTGTGATGTATGTCAAAGATTGTACTGCCAATATTTTCCTCCAGTAACTTTATAGTTTCTAGCCTTACATGAAGTATTTTTGAAGTAAGCTTCTTGCTTTAATCCAGTAGGGTTAAAGAAATATATACTCTCTTGGTAAGCTGTACACACATCCTAGAGGGAAGGAGAGGAGTGAACAAACCGTGAGTCTGTGAGTATGTGTGTATGTGCGCACGTGTGTGCGTGTGTGTGTGCGTGTGTGCGCATGTGTGTGTGTGCTTGAGATGTGATGAGTATGTGGAGTCTGGTCAGGGGACTGGGGTAAAATAAAGCTGGTGAAATATGTCTATGATTATAGATAATCGTAGCACAGCTTCTTTCATGATCAAACTCAAACTCCTTCCTGATTTCCCTCCTGCTTGCTAGCCTGAGCTTATCCTCTACTTCCCTTCACATGCATGTATGCCATCTTTCTCACTCCCTCTCGGGAGATATACTCATTTCTGCCTTGTACCTTTGAATGTGCTCTTCCCTCTGTGTGAAAAGTTCTTCCTACCCTTGTCTACCTAGCCTATTGCTGTACATGCCGCAAGACTTGATTTATGAAACATTTTTGTTATGGCACTTGCCACAAACTCCCCAAAAAGGATGAGTTGCAGTTTAATTTCTTCGTCTTCTGTGACTGCACAACTCTTTGCTCATGTGTCTACCACAGAATTTTATTATCTGTTCATCTATATTTGCATATATTTCTTTCCTTCTAGACCCTGAGATTTTCAAGGACAGCAGTCATCTTATTCTGTTCCCGGTTCCTAAGTACTGGCATGGAGAAGACCCTTAATAGAGATATGTTAGATAAACTACATTAAGAAGCATTCAAATTCCGGCAATTCCAAGGAAGATGGATTCATGCCACCTCATCTCTTAAAATGAAGGGAATGATCCTGAAAGAAACACTTAACCATGGCTGACGTTTGGCAGAATGACCACGCAAACACTGAGGAAGAAGTGCAAAATCAAAGGTGGTAGGTCTTGGCATTAGCCATTTGTCCTCTCTACATATTACTAATGGGATAAGGGTATTATCAGGATCTGAGTAGTAGCAGAATCCAGTCAATAAGAAGGAAAACAGACCATGAGTTCAAATCACCACTTGGCGGCTTGATCTTGAATGAAATAACACACTTGGGTATGATCACACTTGAGTGCAATCTTGGAGAAATAAATATATCTCTGTGCCCACTTTCTCAACTGTAAAATGTGTCTGTTGTGAGGATGAAATACATTAACAGGTGTAAATACTAAAAATAGTTCCGAGCTTGCAGATACACAAATTCATAACTTACTGCATCAGTGACATTCTAAAATCCAAAGAGGCCTGGGTGGGAAGCAGAATCCAGCTGAGGTACAAAGTTCAACATTCTCAGTCCCAAGTTGGATGTTTTCTACTTGTTCTCTTTGGATGGCGTGAACTTAAGCTGTGGGACAACTAAACTTCAAACGGTAAACTCATTTTTCAGCTTTTAAAAAAGTTATGCAGAAAATGGAATTTTCTGGAAAAGAGCAGTTAACCTACCGGTGCTTTGTGGAAATTTAATGATGCTGTAGTACATAATAAACTGTGGGCATGTGTATGTGACTAAGAGATTTCCATGAGCTACATGATATTGCAGAGGAATATGGTCATTGGAGACTTCCCAGTCAATGGGAGAACTGCTTGTTTCCCTGATACATACATTGAACTCAGAGCAGCCAAAGATGACATATTAAATGAGGTTCTGCACTACTTCAAAACGGGTTTATGTTTACACTTCATTGTGAGACTTTTTTTCAATGGTTTAAAATGACTCAGAGGAAGTTATGTAATGTTTATGGAGACATGTGCTAGAAAATAAACCAGGAACCACAATTGTAGTGTTAGAAGTAGCTCTTGAATAAGCTTTCACATTTATTTATTTACAGAATGTCTTAAATAACAAATAGGTAATTAAAGAACTTTCAGTTCTGGTAATGGCAGTGCAGTTCATATTGAAATAACCTTCACACTGATGACAGCTACACATTCTAGACCAAAAAATAGTCTCTTGGCAAGCACTGGAAATCAAACAAAAGCAAATGGACACTTAAGGAGATACAATCTTTGAGAGATGGGATACAAATCAGGTGAGAATAAAANGAGGCTGCCCCAGTTTCCTCTTTCTACTCCATGTTTGTGTTTGTGTGTGTGAGTGCTGTCGTGTTTTGAACCCAGTCCTAATTACAGAGCTTGGTGCATTGTGAACAATCGACTTATTTTTAAATGAATAAATGATGTTTTGAAATGCAATAAAATAACTTTTAAATGGGAATAGAAGAGACTGGAGAAAAAGACAAGAAAGGGGAAGAGAATGAGAAAATGGGGGAGACAAGAGGAAGGAAGGGTGAAAAGAAGGAAGGGAAGAGGGAAAGGAGGGAAGGAAGAAGAGTTATTTAGAAAGAAAGAGAAGAGATGGAATGAGTCAGAAGCTGCCCTTTCTGTCCTCATTTTATTTTTCTTCTCTGTGATTACAGTAGTCAAATGAGAAATCAGGCGCACCAGGTCTTTTTTCAGAGACTGACTTCAGTAACGGCTGTGGCAACCAATACTTTCAGAATTTATTAGCTTCTGGAAAAAAAGGGATGAGACTTGAAGAGGGAGCCTATAACAACATTTATTCTGGACCTCTGTTTAATCTGAAGCTACACATCTGGGAAGGTAGAGAAGTCCAAAGGCCCAGTTCAGCCTTTCCGTTGCCGCAAAGGGCAGATGGTTTTATAAATAGCATGAAGAAAAAAGACAATAGCTAGCTGAAACTGACACCCTATCACTTAGCAGAAATAAACATTGAATAAAACACAGAGGTAAATCATGCCCAGATTGAAGAAGCAGGAGCCTCAGGTTATTTAGCATAAACCTAATTTCGCATCCTAAAAAGATTCTTCCGTTTTTTTTCTGCTAGGAAGATGGGAGTAGGATGGTAAAAGAGAAGGGGGAAGGAAAATAATGAACAATATTTCTCTAAGGCTTTTAGTTTTTTGTCCATTTTGGTCTCTCCCTGAGATCCTTGGCAAATCTATTTTAGATGGGCAGTAAAATTATGAAGCATATTTTTAAATTTTCATTGCAAGATATTTGCTTTACGATATTGTGTTGGTTTCTGCCATATATCAACATGAATCAACCGCAGGAATACGTATAAGTCTTCCCTCTTAAACCTCTGTCCCATCTCCCTCCTCATCCCACCCCTCTAGGTTGCCCCAGAGCACTGGGCTGAGGTCCTCAGGTCATACAGCAAATTCCCACTGGCCATCTACTCTACATATGCTAATGCATATGCGTCCCTGCCACTCTCCCAATCTGTCCCACCACCTCCCTCCCACACTGTGTCCATGAGTCTTCTCTGTGTCTGCATCTCCGTTACCACCCTGAAAACAGGTTCATCAGTACCGTCTTTCTCGATTCCATACACATGTGTTAATATACATTATTTGTCTTTCTGACTTACTTCATTCTGTACAATAGGCTCTAGGTTCATCCACCTCATTAAGACTACCTCAAATGGACTAGTTTTTAAAGTCGACTAACATTCTGTTGTGTATATGTACCACAATTTCTGTATCCAGTCATCGGCTGATGGACATCTGGGCTGCTCCCATGTCCTAGCTATTGTAAAAAGTGCTCCAGCAAACGCTGGGGCACATGTGTCTCTTTCAGGCTTGGTTTTCTCAGGATATATGCTCAGAAGTGGGATTGCTGGGTCATATGGTAGTTCTATTCCTAGTTTTTTAAAGGAATCTCCATAGTGGTTGTATCAGTTTACATTATCACCAACAGTATAAGAGGGCTCCATTTTCTTCACATCCTCTCCAGCATTTACTGTTTATAGATTTTTTTTAAATGATGGCCTTTCTGACCTTGTGAGGTGACACCTCACTGTGGTTCTGATTTTGCATTCTCTAATAGTGAGTGAGGTTGAACACCTTTTCGTGTGTTTTTTGGTCATGTCTTCTTTGGGGAAATGTCTGTTTAGGTTTTTCTGCCCATTTTTTTGATTGGGTTGTTTGTTTTTCTGGTATTGAGTTGCTTGTATATTTTGGACACTAATTCTTTGTCAGTTGTTTCATCTGAGATTATTTTCTCCCATTCTGAGGGCTGTCTTTTAATCTTGTTTGTTTCTTTTGCTATGCAAAAGGGTTCGAGTTTAATTAAGTCCCATTTGTTTAATTTCATTTTTATTGCCATTACTTTAGAAGGTAGGTCAAAAAAGATCTTGCTGTGATGTATGTCAAAGATTGTACTGCCAATATTTCCCTCCAGTAACTTTATAGTTTCTAGCCTTACATGAAGTATTTTTGAAGTAAGCTTCTTGCTTTAATCCAGTAGGGTTAAAGAAATATATACTCTCTTGGTAAGCCGTACACACATCCTAAAGGGAAGGAGAGGAGTGAACAAACCGTGAGTCTGTGAGTATGTGTGTATGTGCGCACGTGTGTGTGTGTGTGTGTGTGTGTGCATGTGTGCGCATGTGTGTGTGTGCTTGAGATGTGATGAGTATGTGGAGTCTGGTCAGGGGACTGGGGTAAAATAAAGCTGGTGAAATATGTCTATGATTATAGATAATCGTAGCACAGCTTCTTTCATGATCAAACTCAAACTCCTTCCTGATTTCCCTCCTGCTTGCTAGCCTGAGCTTATCCTCTACTTCCCTTCACATGCATGTATGCCATCTTTCTCACTCCCTCTCGGGAGACATACTCATTTCTGCCTTGTACCTTTGAATGTGCTCTTCCCTCTGTGTGAAAAGTTCTTCCTACCCTTGTCTACCTAGCCTATTGCTGTACATGCCGCAAGACTTGATTTATGAAACATTTTTGTTATGGCACTTGCCACAAACTCCCCAAAAAGGATGAGTTGCAGTTTAATTTCTTCGTCTTCTGTGACCGCACAACTCTTTGCTCATGTGTCTACCACAGAATTTTATTATCTGTTCATCTGTATTTGCATATATTTCTTTCCTTCTAGACCCTGAGATTTTCAAGGACAGCAGTCATCTTATTCTGTTCCCGGTTCCTAAGTACTGGCATGGAGAAGACCCTTAATAGAGATATGTTAGATAAACTACATTAAGAAGCATTCAAATTCCGGCAATTCCAAGGAAGATGGATTCATGCCACCTCATCTCTTAAAATGAAGGGAATGATCCTGAAAGAAACACTTAACCATGGCTGACGTTTGGCAGAATGACCACGCAAACACTGAGGAAGAAGTGCAAAATCAAAGGTGGTAGGTCTTGGCATTAGCCATTTGTCCTCTCTACATATTACTAATGGGATAAGGGTATTATCAGGATCTGAGTAGTAGCAGAATCCAGTCAATAAGAAGGAAAACAGACCATGAGTTCAAATCACCACTTGGCGGCTTGATCTTGAATGAAATAACACACTTGGGTATGATCACACTTGAGTGCAATCTTGGAGAAATAAATATATCTCTGTGCCCACTTTCTCAACTGTAAAATGTGTCTGTTGTGAGGATGAAATACATTAACAGGTGTAAATACTAAAAATAGTTCCGAGCTTGCAGATACACAAATTCATAACTTACTGCATCAGTGACATTCTAAAATCCAAAGAGGCCTGGGTGGGAAGCAGAATCCAGCTGAGGTACAAAGTTCAACATTCTCAGTCCCAAGTTGGATGTTTTCTACTTGTTCTCTTTGGATGGCGTGAACTTAAGCTGTGGGACAACTAAACTTCAAACGGTAAACTCATTTTTCAGCTTTTAAAAAAGTTATGCAGAAAATGGAATTTTCTGGAAAAGAGCAGTTAACCTACCGGTGCTTTGTGGAAATTTAATGATGCTGTAGTACATAATAAACTGTGGGCATGTGTATGTGACTAAGAGATTTCCATGAGCTACATGATATTGCAGAGGAATATGGTCATTGGAGACTTCCCAGTCAATGGGAGAACTGCTTGTTTCCCTGATACATACATTGAACTCAGAGCAGCCAAAGATGACATATTAAATGAGGTTCTGCACTACTTCAAAACGGGTTTATGTTTACACTTCATTGTGAGACTTTTTTTCAATGGTTTAAAATGACTCAGAGGAAGTTATGTAATGTTTATGGAGACATGTGCTAGAAAATAAACCAGGAACCACAATTGTAGTGTTAGAAGTAGCTCTTGAATAAGCTTTCACATTTATTTATTTACAGAATGTCTTAAATAACAAATAGGTAATTAAAGAACTTTCAGTTCTGGTAATGGCAGTGCAGTTCATATTGAAATAACCTTCACACTGATGACAGCTACACATTCTAGACCAAAAAATAGTCTCTTGGCAAGCACTGGAAATCAAACAAAAGCAAATGGACACTTAAGGAGATACAGTCTTTGAGAGATGGGATACAAATCAGGTGAGAATAAAAATTTTTACAACTTTTCCCCCAATGTCACTCCCTAGTTTGCATGAAAATAAAGGACAGAAAGAATTAACCTCAGTGGATTCAAAAGTTGGAGGTTGCATTTTGGGCTGCCAGCACATCTGGGAATTAAGGGGGGTGATATCCTGGAAAGGAGGTAGTTATGGAGAAAGGAGCATTTATCTGAATAAAAATTCATCTCAAAATTTTGACTGATACTAAAACTATGAATGTCCTTGGTGTGGCTCCAAGCAGAAGTCTGTAGGATGCACAGCAGGAAGCAAAAGAGCTGCAGAGATGTCAGCAGGCAAAGTGCTGGAGAGACAGAGTTTGGAGTTCAAGCCCTAGCAAGTTAGAAGGAATTAGTAAACACTTCGGGTTTCTCATTGAAACCCCGGAAGGACCACACCTTAGAAGTAAGGAAAATACTCCAAGGCTAAAGGGAGTATCTTTGCAACTAAAGGCAGAATCAAAATAAGTCTTTCCCTAATAAAGCACTAAAGTCAAGCCTCTATAGATATGAGATAATATTTCAGTAGTTTGGTATTTGCTAAAATTAAATTCAATACTTTTTAAATAAAAATGACAAAATCCAGCATGTTTTCAGCAATAAAACATACTGCTAAATTTAAAATTAGAAATTATTGCTCCCAGTTTTAAGATAAATATGTACTAAGGATGTCATGTACAACATGATAAATATAATTAATACTGCTGTATTATATATATGAAAGCTGTTAAAAGAATAAATCCTTAAAATTCTCATCACAAGGAAAAATGTTTTTTCTCCATATCTTCAACTTTGTATCCACATGAGAAGATGAAATCACTAAACTGTGTTCACTAAATTGTGAACATCATTAAATTTAGTGAACTAAATGAGTTTACTAAATTGTGAACATCATTTCATGATGTAGGTCAAATCTTTATACTGTATACCTTAAACTTAGATAATGCTGAGAATCAATTATATCTCAATAAAGAAAAAAGCAGAAATTATTAGATAGGTGAAGAAGATGGAAAAAGTGACCTATAATTCAAGAGAACATGTATAGTCAAGAGAATGAGACATATGGATGAGATAGGTTGAAATTAACAGATAAAAACTTTACAATAATTATAATAAATAAGGATTTAGCAAAAGGAAAAGATGGTTATAATGCATTAAGAGAGAGAGAATCTCAGGATAGACATGAAACTTCTAAAAAAATATAAAATTTAGAACTAAAAATAACATATCAGAAAACAAGCCTTTATTAATGGGCTTAGTAGTAGATCAGAAACTGCACTAGAAATGAGCAATGGACTTGAACTCAGGTAAAGAGATGAGATGGTTGGCTAGAATCATGGACTCATGGCCATGAACTTGGGCAAACTCCAGAAGATAGTAAGGGACAAGGAGACCTGGTGTGCTGCAGTCCATGGGGCTACAAAGAGTCAGACACAACTTAGTGACTAACAACGACAAATTGAACTTCAAATTGAAGCACAAAGAAGAAAAATGTTTGAAAAATAAAGGAAAAGAACCTCAGTCACTTATGAGACAAAATCAAACAAACTTTTGTATAACTGAAATTTCTGAAGGAGGACAGAAAGAACATAGGGCAAAGACATATTTGAAATCCCTCAAATTTGATGAAAAACAGAAATTCATTGATCCAGGAAGTTGAGTGAATGCCAAGCAGGGTAGACACAGAGAAAAACAGAACTAGGCTTATCATGATAAAATGGCTAAAAATCCAGTAAAGAAAAATCTTAAAGCAGCCAAAGGTTAAAATAAAAGATTATATAGAGGAACAACATAAGAATAATAGCCAAATTCTCATCAGAAGTCACAGATGCCAGAAAACAAAAGATAGTATATGAATAATCATCATTAATTATCAGGAAATTCAAATTAAACCACAATAAGATTTTATTTCACTGAAGTTAATAAAATTTTAAAAAGATGAATAATGTCAAATATTGGTGAAGATGTGGAACACCTGGAATGCTCACACACTGCTAATGGAAATATAAAGTATTGCAACCATCTTGGAAATTTCTCTTATAAACCTCAACACACATCTATCTATTACCCAGAATTTGCTCTCTAGGTATCCACCCCCCATAATTGCCAATGAAAACATGTATGTTCACAAAAATATCTGAAGAATAATGTTCCTTACAGCTTTCATCAAAATTGCTCCAAACTGGAAATAACCCAAAGGCTCATGCTTCCCCGAGGGCTCAGTGGTAAAGAATCTGCCTGACAGTGTAGGAGACATGGGTTCGATCTCTGGGTCAGGAAGACCCCCTGGAGAAGGAAATGGCAACCCACTGCAGTATTCTTGCCTGCGAAATCCCACGGGCTGAAATCCATGAAGTCCCAGAGGAGCCTGGTAGACTACAGTCCATGGGGTCATAAAAGAATTGGGCACAATTTAGCAGCTAAGCAGCAACAACAAAAAATACTACTCAGTAATAATAAAAGATGAATTGGGAATGAGGTTAGCATCATGGAGGCATTAGTTATTCTCTTTTTCTTTCCCCATTGATTAACAACTAATCAGACATTCCTAGCAAAAAAAAAAAAAAAAAAACACCTCTGCACAGCATTCCAGGATTCCTGAGAGATGCATTCATCTGTGTGTGTGAAAGTAGGTAGATCTGATTGAAGAGGAGATTGCAGAGAGAAGGGAGTGAGGTAACATAGCTGGCAGAAGCAGGTCCAGCAGTTGGTCAGCATGACCTTTGGGGCAGAGGAGCTCAGCAGAAGGTGGGAGTGGATGTCTGTTCAGCCAGATATCCTACAGCTGGAGGGATCCATTGCTCTCTCTGAGAAGAGTCCATAGTGACTCAGGGTAAGGATAGAAAAGGCAAGTAGGTGGACAAAGAGAATTGAAGGAAAATGTCTCTTGCTGTCTGTGATGGAGTTCTAACAAAAGAACTACCCACTAACCTCTAGGACCCCCTACTTAAAGATCCCCCTACTAAGCCATGGGCACAACCAAGGAAACAATTGCTAAGTACACACTTACACCCAACCTTAGCTGGTTAAGTCAGCTCTGCTAAGAAAAACCAAAAACTTGTGCTATAGCTCCACCTTCTGGAAAACAAAAGAAGGTCCCTAATTACCAACCCATTAAATTATTAGAATCAAAGCAAACAAAACCTTGCCTAATAAGAAAAGTATTCACTACTTCAAATGCATATATCATCAAACACCATAAAAAGTTCATAGGAATACAGCATAACAAAAAGAAAATGACAATTTTCCAGCAAATGAATCCAAGAACAAGGAATACTGTGATCTAACTGAAGAATAATTTAAAATAGCTGTTATGGAGAAAATTAACAAACTACAAGAAAAAAAAGAAGGCAATACAATCCTCTAAGGAATAAAATTGATCAAAGGAAGGAGTGTTTTACCAAAGATATTTAAATTCTGAAAAAGAGCCAAACTGAAATTCTGGAGATGAAGAATTCAACAAATGAGATGAAGACTGTATTATAATTCACTGGACATAGAACAGATAAAATGAAAGAGAGAATCAGTAAACTGGAAGATAGGAATCTAGAAATGATTTGGGTGAACAAGGAGACAGAACTAAGATTATATATATAGTTCTGTCTCCTTGTTTCTCTCTCTATGAGAGAGAGAGAAACTCTATGAGGGTTATCAGACTTCATTAGAAAAGCCAAAATAAGAATAATGATTATTCTAGAAGAAGAGAGGAAGAAGTAAGCAGAGAGTTTATTTAAAGAAATACTAGCCTAGAACTTCCCAAACATAGGAGAGGAACAGGATATACAAATCCACAAAGCTAACCTAGCACTTTGTTATGTTAGCACAAAAAGACCTTCTCCAAGATACATTATATTAAAACTGTCAAAAGTCAGTGCTGTAAATCCTAAAAGCTGCCAGGGTAAAAGGACAGTGATCAACAANATAGGAGAGAAACAGGATATACAAATCCACAAAGCTAACCTAGCACTTTGTTATATTAGCACAAAAAGACCTTCTCCAAGATACATTATATTAAAACTGTCAAAAGTCAGTGCTATAAATCCTAAAAGCTGCCAGGGTAAAAGGACAGTGATCAACAAGGGAACCCTTAGACTGTCAGCAGATCTTTCGGCAGAAGCTCTATAGGCCAAGAGAGAGTGGAACAACATATTCAAAATATTGAAAGATAAAAGTAATCAGCCAAAAATATTTTATCTTACAAAGTTATCTTTCTGATATGGAGGAAAAAGAAAGGCTTTCACAGACAAACAAAAGCTGAGAGAGTTAACCACTACTAGACCTGCTTTACAAGAAATTTTAAAAGAGCAGTTTAATTTGAAACAAACAAACAAAACAAAAGCCATTAAAATCTCTGATTAAAGCAATAAATTGCCATAATATAAAAACTGTAAATCTTTTTTAGAATAGCATATTAAACTCTTAATTACAACATAAAAAGTATTAAAAGCAAATATAGCTACAACAACTTGGTAACAAAATCATGGCAAAAAAGAGGTAATTTGGGACATCAAAAATACAAAAGGGAAAGAGTAAAAAATGGAACTACTATACACAAATGAATGTAACTGCAGATAAATTGCTATCAGCTGAAGAAGGACTATATACAACACCCAAGCACAAAATCATGATAAGTAAAATAATAAAAAATCTTGAGAGAAATAGAGAATAATACAATAATTGTAGGAGACTTTAATAACTCGCCATCAGTAATAGATGGATTATCCAGACAGAAAATCAAGATGGAAATATTGGAAATGCACCACAGTTTAGAACAAGTGGAGTTAATGACATATATAAAACATTACATCTAATAGTAGCAGAGCATACATTCTTCTCATGTGTGCATGGAATATTCTCCAGGATGGACCATATGATAGGGAAAGAAGTATTAACAAATTTAAGAAGACTGAAATCATACTAGCTATCCTCTTTGACCACAGTGGCATGAACCTAGAAATCAAAATGAGGAAAATGAGATTTATAAATATGTAGACATTGAACAATGCACATCTAAACATCTATTGGGTAAACGAAGACATCAAAATGGAAACAAAAATTTACCTCAAAATGAATGAATATAAAAATATAGCATGTCAACTATTGTGGGATGTAGCAAAAGCAGTTCTGACAGACAAGTTTGTAGCTATATATACATATACACACACACACATAAATTAGGAAGATCTCAAACAATCTAACTTTACACATCAAGGAAGTAGAAAATGAAAAAGATTAAGCTCACTGTTAGCAGAAGGAGGGAAGTAATACATGTCAGAACAGAAGTAAATAAAATAGAGAAAAATTAGAAAAGGTTGACAAAGCTAAGATAAACAAAATTGATGAACCTATAGCTAGACTAAGAGAAAAAGAGAGGACTCAAATAAAATTATAAGTGAAAGAAGAAGCACTACAACTGATACTACAGAAACTGATTCTATGTATCATACTATCTTATGATACATAGAATCATAAGATAATATTTTGAAAATTATATACCAACAAATTGCAGATTCTGGGAGAAGCAAATAAATTATTGAAGCATACAACCTTCCAAGACCGAGCAAGAGAGAAAGAGAAAATTTAAACAGGCCAATGACAAGAGACTGAATTAGTAATCAAAACACTTCCAACAGAGCCAATACAGACCAGATGGCTTCACTGGATAACTCTATCAAATATTTGAAAAGTATTAACACCAAGAATTCACAAATTCGTCCAAAATTTTGAGGAATAGGAAACACTTCCAAACTCACTCTATAAAACCAGCCTCACTTTGATACTGAAAACAGATAAGGATGCCTAGAGAAAACTATAGACCAATATCCCTGATGTATATACATGCAAAAACTGTCAACAAAACATTAGCAAACAAAATTCAAGACACTCTAACAGAATTCTATACCATGACCAAAGGGACTTATCACTAAGATGTGAGAATAGCTCAACACATTCAAATCAACAACTGTAACATATCACATCAATTAAGTGAAAGATTAAACCTACATGATTAATTAAATGCAGAAAAAGCATTTGGCAAACCAACACTCTTTCATGATAAAAAATCTTAACAAATTAGGTATAGAAGGAATGTAACGTAATATAATAGAGGCCATTATACAACATAATCACAGATAATACTAAACTCAAAGGAGAAAAACTAAAAATGTTTCCTCTAAGAATAGGAACAAGACAAGAATGCCCACTTTCATCACTTGTAATGTAGTACTGAAAATCCTAGCTAGAGCAATTAGGCAAATAACAGTCATCTAAATTGAAAATGAAGAAGTTAAGTCATCACAATTTGCTGATAATATGATCTTATATATAGGAAATATCAAAGGGTGAGTCAAAAAGCAATCAGAATTCATCAAGAATTTTATTAAAGTGGCAAGATACAAAATCAACACAATGAAATAAATTACATTCCTTTATGATAATGATGAAGCATTGGAAAATTTCTAAAATAATCAATTTAAAAAAATTAAGCTCCCAAGTTATCCCATTCAAAATAACATCAAAAGCAATAAAATATTTAGTTCAGTTCAGTCCAGTTCAGTCTCTCAGTCGTGTCTGACTCTTTGCGACCCCATGAATCGAAGCACGCCAGCCCTCCCTGTCCATCACCAAATCTCGGAGTTCACTCAGACTCACATCCATCGAGTCAGTGATGCCATCCAGCCATCTCATCCTCTGTCGTCCCCTTCTCCNCTGATGCTGGGAGGGAGTGGGGGCAGGAGGAGAAGGGGACAACAGAGGATGAGATGGCTGGATGGCATCACTGACTCCATGGACACGAGTTTGTGTGAACTCCAGGAGTTGGTGATGGACAGGGAGGCCTGGCGTGCTGCGATTCATGGGGTCATAAAGAGTCGGACATGACTGAGCGATTGAACTTAACTGAACTGATGTTGGTCCCAGCCATGTGGGTTTGAGTCCCAGCACATGAGTTCAAGTCCCAATCTGAGGTAGATAGTTTCAGGTCTAGCTCATGGTCTTTCATGAAGTTGTAAACAAGATGTCAGCTGAAGTCATAGTCATCTGAAGGCTTGTCTGCGGCTGGAGGATCTATTTCCAACTTCACTCATTCACATGCCTGGCACATGGATGTGGAATCTTATCAAGAGACTTCGTCTCCTCTTCACATAGACCTCTCCATTGTGCTAAGTGAGTGTTTTCATGATATATATCACTTTCTCCAGAAAAAATGATCTAAGAGCAGGATAAAAGTTGTAATTTGCTCATGCTCTAGTCTTGGGAACCATTCTCTATCACACTCTATCATTCCCACAATATTCTATTAGTTGCCCAAGTCAGTTTTATTCAACGTAAAAGAAAACACCAGAATCCCTTAAGGTGTGAATCACAGAGAACCATCTTGAAAGCTGGTCACTTTTGTATAACATGTAACATACATGAGTGCCACAGAATTGATGCTTTTGAACTGTGGTGTTGGAGAAGACTCTTCAGAGCCTCTTGGACTGCAAGGATATCCAATTCAGTTCAGTTCTTCTGATCCAATACAGTTCTTCTCACTGTATCCTCAAATGGTTTCCCTTCTGTCTGTATTTTGATCCCCACTTCTTATAAGGACACCCATCATACTGGATAAGGGCCCACCCTACAACTCCATTTTAATTTAATTATCTCTTTAAAAGCCTTATCACCAATTATACTTACCTTTTGAAGTACTGGGGGTTCAGTTCAGTTCAGTTCAGTTCATTTGCTCAGTCGTGTCCGACTCTGCGAACCCATGAACCACAGCACGCCAGGCCTCCCTGTCAGTCACCAACTCCCGGAGTCCACCCAAATCCATGTCCATCGAGTCAGTGATGCCATCCAACCACATTATCCTCTGTCATCCCCTTCTCCTCCTGCCCTCAATCTTTCCCAGCATCAAGGTCTTTTCCAACGAGTCAGCTCTTCGCATCAGGTGGCCAAAGTGTTAGAGTTTCAGCTTCAACATCAGTCCCTCCAATGAATNCCTCTGTCATCCCCTTCTCCTCCTGCCCTCAATCTTTCCCAGCATCAAGGTCTTTTCCAACGAGTCAGCTCTTCGCATCAGGTGGCCAAAGTGTTAGAGTTTCAGCTTCAACATCAGTCCCTCCAATGAATACCCAGGACTAATCTCCTTTAGGATGGACTGGTTGGATCTCTTTGCAGTCCAAGGGACTCTCAAGAGTCTTCTCCAACACCACAGTTCAAAAGCATCAACTCTTCAGCACTCAGTTTTCTTTATAGTCCAACTCTCACATCCATACATGATCACTGGAAAAGCCACAGTCTTGACTAGATGGACCTTTGTTGGCAAAGTAATGTTTCTACTTTTTAGTATGCTGTCTAGGTTGGCCATAACTTTCCTTCCAAGAAGTAAACATCTTTTAATATCATGGCTGCAATCACCATCTGCAGTGATTTTGGAGCCCCCCAAAAATAAAGTCACCCACTGTTTTCACTTTTTCCCCATCTATTTGCCATGAAGTGATGGGACCAGATGCCATGATCTTTGTTTTCTGAATGTTGAGCTTTAAACCAAATTTTTCACTCTCCTCTTTCACTTTCATCAAGAAGCTCTTTAGTTCTTCTTCACTTTCTGCCATAAGGATGGTGTCATCTGCGTATCTGAGGTTATTAATATTTCTTCTGGCAGTCTTGATTCCAGCTTTTCTCATGATGTACTCTGCATATAAGTTAAATAAGCAAGATTACAATATACCACCTTGACGAACTCCTTTTTCTATTCAGAACCAGGCTGTTGTTCCATGTCCAGTTCTAACTGTTGCTCCCTGATCTGCATACAGATTTCTCAAGGGACAGGTCAGGTGGTCTGGCATTCCCATCTCTTTCAGAATTTTCCACAGTTTATTGTGATACACACAGTCAAAGGCTTTGGCATAGTCAATAAAGCAGAAATAGATGTTTTTCAGGAACTCTCTTGCTTTTTCCATGATCCAGTGGATGTTGGCAGTTTGATCTCTGGTTCCTCTGCCTTTTCTGAAACGAGCTTGAACATCTAGAAATTCACGGTTCACATGTTGCTGAAGCCTGGCTTGGAGAATTTTGAGCATTACTTTACTTAGATGCACTCATTTCATGATGGAATTGCTCTTAAAGGATACTTTGAGATAGTGACTTACCTGGGATTGCTTGTTGGTGATGGTTTGGTCACTAAATTGTGTCTGACTCTTTGCAACTCCATGGGCTGTAGCCTGCCAGGGTCCTCTGTCCATGGGATTCTCCAGGCAAGAATACTGGAGTAGGTTGCCATTTCCTTCTCCAGGGGATCTTCCCAACCCAGGGTCAAACCTGGGTCTCATGCATTGCAGGCAGATTCTTCACCAACTGAGCTAGGAGGGAAGCCCATAGTTATTGCATCTTTTGGATTATTACTAGCTCAAGATAGCTAATTTTACATATTGGTGGCACTAGTGGTAAAGAATCTGGGTACCAATGCAGACATGGATTTGATCCTTGTGTTGGTAAGATCCTCTGGAGAAGAAAATGGCAATCTGCTCTGGTATTCTTGCTGGGGAAATCCCATGGACAGAGAAGTCTGGTGGGCTATAGTTCTTGGGTTTTCAAAGAGTTGGACACAACTGAGCGCGTGTGCGTGCATGCACGCACACATGCATGCGCGCATGTGCACATACACACAAACACACACACTCATGAAAAACAGAAACTGATTTTGATCTGGTCTTTCTAAAACTTAGATATTCAATGCCTCGTTGGTGCCTCTATTTATGGGATGGTTGNTGTATGGATGTGAGAGTTGGACTGTGAAGAAAGCTGAGCACCAAAGAATTGATGCTTTTGAACTGTGTTGTTGGAGAAGACTCTTGAGAGTCCCTTGGACTGCAAGGAGATCCAACCAGTCCATTCTGAAGGAGATCAGCCCTGGGATTTCTTTGGAAGGAATGATGCTAAAGCTGAAACTCCAGTACTTTGACCACCTCATGCAAAGAGTTGACTCATTGGAAAAGACTCTGATGCTGGGAGGGAGTGGGGGCAGGAGGAGAAGGGGACAACAGAGGATGAGATGGCTGGATGGCATCACTGACTCCATGGACACGAGTTTGTGTGAACTCCAGGAGTTGGTGATGGACAGGGAGGCCTGGCGTGCTGCGATTCATGGGGTCATAAAGAGTCGGACATGACTGAGCGATTGAACTTAACTGAACTGATGTTGGTCCCAGCCATGTGGGTTTGAGTCCCAGCACATGAGTTCAAGTCCCAATCTGAGGTAGATAATTTCAGGTCTAGCTCATGGTCTTTCATGAAGTTGTAAACAAGATGTCAGCTGAAGTCATAGTCATCTGAAGGCTTGTCTGCGGCTGGAGGATCTATTTCCAACTTCACTCATTCACATGCCTGGCACATGGATGTGGAATCTTATCAAGAGACTTCGTCTCCTCTTCACATAGACCTCTCCATTGTGCTAAGTGAGTGTTTTCATGATATATATCACTTTCTCCAGAAAAAATGATCTAAGAGCAGGATAAAAGTTGTAATTTGCTCATGCTCTAGTCTTGGGAACCATTCTCTATCACACTCTATCATTCCCACAATATTCTATTAGTTGCCCAAGTCAGTTTTATTCAACGTAAAAGAAAACACCAGAATCCCTTAAGGTGTGAATCACAGAGAACCATCTTGAAAGCTGGTCACTTTTGTATAACATGTAACATACATGAGTGCCACAGAATTGATGCTTTTGAACTGTGGTATTGGAGAAGACTCTTCAGAGCCTCTTGGACTGCAAGGATATCCAATTCAGTTCAGTTCTTCTGATCCAATACAGTTCTTCTCACTGTATCCTCAAATGGTTTCCCTTCTGTCTGTATTTTGATCCCCACTTCTTATAAGGACACCCATCATACTGGATAAGGGCCCACCCTACAACTCCATTTTAATTTAATTATCTCTTTAAAAGCCTTATCACCAATTATACTTACCTTTTGAAGTACTGGGGGTTCAGTTCAGTTCAGTTCAGTTCATTTGCTCAGTCGTGTCCGACTCTGCGAACCCATGAACCACAGCACGCCAGGCCTCCCTGTCAGTCACCAACTCCCGGAGTCCACCCAAATCCATGTCCATCGAGTCAGTGATGCCATCCAACCACATTATCCTCTGTCATCCCCTTCTCCTCCTGCCCTCAATCTTTCCCAGCATCAAGGTCTTTTCCAACGAGTCAGCTCTTCGCATCAGGTGGCCAAAGTGTTAGAGTTTCAGCTTCAACATCAGTCCCTCCAATGAATACCCAGGACTAATCTCCTTTAGGATGGACTGGTTGGATCTCTTTGCAGTCCAAGGGACTCTCAAGAGTCTTCTCCAACACCAGAGTTCAAAAGCATCAACTCTTCAGCACTCAGTTTTCTTTATAGTCCAACTCTCACATCCATACATGATCACTGGAAAAGCCACAGTCTTGACTAGATGGACCTTTGTTGGCAAAGTAATGTTTCTACTTTTTAGTATGCTGTCTAGGTTGGCCATAACTTTCCTTCCAAGAAGTAAACATCTTTTAATATCATGGCTGCAATCACCATCTGCAGTGATTTTGGAGCCCCCCAAAAATAAAGTCACCCACTGTTTTCACTGTTTCCCCACCTATTTGCCATGAAGTGATGGGACCAGATGCCATGATCTTTGTTTTCTGAATGTTGAGCTTTAAACCAAATTTTTCACTCTCCTCTTTCACTTTCATCAAGAAGCTCTTTAGTTCTTCTTCACTTTCTGCCATAACGATGGTGTCATCTGCGTATCTGAGGTTATTAATATTTCTTCTGGCAGTCTTGATTCCAGCTTTTCTCATGATGTACTCTGCATATAAGTTAAATAAGCAAGATTACAATATACCACCTTGACGAACTCCTTTTTCTATTCAGAACCAGGCTGTTGTTCCATGTCCAGTTCTAACTGTTGCTCCCTGATCTGCATACAGATTTCTCAAGGGACAGGTCAGGTGGTCTGGCATTCCCATCTCTTTCAGAATTTTCCACAGTTTATTGTGATACACACAGTCAAAGGCTTTGGCATAGTCAATAAAGCAGAAATAGATGTTTTTCAGGAACTCTCTTGCTTTTTCCATGATCCAGTGGATGTTGGCAGTTTGATCTCTGGTTCCTCTGCCTTTTCTGAAACGAGCTTGAACATCTAGAAGTTCACGGTTCACATGTTGCTGAAGCCTGGCTTGGAGAATTTTGAGCATTACTTTACTTAGATGCACTCATTTCATGATGGAATTGCTCTTAAAGGATACTTTGAGATAGTGACTTACCTGGGATTGCTTGTTGGTGATGGTTTGGTCACTAAATTGTGTCTGACTCTTTGCAACTCCATGGGCTGTAGCCTGCCAGGGTCCTCTGTCCATGGGATTCTCCAGGCAAGAATACTGGAGTAGGTTGCCATTTCCTTCTCCAGGGGATCTTCCCAACCCAGGGTCAAACCTGGGTCTCATGCATTGCAGGCAGATTCTTCACCAACTGAGCTAGGAGGGAAGCCCATAGTTATTGCATCTTTTGGATTATTACTAGCTCAAGATAGCTAATTTTACATATTGGTGGCACTAGTGGTAAAGAATCTGGGTACCAATGCAGACATGGATTTGATCCTTGTGTTGGTAAGATCCTCTGGAGAAGAAAATGGCAATCTGCTCTGGTATTCTTGCTGGGGAAATCCCATGGACAGAGAAGTCTGGTGGGCTATAGTTCTTGGGTTTTCAAAGAGTTGGACACAACTGAGCGCGCGTGTGTGCATGCACGCACACGTGCACGCGCGCACGTGCACATACACACAAACACACACACTCATGAAAAACAGAAACTGATTTTGATCTGGTCTTTCTAAAACTTAGATATTCAATGCCTCGTTGGTGCCTCTATTTATGGGATGGTTGAAGCAGATAATACACTTATTAATAAACAGTACTCTCCAAGGAAATGGCAACCCACTCTAGTATTCTTGCCTGGAAAATTCTATGCACTGAGGAGCCTGACAGGCTGCAGTCGGAGTCGCAAAGAGTTGGCCACAACTAAGTGACTGAGCACCTGAGCACCTGCAAGTTGTGTTTTTTCAATTGGCAATTCAAAACAAAATTAACAACCCAGATTATTAGTAATGATTGATTATATAAAATATTTCAGATTTTTTTCAACTTAGAGAATACCCAGCTAACATTTGACTTATGTTGTTGTATATTACGATATGTATAAAGAAAGTATTTGTCATAAATTTTCCCCATGGATGAGTGTAATCAGGTATGCTACATGAAATTTTGTGATTCTTCTAGCACTACCAAATGTAGAGATTTATGAGCTGTCAGTCAGCTATAAGCCTTGTCACTAATGCGTTCTGTTTTCTTGGCTCCATGGAAGTGGATTAATAAATCTTCATAAATAGTCTTTTGTTCTGTCAATGAAGAAGTCTGCTCTCTGGCAGGAGTATATGCAGTCCTACGTAGTCTGTTGTGATTATTCTGTGACTCACCCTAGAACTTTCATTTGTGTTGCCATCAGCATAGTCTTGTCCTTCATACGGTAGTCATCACCCAGAGCAATGAAGCAAAGAATCAACATAAACTATTTGGTAAGTCAGACACACAGCCTTCTGTTGGCAGTTCCTGACCTTATTAGTCCTTTCTCCTTCTTTATAGCTGGGAAGTCTGGTGTCTGGGTTCTTTTGGCTCTCTTAGTAGGCTTGAAAACATTGACATCAATCCATGAGAAGGCTTGTCAACACAATTAGAAAAATCAGGTTTCACTCAATGAGCTTAATGAAATGGGTGAACTTTTCCACTAGTTCTAATTCCATAGTACAATAATTAAATATTTTGGAATAATGTTTGAATGCCAAGAAACATGTCAAAAATTTAATTGTCATAATCTCACTCAGTCCTCACAATGACCCTGAGGATTATCCCCATTTTATAGAACATGAAAGTGGAACATAGAGAAGGTAAGTTAAGAAAAGACAGAGTTAATAAGGAGCAGAAAGAAGTTTGAGTCTACTCCTTAGCTACAACCTCATGCTATTTCCTCAATGGGCCAATTAAAAGACCACCAGAAGCCAAATGTCTAGCTTTTTTCTTTCATTTTTGTCAGCTACTTATGCTTATGATCATGTAGATCTTTCTCTGTGAGTGAATAACTGAACGGAAGACTTGCTATAATATAGTTTGGCATAGGGGGAATAAAAAAAAAGTTTGTTTCTCTACTGAGTCTGATATTGGCAAAGATCTTGAAATCATCAATGAATAAATGTTTTCATACAGTTTATAATTAATGTTTATACATTCTAAAGGCTTCTTCGTGTTCTATTTGGGCAGAAGACGTGTATTTCTTCAAATTTCTTGGCCTGACTTTGTCTATTTATGTGACATATTTTTCTTTTCATTGTGGAAATGCTTTAGGCAGCCCATGCTTTATCATTATATGTTGGCATTTGACTCCATATAAGAATCTGCCACCAGGGCTATTGGTTTCTGGATTTTTCTCATGTACAGGGTATCTTAATTCTGAGCATTAGTCTTTCTTTGTACATTTGTAAAAGCTGTCTGATAGTGAAAGCAAAAATGAAGCTTTCACTTCCTCTATAAATATTTGTGTGGTGACCTATGACTGTTGGCCAGCCTGCCTGCCAACACCCCATTAGAAGTCATCCCTTTTACAATCATCTACTATCATTTGATAACCTCTTGGGGTTAACAGTACAGATGTAAGATCTCGAAGATTTCTTATGGGAATACTTCATATCCCAAATATGTTTTCCCTTCAAAATGACATCACCACAGGGAAACATTTTTCAAATAATTTGGCCATCATGTTAAGAAAGCTTTGTTAGAAATATCAAGACTCACTCTGCACGTCAAACAAAAATTTTTAGAATCCAAGGTTGAAAGAAAAAAAAAAAATCTTACCATCTAGTTTTAGAAGGTCTTGGTGTGGTGAGTTACCAGGACCAGCAAGGAATAGTGCCATTACAAAGACTGCACTATATGACTTTTCTATCCAATTCTAGTGTTATGAAAGCTCATAGTTTCTGGGTTTTGCCTTAAAGACAGAATTTATACTTCAGATTTGAACACAGAAATAATCTAGTACGTTATATGAAAACCTGCTGCTAAGAAAAGCAGTCAAATGCCGCCTGAGGTTTGAGATTTCCATCTCCAAGTTTCCTCCTACTTGCTATTATTTTATGGATAAATGTCACTGGCAGATCTCTGTAGCCACCTCTTTGGCTTCACGCGCTGAATTTCTCCAGAAGTACTCTGCACAGAGCAACAAAAAGATTGTCAAACCAAGGCATTAGACTGTGGGGAAAAGCTTCCTTTTGGAGTGCCAGAAATGGACCACTATGATAGAATACTTGTGATATATAAATTTCTGAGATTCTAGTTCTCAAGGCAGTGTGTGCGTGCGTGCGTTTGTGTGTCCGTGTGTGTGTGTTCCAAATGCTTCCTTGCAATGTATAGAGTTGGAAAAAATGCATTAAATATTAGTTAAGGATCTATTATATACCATCTTGTGGATTATGCACCTCCCATGCAGAGACAGTAGTAACAGAAAATAACAGATCATATTTATTAAAGAATCACAATGTGCCAGGCTTTGTTCCAAGCACTTTACCGATAATATATCACTTGATTTTTTACAACAACTCTATGCATGCTGCAGTCCATGAGGTTGCAAAAAGCCAGGCATGACTTAGCAACCGAATAGCAACAAATGAGGTTGGTATCATTATCACCATCGTGCAGATAAAGAAACTGAAACTCAAACATGAGAAAACCAAAATATACAGCTAATAAAGAATGGAATTAGAGTTCAAACCAGGGCAGCCTGCCTCCCAAGTCCACTATTTTACAACCTTACTGAAGCCCCTCAAGAGCTCATAGGCTGAAAGAGAGTCAAATCCAAATTACCTTAGAGACTTGTAGAAAGAAAGTAGCTGCACAAAGGAGAAAGATATTCATCTTCCAGGTGTGGCGATCTGGGAGGACTTCACAGAGTTGATGTTAAAGCTGATGCCTGGTGGGTGAGTAGCATTTCCCAATGCTTCAGCAATATGTGAACCGTGAAGTCCCTGATGTTCAAGCTGGTTTTAGAAAAGGCAGAGGAACCAGAGATCAAACTGCCAACATCTGCTGGATCATGGAAAANCATAAATTAATTGATTATAATTAATCAGATATGTTTTATTATTCCAGTTTGCTGTTTTTGGAGGTAGAAAGTATTCAGTATTTATTCATGTAATATTTATAATATAAAGTTCTAATCAGATACAAAACATGAACAAGTGGGAAAGAAAAATAAAGAAAATTAATTATGGGTGTGAATGATTAAAACAGATTAGTAAATTCTGTATTTTTTTTAATATAGGAGGGAAAAATCTTACCCTTGAGCCCTTGAGTAAGAAAGTGATCAAATAATTCATACTGCCCTTCTCCCTGTCTCTGTGCAGGCCTTTGAGCAACCACTTTTGAACCATTGCCTAAAAAGACAATTGCTCCAGAAGCTATGTTCACAATTTGTAATGATAGCCATAGTGATTTCATCCTCCTGGGCTTCTCTGACAAGCCATATTTGGAGCAGACACTTTTCTGGGTGATTCTGATCTTTTATTGCTTGACTCTTACAGGAAATTTGGTCATAATTCTTATCTCCTTGAAGGATCCAAAACTCCACAGCCCAATAGATTACTTTCTTTTCACCTACCTCTGCTGGATCTCCGTTTTCCCAGTAGCTGTGTTCNTCTGATCTTTTATTGCTTGACTCTTACAGGAAATTTGGTCATAATTCTTATCTCCTTGAAGGATCCAAAACTCCACAGCCCAATAGATTACTTTCTTTTCACCTACCTCTGCTGGATCTCCGTTTTCCCAGTAGCTGTGTTCCACAAATGTTGGTTAATTTCTGGGGTCCAGAGAAGACCACCAGCTACACTGGCTGTGCCATTCAACTCTATGTCTTCCTGTGGCTTGGGGCCACTGAATGTACCCTTCTTGTCATCATGGCTGTGGGCCGCTGTGTGGCAGTGTGTCATCCACTGCAATAAACCACTATCATGCACCTAAGACTTTGTCTGCAGCGGCCATCCTAGCATGGGGGACTGGCCTGATTCAGTCTATGATTCAGTCTCCTGCTACCCTCCGGTTACCCTTCTGCTCTAACCAGAGGGTGGATGACACTGTGTGTGAAGTTCCAGCCCTCATTCAAGCCTCTAGTGCAGATACCATCTATAATGAAATCCAGATGTCCATAGCCAGTATTACTCTCCTGGTGGTGCCCTTGATTATTATCCTTTCCTCTTACATTGCTATTGCTAAAGCTGTGCTGAGAATAAAGCTAACCTCAGGCAAGAAGAAAGCACTTGGCACCTGCATTTCTCATCTTCTTGTAGTCTCCTTGTTCTGTGGCACTGTCTCAGCTGTCTATCTTCAACCCAAGAGTCACTATGCTCCTGAACAGGGCAAGTTTCTCACCGTTTTCTACACTGTTGTAATCCCGACTCTTAACCTGCTCATCTACACTCTAAGGAACAAGGAGGTAAGGGGGCGCTAATAAGACTAGGGAGGAGGACCTGGGACATTTGGAATAACTAAAAATGTTGGACTTTTGCTTAACCTGAGAAGAGAGAATGACCTCGTTCTCTCTGAGGTCTTCAAAAAATCTGAAGATATACCTCCCAACCTTACAGGAGTAAAGAGCTGCATTTTGTTCAAGCTGAGATCCTTATTTGCTTCATGGTGCTGATTTAGGCACAGTATGTGGTAGAAATGAATATATTTATTAGTCATATTAAAGAGCACATAATATCATTGAATTGGGACAACAAAAGAAACACAAGGTTGCAAAATAAAAGACCAAGTAAAATGTCTCATGCCTTTACATTTATTTCTTTTTTCTTTGGTCTGTTTTCCTCCAAACCCAACAACTACTTTCATATAACCATCTAGTCCCAACAAGGCTTCTAACATTTTCAGAGATTGTTTAATAAACACTCAGGAAATCTAATCAGTGGTTCTTGGTTCTGAGTTACTTCTGCCTCCTTGCCTCATTCTGTCCTTTGTCTATGTGTAATGACCCTAGAAACCCCCAGTGCCAAAGTATTTGCCAAGCAAAGGTCAGTACTAATTCTTCCCAGTACTGCTGCTACTCTACAACCTGGTGTGTCCAAGTTTCTTAGTCTGAGCCCCAATATTATGGGCCACCAATTATGGGAATAGACTTCCTTTTTTCTTCATTCTGAGTCTCTGTCATAATTTTAATTTTTACTTTATTTTACTTTACAATACTGTATTGGTTTTGCCATACATTGACATGAATCAGCCACGGGTGTACATGAGTTCCCTATCCTGAACCCCCCCTCCCACTTCCCACCCCATATCATCTCTCTGGATCATCCCCGTGCACCAGCCCCAAGCACCCTGTATCTTGTATTGAACATAGACAGGCGATTTGTTTCTTACGTGATAGTATACATGTTTCAATGCCATTCTCCCAAATCATCCCACCCTCTCCCTCTCCCACAGTCCAAAAGTCCGTTCTATACATCTGTGTCTCTTTTGCTGTCTCACAGACAGGGTCATCATTACCATCTTTCTAAAT
>SJYW01003341.1:10870-36307 GCA_006410735.1 Raphicerus campestris | reverse complement strand
GGATGTTGGCAATTTGATCTCTGGTTCCTCTGCCTTTTCTGAAACGAGCTTGAACATCTGGAAGTTCATGGTTCGTGTATTGCTAAAGCCTGACTTGGAGAATTTTGAGCATTACTTTAGTAGCGTGTGAGATGAGTGCAATTGTGCAGTAGTTTGAGCATTCTTTGGCATTGCCTTTCTTTGGGATTGGAATGAAAACTGACCTTTTCCAGTCCTGTGGCCACTGCTGAGTTTTCCAAATTTGCTGGCATATTGAGTGCAGCACTTTTACACCATCATCTTTCAGGATTTGAAAGAGCTCAACTGGAATTCCATCACCTCCACTAGCTTTGTTCGTAGTGATGCTTTCCAAGGCCCACTTGACTTCGCATTCCAGGATGTCTGGCTCTAGGTGAGTGATCACACCATCGTGATTATCTTGGTCATTAAGATATTTTTGGTATAGTTCTTCTGTGTATTCTTGCCATCTCTTCTTAATATCTTCTGCTTCTGTTAGGTCCATACCATTTCTGTCCTTTATCGAGCCCATCTTTGCATGAAATGCTCCCTTGGTATGTCTAATTTTCTTGAGGAGATCTCTAGTCTTTCCCATTCTGTTCTTTTTCTCTATTCCTTTGCATTGATCACTAAAGAAGGCTTTCTTATCTATCCTTGCTTTTCTTTGGAACTCTGCATTCAAATGGTATATATTTCCTTTTCTCCTTTGCTTTTCACTTCTCTTCTTTTCAAAGCTATTTGTAAGGCTCCCCAGACAGCCTTGCTTTTATGCATTTCTTTTCCATGGGGATGGTCTTGATACCTGTCTCCTGGACAATGTCATGACCCTCATTCCATAGTTCATCAGTCACTCTATCTATCCGATCTAGGCCCTTTAATCTAGTTCTCACTTCCACTGTAAAACCATAAGGGATTTTATTTAGGTCATACCTGAATGGTCTAGTGGTTTACCCTACTTTCTTCAATTTCAGTCTGAATTTGGTAATAAGGAGTTCATGATCTGAGCCACAGTCAGCTCCTGGTTTTTGTTTTTTTTTTTACTGACTGTATAGAGCTTCTCCATCTTTGGCTGCAAAGAATATATTCGCTCTGATTTCGGTTTGACCGTCTGGTGATGTCCGTGTATAGAGTCTTCTCTTGTGTTGATGGAAGAGGGTGTTTGCTATGAGCACTGCATTCTCTTGGCAAAACTCTATCAGCCTTTGCCCTGCTTCATTCCGTACACCCAGGCCAAATTTGCCTATTACTCCAGGTGTTTCTTGACTTCCTACTTTTGCATTCCAGTCCCCTATAATGAAAAGGACATCTTTCAGGGGGGTTAGTTATAAAAGGTCTTGTAGGTCTTCATAGAACAGTTCAGCTTCAGCTTCTACAGCATTACTGTTTGGGCCATAGACTTGGATTACTATGATATTGAATGGTTTGCCTTGGAAATGAACAGAGATCATTCTGTCATTTTTGAGATTGCATCCAAGTACTGCATTTTTGACTCTTTTGTTGACCATGATGGATAATCCATTTCTTCTAAGGAATTCCTGCACACAGTAGTAGATATAATGGTCATCTGAGTTAAATTCACCCATTCCAGTCCATTTTAGTTGGCTGATTCCTATATGTCGATGTTTACTTTTGCCATCTCCTGTTTGACCACTTCTAATTTACTTGATTCATGGACCTGACATTCCAGGTTCCAATGCAATATTGCTCTTTACAGCATTGGATCTTGCTTCTATCACCAGTCACATCCACAACTGGGTATTGTTTTTGCTTTGGCTCCATCCCTTCATTCTTTCTGGAGTTATTTCTTCACTGATCTCCAGTAGCATATGGATACCTACCCACCCAGGGAGTTCCTCTTTCAGTATCCTATCATTTTGCCTTTTCATATTGTTCATGAGGTTCTCAAAGCAAGAATACTGAAGTGGTTTGCCGTTCCGTTTTCCAGTGGCCCACATTCTGTCTGACCACCCACCATGACCTGCCCATCTTGGGTGGCCCCACAGGCATGGCTTGGTTTCACTGAGTTAGACAAGGCTGTGATCCTAGTGTGATTAGACTGACTAGTTTTCTGTGATTATGGTTTCCTTGTTTCTGCCCTCTGGTGCCCTCTTGCAACACCTACCATCATACTTAGGTTTCTCTTACCTTGGGTGTAGGATTTCTCTTCACGGCTGCTCCAGCAAAGTGAAAACTCTGCTCCTCACCTTGGATGAGGGGTATCTCTTATGGCCGCCCCTCCTGACCTTGAATGTGGAGTAGCTCCTCTTGGCCCTTCTGCACCCGAGCAGCCATCGCTCCTTGAACATGTATATTTTATTGGATATTTATTTTATTTGTGTATTTTATACCGAGTCCACTTACCCTCTCTGTCTGCTGTGACCAATCTGTTGCTAAACTCAACTTGTCAGGTTTTTTATATCAGATATTGTAATTTTTCAGTTTCATAGTGTTCATTTAATTTTTTATAGTATAAGTGTAGTTCTTGATTATATTTTATTTCTTTTATCTATGTTTTCATTTTAAATTTTTATTAAGTATATTTATCATAACTATTTTAAAGTCATTGCATGCTAATTATAAATTTTGGTATTACTCCTTTTATTATTTAATTATCAATCATATTTTCCTGTCTCTTCCTTTGACTTGTTATTTTTATTTCTTTTTAGATATTGTACAATTCTGAAGAATACAGATAATTTTATATCTCAGCAGGGATGAGTGGCACTTTCCTCTATTAGACAGATAAGGTAAAGGGGTGAACTGGGTGGCTGAAATTATATTTTGCTAAGATTCTATCTTCCTTTAACTTGCCCTGTTTTTATGGAGTGACCTTCCAGCCTTTTGACTGTGATCCTATCAGATTCCCATTTCTTCAGATATAAGTGATTACAGGAGATTCAGCTCTCACTTTCAGAGGCTTCTATCCTAACTTTCTCATCTCTTATCCTAAACAGACTCAAAATCTTGCAAGTATCTTAAAGGGAAGACCAGTAGTGTACTTAAAGTATGTCCCATCTTGATGGAGAATCTTTGTTTACTAAACTCTGAAAAATTGTAAGGTATTTATTCTGTGTTTTAGAAGCTTTGGCCTAGTTGATAGCCTTTTGCTCAGCCCCAGAGCTAAAGAATGACTTATGGGAAAATCTTTCAAATTTCTAACCTGCTACTAACTGACCAAAAATACTTTGTGAACTTTTTCTCCAAGAAGAAGTTCTGCATCTCATTTTGTACCCAATATTCACAAATTTCCTCCAAGGAAGGAAAGAAAAAATAATCCTCATGAGTGTCATTTCATCTCCAAACAGTTCTTTAATCCCTGGAATTTTAGCTCGTCTATTCTTCATAGTTTTCACAGCTCTGAAATGCCTTTAAAATATAATGCTTATAATTTATCTTTTTTTGAGCTGTTACAGTGGACTTTTCATGACCTACTTTATCTTACTTGAAAGTGGAAGTTTCTTGAGAGACTGTTCTTTATTAGTGAGCAAAATTGATGCATTGTGGTTAATCCAATCCTCAATAAATATTTACTGAATACATTCATGTCAATAAGGAATACATTTGGCTGTGAGTAATAGAAAANTACTTGAAAGTGGAAGTTTCTTGAGAGACTGTTCTTTATTAGTGAGCAAAATTGATGCATTGTGGTTAATCCAATCCTCAATAAATATTTACTGAATACATTCATTTCAATAAGGAATACATTTGGCTGTGAGTAATAGAAAATCTGACTATAGTAGCTTAAAGAAACATGTATTTCTCCTGCTCATTTAATAAGAACTCAAGAGTTAGGCAGTAACTAATATTGTTTCAGCAGCTCAATGATGTCAGTGCTGATGATGTCTCTGAAATTCTCTTGGCATTTCCCAAATGCATCTCATCTCGGAGTCACCAGATGGCTACAACTTTAAATAATATTTCCACACTCAAGGCAAAAAGAACACAGAAGGAAGGGCCATGAGAGTCAACTGCACTTTTTCCTGGGAAAACCATTGCTGTCCAAAATCTCTCAACTAATTTTAGGTTGATTTGATTGACCAGACTCTGTCATATATAGCCATACCAGCAATAAGGAGGGTGAGGAATTCAGTACTTATCTAATCAGGAGTTGATCAGATAAAGATTAAATGTGACAAATAACAAATATCAAGGCAAAGAAAAATTCACTGTCAAGGACAATCAATAGATGAGAGACCATCATAGCAGACTTCCAGGGGCAAGAAACAGCAAACCAAGTATACTTTGAGCACTATTATCTCACATAATAAGATGCCTAGAGGAAGGATGAAGTAAGTTAACCTACAGGTTCCACAAAATCAATAAGGATCCTTATTATTTTACCTTTCTGTTCTGCCATTCCCAATAGCTAGAGCTCCATTCATGATCGTATATTGTCTATAGCAGCTTCAGGCCCCATATCTTTATNTCACATAATAAGATGCCTAGAGGAAGGATGAAGTAAGTTAACCTACAGGTTCCACAAAATCAATAAGGATCCTTATTATTTTACCTTTCTGTTCTGCCATTCCCAATAGCTAGAGCTCCATTCATGATCGTATATTGTCTATAGTAGCTTCAGGCCCCATATCTTTATACATCAAATTCCATTCCTGTCTTGGTACCCAAGAGCCTCCAACATTCTCTCTCTCTCTCTTGCCAACAGACTTTCTTTCTCTGCCTTAATAATGTCATGTGGTTAGTGTCAATGAGTGGCCTAAACCAACCATTTTGAAGAGGTAATGAACTGACCACTAGTTCTTTTTTTAGATTGTTTTATACTTTATTAATTGAAGGCATATTTGTAATTTACTATTTCCTAACATTTTATGATTTTCTTGAAGAATATGGAGTACAAAGAAAATCATCTATCAAGGTTGGTTCAGCAGCCTTTGGCTGTGAGGGTCTCAAAAAATGACTGATAATTGATTTTCTTTCTTTTTTCTTTTTAACTTAAGTATAGTTGATATACAATGTTGGGTTGTGAAGAATGAATTAAATGAGAATATTTGTAAAGCTGCAGCACAGAGAAGACCCTCAAAATTGTTTGATCTTTTTCCTGTCTTTCATAAAATAGCAATGTCTTGTGACACAGACATTCCAGACTGTGAGAGTGCAGAAGTCAGGAAATGAGTGATCCTTGATTGCTAATAAACGAGGGTTCCAGTCAGGGGTTTCCATGAACTTCAGGGGGAAAAAAAAAACAACAAAAAACTGAAATTTAACAATCGTTTTGTTATAGCCATAGGCAGCAAACCTACATCACAGTAAGAGTACCTGTGGAAATATTTTTCACACTCATATTATCACAATTCAGTTATGGCCAATATTCTGAATTTTTTTTGCCTTCATCACTACTTTGAAATGACATTTATTATTATGTACTGCTCATAAAATCTTGTTCTTTAATGAACTGATAGAAAAGTGTGCACACACATTTCTACCTTCCTAAACTTTATGTTTTTCTTTCTCATACATACATTTAAAAATATTTTGATGACTCAGTTTCAACAAACTTGGCTTCTTTTGTAAGCCTATGTATTTTATTTGTTGTGTCTAAAGACATAACTTCGAGNCCTAAACTTTATGTTTTTCTTTCTCATACATACATTTAAAAATATTTTGATGACTCAGTTTCAACAAACTTGGCTTCTTTTGTAAGCCTATGTATTTTATTTGTTGTGTCTACAGACATAACTTCGAGAAGCCCCCAGACTCCGTCAGCAGCAGCAGGGGGTAATAACAGAATGAACTCCTGCACCAGAAGGACTCAAGCATTGGTGCGGTGGGCCGCGCGTGAACCCTATCAGCCCAGTGCACCAGGAATTTGGGGGCAAGAAGCCCAGTGCTCTCCTGCCTGTGACCCTCAGCAGAGGCAGGGCAGGAAGCAGATGACCCGGGCCTGGCAGCATCTGAGACTCTTTCCTGAGCATTCTTGTAAAAAAGCAACCGCATTGCCACATGTGCCTGGAATTTGATTTCCAGGCCAAGTGTCAGCTTTTCCATGCTAAGACTCCCTCGGGTTTTGGCCCAGGTTCTCCTGCTGTCAAAGCCCAGCCCTTTCAATGCCTCGACCACCTGCCAGAGAGAACAGATTTATGGTCTTTTGGCCGCCACTTCTGAGTCACGTCGTCAGCCACAAGCTTCCACCTGCAGCCTCTGGAGGCGGGGGCTGCAAGGTGCTCGAGCAGACAACCAGCTAACCCCGCTCGGCGGGGCAGCCTGCCCTTCCCTGCGGGCCAGCAGCCTTTACAGATTGTTCCAGTTTCCTCCCCTCTGCTCTAAAGGGGCATTTTCTTCTCCGAGAGTGCGAGAGTGCGTCTAAGTTTTTCCAATCTTATCTAGAAATCTTGGTTTCTCTCAAGTTATTCTTTTCTTCTGGAATCCAGCAACAAATTTGCCACAGGAAATGGTAGGGAGAGAGGCTTATGCAATGAGAGGATGTTGTTATAAATAGGAGCCCCTGCTGTGACTTTCTTAAATAAACAGGTGGCTAAGTTTTCCAGGCCACGGTGGAACTAAAGCTCAGAGGCTGGGGAGACTGTTTAACGTGTTAAAAGGAGTCTGTGAGTGTTAGTCACTCAGTCACGTACGACTCTTTGCGACCCCATGGCCTGTAGCCCGCCAGCCTATCTCCTTCCAAACTCCTGCTTCTCCTGAAGGGAAGTGAGCCCTGTGACTACCTTGGTTTGGGGGGACAGTCCCACTGTCTCCTGCTGGATGAGGGAAGAGGGTTAAGCTTCTAGAGATAATGGCCTGAGTGGTGGGTTCTATAGGGATGAAGAAAGCCCCCTGTGGCAGAAAATTCTCTCTCAGAACCTGAAATTATGTCACACACATGCATTATGTGTACATGTAGTATATGTGTATATATACTCATTACATATATTTATCTATTAATAAAGCTTCCAATGCTTCCAAGAGAAAAAGACACAAAACTGTTTCAATTAGTTCCCTCTTTGCATTAGTAGCTTACCTGATTTTTTTCAACTCTGGGCTAACAGATTATGGATAGTGAGAGAGGACAGTATCATTTGATACAGCATGGATGCTTAGAGAGTCCGCATGTAAAGGGAAATGAGGAGCCAAAGCAGAACTCTGGGGAATTGAGGAGGAGGAGTTGGTGAAGATGATACTTTGGATCCGAGAATGATCTTAGGCATGTACTAGACAGTCAAATATTTATTAAATGAATGAGTGGAGAGTGGAAAAGTAAAACCATTGCTTTATCACTTTTTTTTTTTTTTTTTTACCATTTTTAATGCCCCTGGCTCATTGGAAAAGACACTGATGCTGGGAGGGATGGGGGGCAGGAGGAGAAGAGGACAGCAGAGGATGAGATGGCTGGATGGCATCACTGACTCGATGGACTTGAATCTGAGTGAATTCTGGGAGTTGGTGATGGACAGGGAGGCCTGGCGTACTGTGATTCATGGGGTCGCAAAGAGTTGGACACGACTGAGCTACTGAACTGAACCGAACTGAACCTCATCCACCACCAAACTAAGGAGTTCTGGGTCTTGGGTAAACCCTTATAGAATCCCTAGAATTGGTTACTTCAAAGCTTTCCTGGTCTTCGGGTGACTAAGGCATTGGTAACTGACTCACAGGGATGTATTTTTNTTTTTTTTTTACCATTTTTAATGCCCCTAGCTCATTGGAAAAGACACTGATGCTGGGAGGGTTGAGGGGCAGGAGGAGAAGAGGACAACAGAGCATGAGATGGCTGGATGGCATCACTGACTCGATGGACTTGAATCTGAGTGAATTCTGGGAGTTGGTGATGGACAGGGAGGCCTGGCGTACTGTGATTCATGGGGTCGCAAAGATTCGGACACGACTGAGCTACTGAACTGAACCGAACTGAACCTCATCCACCACCAAACTAAGGAGTTCTGGGTCTTGGGTAAACCCTTATAGAATCCCTAGAATTGGTTACTTCAAAGCTTTCCTGGTCTTCGGGTGACTAAGGCATTGGTAACTGACTCACAGGGATGTATTTTTATAACTACCGTACCCAAGGGAGTAAAACTGAAAGTGTTAATCACTCAGTCATGTCCAACTCTTTGCGATCCCATGGACTAGCCTGCCAGGCTCCTCTGTCCGTGGAATTCTCCAGGTAAGAATACTGGAGTGGGTAGCCATTCCCTTCTCCAGAGGATCTTCCCCACCCAATCCTGCATTGCAAGATGCAATCCTCCTTTACTGTCTGAGCCACGTAGAGTAACTAGGAATAAATTTAAAACGAGGGGATGGGAATGAAGGCAGTGAAATAGCATTACTGTTCATAACATGAAGTATTGTTTCCATTGCAGACAGACAGACCTATAAATTGAAGGCAGTTAGGAAACCATTTCTGTTCTATTTGTTTAGGGCCTATTGTCTCTAAGAATTAAAATATCCATCAGAAGTGAAGTTTAGCAAGTTTGTAACATTGCACTTACAGATCTTTCAAACTGTGTGGAATAGATGGATAGATGGATGAATGGAGAGAAAAATAAAGAACAAAAATTCACTGAATTTCTAGAGAACACTACACAATGTTAGAAATGGTGAATTTTTATTTGCCCCAGATTAATGCAGAATATAAAGAATTATCTTTTACTTTAATATTAGTAAATATTAATGAAGTTTCAGTTTTTCCTCTCTAGATCAAGCTTATCTTTGGCTTTTACTATCCCAGTGTGTTTTGCTGGGTATGTGATTTGACATATTCAAGTGGATTCAATCAAACCTGACTTTATATTTTAGATATGTTTAACAAATGTAAATATTCATACTGGAAGCAAATAGAGACACACTTTTCACATGATATCTGTGTCTTATGGCCTTTTCAGGTGATACTAGATTTAAAGAACCTGCTTGCCAGTGCAGGAGACATAAAAGACATGGGTTCAAACCCTAGGTTGGGAAGATACTCTGGAGGAGGGCATGGCAAGCCACTCCAGTATTCATGCCTGGAGAATCTCATGGACATTGGAGGCTGGTGGGTGACAGTCCATGGGGTCACAAAGGGTCGGACATGGCTGAACTGACTTAGCGTGTATGCATGCATGAATGCATTTGTATCTTATACCTTAAACAGTGTCTAAAAGAAAATACACGAAAGTGAACTTAATCACATTTTAATGAGTCCCACATTGTCACCTAGGTAGATTTATCAACATCATGTTTCTAAAGCAAAAAATGAAATGTAGTTTTAGTTCATATGTATCAATAAATATATTCAATCAAACCATATAATTACTTTGATGACTGAATGAGTTATCCAGCTGGCCTAAATTGATTAAGCTAACCTCTGTAATTGCTAATTCTAAATTTCTTTTTTTCATTAGAATAATTCTAATACAAATTTAAATAGACAATGCAAATGTCCAAACTGTACAATAGAAATGTCACTTGATTTCAGAAATGTCAGTTCTTGGATACTTTTAGATGAGAGCAAGACAGAAGTAGTTCCTGTCAAATTTTGGGGGGTTGCTCACAAAAAAAATAAAAATAAAAAATGAAGGACAAGGGCATTCTGACTGTGATGTTCAGTGTCCTGCCAATTCTATTATACATCATTCTTCAAAATATATTTCACAGTGATTAATGCTAACTTAAAGGGTTTTCATATGGTGTTTTACTTGATCATAAGATTTTCCAAGATTTATGGATAATTTAATGTATTTTTATTAGATAACTTGAAATGGGAACTATTTTTAAATAAATTCCTGTAGACAAATAATGCCACTTACAATATTTTATCTCCTGTTTGGGATTTTTGGGAATGTGGGACCATGTACAAGGATCTTTACAAATTTAGCTTCTAATATATATCTGTTGTACAAATGTGAAACACTTCAGCATTCAAATTTACATGTCCCTAAGGGAATTAGAATTTAATGAACTAAAGAGAGACTTACACCTCTATTTGTCAATATTTAGCATGTTACATGGACAAACGTGTTCAGAACAGGGACTTTGTCATTTGTTGCTTCAACATCAATGAGGTAAAGTCAGGTCATATCTATCTTATTAATGAGGAAACTGAGTCATCTAGTGCTAAAATGTTTTTCTATGAATCCTACAACTGTTCAGTATCAAATTTAAAAATATATTAATATTTCTCAGCTAACTGGAAGTGGCCTCATTGAAAAATGCCAGTTTTGATTATGAGTTCTGAGTGTCCCAATGAGAGAATGTTTGCAATTTGATCAAAAAGTATTTGGCTGCGGTGCGTGTTTAAGGCCATGGTGACCCGTGAGTCTCAGCTATCTGACAGTCATTCTTCATTTTTCCTGGTGGTGGCCTGGATGTAAGTTATTGTTACCGGTACCAGAGAAGAAGGGAAGAGAAATCAGTTTATTATAATCACACATTCATTCTCCTCATCCACTTCTCTAGACTATGAAAAGCCTTAGTGAAAATAAAAATTCTACTTTTTTATTTTGGTATGAGAAAGGATAAGAGAAATTCTAGTTATTGTTAACCATTTAAAAAGAATTTGTATCTAAATATTATTAATATCTTTAATGTAGAGGTTTTAGGAAGCAAATAATTTTTTATTTCCTAAACATCTCGCTCAGTTATTCAGGAGACCTTTTTTGAGTAGAATGTGAAATGCAATGGAAAATTCTATGGAGGTAACTGTATGCCAAAGTTTTATTATATTTATAGAGGAAGGAGAATAAAAATAGGAATTTCATGGCACATTTACCTTTATAATCCTTGAATAAGTCATTTCAATTGTTTGGGATCTGATATTTTCTGTAAAGTGAATGCATTGTGCCATAATATCACTAAGGACCATTATCTCTGAGACACTATTATTCTTTGCTTCTTTTTCAGTCTCCTTGATGTGTTAGGGGGATTTTAAAGACAAAAAGACATTTTTATAATCACCTGAGAACCTTTACACTGCCTTCTGTGTATTATTTCACATAGTTTGAAGCTGTTTATGAGACAGAGGTGAAGGCGAAGGTGAAGTTGCTCAGTCGTGTCCGACTCTTTGCAACCCCGTGGACTGTAACCTACTAGGCTCCTCCGTCCATGGGATTCTCCAGGCAAGAATATTGGAGTGGATTGCCATTTCCTTCTCCAGGGGATCTTCCTAACCCAGGGATTGAACCTGGGTCTCCCGCATTGGAGGCAGACAGTTTAACCTCTGAGCCACCAGGGAAGCCCCTTATGAGACAGAATAAACTAAAAACTGTAGGTCGGGACAAGGGATTTGTGATCAGAACCTGAAAGTGCTTCTCTGAGAAGAGACAAACATGAAAAGATAATAGTATTGCTGTCATTAAAATAATAGCAACAAAACCCACATGTAGTTATAAAAGTCTTTAGCAACACACATTCTTAAAAGCCAGGTCTTAGACCAATTACTTCATGAAAGTGTCTCTTTAGGTTTGCATTAATGGGTCTCTTTTGGTGATTGTTTTAAATTTTTTTCAGCTTTTCTTCTTTATATTCTCTGTATTTCTCTCTTCCTTTTACTCTTTTTCTCCCTCAAGTGAAGGACTAGGCCATCTGTAATTATGATTATGGATATGATATTACAATACTTTCATTTAAAATTATTATTTATGTATTTGGCTGCTTTGGGTCATAGTTGCAGCACATGGCATCTTCACTGCATCATGCGGGAGTATTCCTTCTTTGCATCACGCAGGATCTTTGTTGCAGGGCATGGACTCTCTAGTTGTGGCACACTGGATTAGTTGTTCCATAACACGGTAGGTTCTCAACCAGTGGACCACCAGGAAAGTCCCAATATTATAGTCCTTTTAGATTTACATCTAAATGTAAATGGTTTCTTCACCATAATTAAAAAGTAGAATAGTTTAAATTTTCACTTTTAAAAAACTAAAACCACAATTCTCTTTACAACTGTGGCCCTTGATTGCTCAGGGGCGTGTTCTTTTCTCCAGTACTTGGCTACTCCGTTGAGTTCCTTTACACTATCACATCACCCGAAACACAGCAAACTTCCCTATGGAAACACATAGGGAGTAATGAAGGCTCTTTTTCAGCTCCAAAAGGCTCCAGACAATCAGGCTGGGACATCTTGCTTCTCTCGGAATTTAAGGAAGATTAATCAAACTACATCACTGTTACACTGAGCATCTAGAGCTTGCACACGTGATTCCATCATGCCTGACAAAGGCTAATCCCTAACCGATTTCACTGGAAAATGAAGCATTTTAGCAAAAAAAGATTCATCTCAATGTGGCCTGAAACTACAAAGGAACCGAAAAACCAAGAAACAGCCCCTTTCAGTTGAGAAATACAGATGCCTTTGCTTTTTCGTTGGCAAAGGCAATCGTTTTTGCCATTAGACATTTTATTTTCAAGAAACAGCTGTCCAGTTTGGACCTGTCATTTCTGTGACTGTGATTAGTAAGAGATGTTAGGAACAGTCAAGTGACTCAAAGAAGTAGAGCCTACCAAGGCAGAAAGCCCATAACCCAACTGTAAGTATTTTTTGGAAGAAAAAGTACTTAAGGGACACTGCGATAATAATTTTCCTTCTGTGAGTGATTGTCTTTATATTTTGCTTTTCTGAATAAAAGCCTATTATAATTAGTAACTATTTTTAGACATACATTAATTGCCATGTGGCCATGGAGTGCTTGTTAACTCTTTTCAAGTCCTGGAATTTAGAACAAATGTGAAGCAACCAATGGTCTTCATGGCTTTCAGATAATAGTAATAATCCCTTCCTATTAATGTTTTACTTTGCATTTTATAAAACTATTCTATGCCTTGTATAATTTTTAATCTTATTATGTCTGGTAGAGAGTGAAAGTAACTTTATTCCAACCTCACAGATTATTACCAGCCCAGGAGTGGCAAAGTCACACATTCCCAATTATCCTGCCTACTTGATTGTCCCATTTTCACAGTGCTCTAAGAGTTTTCATCTGTACACACAGATAAATGCAATTTACTGCATTAGAATGTTTTGTTCATTAGTCTTTGTCCTTTGAAGTAAAGGACCGTGTATTTTATTTCTTATTTATATCCAGCTCTTAACTGAAAACATAGTAAATCCTCAATTAACTTCACATTGGTCATTTGATTCATTTGAGTCTAAGAAAAGTTGATGTAGAAACAACCAAAAGCCAGAGTTCTCCATGAAAAAATAACCTGGTACATAGTTTTATCCTTCCTAATCTGTAAGTCACTTGCTTTTCCCATTGCTTACCTGCATTTGGTATCAGAATTCTAATTTTAGGTTTAACTGATAAATTCCTGCACATCATTTATCAGAAATTCTGTGTCTCAGGTAAGAAAACCTAGCCTCTGCATTCTAGAAAGGCAGACATTTATAGACACATTTGGTCAAATGCTGTGGTTAAAAAAAGCAAATTGGGAATTCAGTTATTGGAAATATGCTCAAGATCGAGTTTGTTACATGTTAATAAGGCACACACACATGGATAAAAACATTCATTCAAACTGTTGTCTTTCAATATCCATTCTCTCCTTCTCCATTAGTAAGAAAATTCCTAGTTAGCTGGGCACAGAAATCACTGAGAATAAAGAGTATTTTCCAAGTTTTCTTTGTATGGTCATCTCAAGCTTTCCTGGTAGCTGAGCTGTTAAAAAATCTGCCTGCAATGCAAGAGACACAAGTTCGATTCCTGGGTTGGGAAGATCCTCTGGAGAAGGGATATGCTACCCAGTGGAGTATTCTTGGGCTTCCTTGGTGGCTCAGATGGTAAAGAATTCACCTGCAATGCAGGAAGCCTGGGTTTGATCCCTGTATTCTTGCCTGGAGAAACCCCATGGGCAGAGGAGCCTGGAGGGCTACAGTCCATGGGATCACAAAGAGTCAGATGTGACTAAGCATAGCACAGCACACATAGCCATCTCAGTAGCCAATGGGCTGTAAGTAATTATGTTACATGCTTCCAAAAAGTGCTTTTAAAGGAAACATCTTTATTTGTTTATCCCTCTTCTTACTCTCTGCTTGTTTGAATGCAGTTATGATGGCTAGAGTTTGGTACTGTTTTGGTCCATTATGTGGATTCTAATTGCAAAGATTAGTGGAGCAAAAAGTAGGAGGGGTCTGAATCTTTGATCCATGGACACCAGATCTGTGGATGATCTTTTCTTGAAATAGACTTTTGTCTTGTCCAAGCTCATTATTTTGAGTTTGTGTCACCTGTGTACATGCTGCATGCTCAGTCATGTTTGACTCTTTGTAACCTTATGTATTATAGCCAACCAGGCTCTTCTGTCCATGGAATTTTCTAGACAAGAATACTGGAGTGGGTTGCCATTTCCTTAATGCAGGGGATCTTCCTGGAATCTGCATCTCCTGCTTCTCCTGCATTTGCAGGCAGATTCTTTATCTACAGTTCAGTTCAGTTCAGTTCAGTCACTCAGTCATGTCCGACTCTTTGTGACCCCATGAATTATAGCACAACAGGCCTCCCTGTCTATCACCAACTCTCAGAGTCTACTCAAACTCATGTCCATCAAGCCAATGATGCCATCCAGTCATCTCATCCTCTGTCGTTCCCTTCTCCTCCTGCCCCCAATCCCTCCCAGCATCAGGGTCTTTTCCAATGAGTCAACTCTTCGCATGAGGTGGCCAAAGTATTGGAATTTCAGCTTTAGTATCAGTCCTTCCAAAGAACACCCAGGACTGATCTCCTTTAGAATGGACTGGTTCGATCTCCTTGCAGTCCAAGGGACTCTCTAGAGTCTTCTCCAACACCACAGTTTTAAAGCATCAATTCTTCAGCACTCACCTTTCCTCACAGTCCAACTCTCNGTGGGACCATGTACAAGGATCTTTACAAATTTAGCTTCTAATATATATCTGTTGTACAAATGTGAAACACTTCAGCATTCAAATTTACATGTCCCTAAGGGAATTAGAATTTAATGAACTAAAGAGAGACTTACACCTCTATTTGTCAATATTTAGCATGTTACATGGACAAACGTGTTCAGAACAGGGACTTTGTCATTTGTTGCTTCAACATCAATGAGGTAAAGTCAGGTCATATCTATCTTATTAATGAGGAAACTGAGTCATCTAGTGCTAAAATGTTTTTCTATGAATCCTACAACTGTTCAGTATCAAATTTAAAAATATATTAATATTTCTCAGCTAACTGGAAGTGGCCTCATTGAAAAATGCCAGTTTTGATTATGAGTTCTGAGTGTCCCAATGAGAGAATGTTTGCAATTTGATCAAAAAGTATTTGGCTGCGGTGCGTGTTTAAGGCCATGGTGACCCGTGAGTCTCAGCTATCTGACAGTCATTCTTCATTTTTCCTGGTGGTGGCCTGGATGTAAGTTATTGTTACCGGTACCAGAGAAGAAGGGAAGAGAAATCAGTTTATTATAATCACACATTCATTCTCCTCATCCACTTCTCTAGACTATGAAAAGCCTTAGTGAAAATTAAAATTCTACTTTTTTATTTTGGTATAAGAAAGGATAAGAGAAATTCTAGTTATTGTTAACCATTTAAAAAGAATTTGTATCTAAATATTATTAATATCTTTAATGTAGAGGTTTTAGGAAGCAAATAATTTTTTATTTCCTAAACATCTCGCTCAGTTATTCAGGAGACCTTTTTTGAGTAGAATGTGAAATGCAATGGAAAATTCTATGGAGGTAACTGTATGCCAAAGTTTTATTATATTTATAGAGGAAGGAGAATAAAAATAGGAATTTCATGGCACATTTACCTTTATAATCCTTGAATAAGTCATTTCAATTGTTTGGGATCTGATATTTTCTGTAAAGTGAATGCATTGTGCCATAATATCACTAAGGACCATTATCTCTGAGACACTATTATTCTTTGCTTCTTTTTCAGTCTCCTTGATGTGTTAGGGGGATTTTAAAGACAAAAAGACATTTTTATAATCACCTGAGAACCTTTACACTGCCTTCTGTGTATTATTTCACATAGTTTGAAGCTGTTTATGAGACAGAGGTGAAGGCGAAGGTGAAGTTGCTCAGTCGTGTCCGACTCTTTGCAACCCCGTGGACTGTAACCTACTAGGCTCCTCCGTCCATGGGATTCTCCAGGCAAGAATATTGGAGTGGATTGCCATTTCCTTCTCCAGGGGATCTTCCTAACCCAGGGATTGAACCTGGGTCTCCCGCATTGGAGGCAGACAGTTTAACCTCTGAGCCACCAGGGAAGCCCCTTATGAGACAGAATAAACTAAAAACTGTAGGTCGGGACAAGGGATTTGTGATCAGAACCTGAAAGTGCTTCTCTGAGAAGAGACAAACATGAAAAGATAATAGTATTGCTGTCATTAAAATAATAGCAACAAAACCCACATGTAGTTATAAAAGTCTTTAGCAACACACATTCTTAAAAGCCAGGTCTTAGACCAATTACTTCATGAAAGTGTCTCTTTAGGTTTGCATTAATGGGTCTCTTTTGGTGATTGTTTTAAATTTTTTTCAGCTTTTCTTCTTTATATTCTCTGTATTTCTCTCTTCCTTTTACTCTTTTTCTCCCTCAAGTGAAGGACTAGGCCATCTGTAATTATGATTATGGATATGATATTACAATACTTTCATTTAAAATTATTATTTATGTATTTGGCTGCTTTGGGTCATAGTTGCAGCACATGGCATCTTCACTGCATCATGCGGGAGTATTCCTTCTTTGCATCACGCAGGATCTTTGTTGCAGGGCATGGACTCTCTAGTTGTGGCACACTGGATTAGTTGTTCCATAACACGGTAGGTTCTCAACCAGTGGACCACCAGGAAAGTCCCAATATTATAGTCCTTTTAGATTTACATCTAAATGTAAATGGTTTCTTCACCATAATTAAAAAGTAGAATAGTTTAAATTTTCACTTTTAAAAAACTAAAACCACAATTCTCTTTACAACTGTGGCCCTTGATTGCTCAGGGGCGTGTTCTTTTCTCCAGTACTTGGCTACTCCGTTGAGTTCCTTTACACTATCACATCACCCGAAACACAGCAAACTTCCCTATGGAAACACATAGGGAGTAATGAAGGCTCTTTTTCAGCTCCAAAAGGCTCCAGACAATCAGGCTGGGACATCTTGCTTCTCTCGGAATTTAAGGAAGATTAATCAAACTACATCACTGTTACACTGAGCATCTAGAGCTTGCACACGTGATTCCATCATGCCTGACAAAGGCTAATCCCTAACCGATTTCACTGGAAAATGAAGCATTTTAGCAAAAAAAGATTCATCTCAATGTGGCCTGAAACTACAAAGGAACCGAAAAACCAAGAAACAGCCCCTTTCAGTTGAGAAATACAGATGCCTTTGCTTTTTCGTTGGCAAAGGCAATCGTTTTTGCCATTAGACATTTTATTTTCAAGAAACAGCTGTCCAGTTTGGACCTGTCATTTCTGTGACTGTGATTAGTAAGAGATGTTAGGAACAGTCAAGTGACTCAAAGAAGTAGAGCCTACCAAGGCAGAAAGCCCATAACCCAACTGTAAGTATTTTTTGGAAGAAAAAGTACTTAAGGGACACTGCGATAATAATTTTCCTTCTGTGAGTGATTGTCTTTATATTTTGCTTTTCTGAATAAAAGCCTATTATAATTAGTAACTATTTTTAGACATACATTAATTGCCATGTGGCCATGGAGTGCTTGTTAACTCTTTTCAAGTCCTGGAATTTAGAACAAATGTGAAGCAACCAATGGTCTTCATGGCTTTCAGATAATAGTAATAATCCCTTCCTATTAATGTTTTACTTTGCATTTTATAAAACTATTCTATGCCTTGTATAATTTTTAATCTTATTATGTCTGGTAGAGAGTGAAAGTAACTTTATTCCAACCTCACAGATTATTACCAGCCCAGGAGTGGCAAAGTCACACATTCCCAATTATCCTGCCTACTTGATTGTCCCATTTTCACAGTGCTCTAAGAGTTTTCATCTGTACACACAGATAAATGCAATTTACTGCATTAGAATGTTTTGTTCATTAGTCTTTGTCCTTTGAAGTAAAGGACCGTGTATTTTATTTCTTATTTATATCCAGCTCTTAACTGAAAACATAGTAAATCCTCAATTAACTTCACATTGGTCATTTGATTCATTTGAGTCTAAGAAAAGTTGATGTAGAAACAACCAAAAGCCAGAGTTCTCCATGAAAAAATAACCTGGTACATAGTTTTATCCTTCCTAATCTGTAAGTCACTTGCTTTTCCCATTGCTTACCTGCATTTGGTATCAGAACTCTAATTTTAGGTTTAACTGATAAATTCCTGCACATCATTTATCAGAAATTCTGTGTCTCAGGTAAGAAAACCTAGCCTCTGCATTCTAGAAAGGCAGACATTTATAGACACATTTGGTCAAATGCTGTGGTTAAAAAAAGCAAATTGGGAATTCAGTTATTGGAAATATGCTCAAGATCGAGTTTGTTACATGTTAATAAGGCACACACACATGGATAAAAACATTCATTCAAACTGTTGTCTTTCAATATCCATTCTCTCCTTCTCCATTAGTAAGAAAATTCCTAGTTAGCTGGGCACAGAAATCACTGAGAATAAAGAGTATTTTCCAAGTTTTCTTTGTATGGTCATCTCAAGCTTTCCTGGTAGCTGAGCTGTTAAAAAATCTGCCTGCAATGCAAGAGACACAAGTTCGATTCCTGGGTTGGGAAGATCCTCTGGAGAAGGGATATGCTACCCAGTGGAGTATTCTTGGGCTTCCTTGGTGGCTCAGATGGTAAAGAATTCACCTGCAATGCAGGAAGCCTGGGTTTGATCCCTGTATTCTTGCCTGGAGAAACCCCATGGGCAGAGGAGCCTGGAGGGCTACAGTCCATGGGATCACAAAGAGTCAGATGTGACTAAGCATAGCACAGCACACATAGCCATCTCAGTAGCCAATGGGCTGTAAGTAATTATGTTACATGCTTCCAAAAAGTGCTTTTAAAGGAAACATCTTTATTTGTTTATCCCTCTTCTTACTCTCTGCTTGTTTGAATGCAGTTATGATGGCTAGAGTTTGGTACTGTTTTGGTCCATTATGTGGATTCTAATTGCAAAGATTAGTGGAGCAAAAAGTAGGAGGGGTCTGAATCTTTGATCCATGGACACCAGATCTGTGGATGATCTTTTCTTGAAATAGACTTTTGTCTTGTCCAAGCTCATTATTTTGAGTTTGTGTCACCTGTGTACATGCTGCATGCTCAGTCATGTTTGACTCTTTGTAACCTTATGTATTATAGCCAACCAGGCTCCTCTGTCCATGGAATTTTCTAGACAAGAATACTGGAGTGGGTTGCCATTTCCTTAATGCAGGGGATCTTCCTGGAATCTGCATCTCCTGCTTCTCCTGCATTTGCAGGCAGATTCTTTATCTACAGTTCAGTTCAGTTCAGTTCAGTCACTCAGTCATGTCCGACTCTTTGTGACCCCATGAATTATAGCACAACAGGCCTCCCTGTCTATCACCAACTCTCAGAGTCTACTCAAACTCATGTCCATCAAGCCAATGATGCCATCCAGTCATCTCATCCTCTGTCGTTCCCTTCTCCTCCTGCCCCCAATCCCTCCCAGCATCAGGGTCTTTTCCAATGAGTCAACTCTTCGCATGAGGTGGCCAAAGTATTGGAATTTCAGCTTTAGTATCAGTCCTTCCAAAGAACACCCAGGACTGATCTCCTTTAGAATGGACTGGTTCGATCTCCTTGCAGTCCAAGGGACTCTCTAGAGTCTTCTCCAACACCACAGTTTTAAAGCATCAATTCTTCAGCACTCACCTTTCCTCACAGTCCAACTCTCACATCCATACATGACTACTCAAAAAACCATAGCCTTGACTAGACGAACCTTTTGTTGGCAAAGTAATGTTTCTGCTTTTGAATATACTGTCTAGGTTGGTCATAACTTTCCTTCCAAGGAGTAAGTGTCTTTTAATTTCATGGCTGCAATCACCATCTGCAGTGATTTTGGAGCCCCCCAAAATAAAGTCTGACACTGTTTCCACTGTTTCTCAATCTATTTGCCATGAAGTGATGGGACCAGATGCCATGATCTTAGTTTTCTGAATGTTGAGTTTTAGGCCAACTTTTTTACTCTCCCTTTTCACTTTCATCAAGAGGCTTTTTAGTTCCTCTTCACTTTCTGCCATAAGGGTGGTGTCATCTGCATATCTGAGGTTATTGATATTTCTCCCAGCAGTCTTGATTCCAGCTTGTGCTTCTTCCAGCCCAGCTGGACCTAAATTCAATGGAATCACTAAAATTAGATAAAAAGTAGAATGGAAATCGAAAGTATGTGAAGATTTCCAGTTTAAGTTCAGATATAGAAAAGGCTTTGGAAGTCATCATTCTTATCATCCTTATAACAAAAAAATCTTGGAAACAATGAAAATAATCACTTTTCTTTGGCCTGTCAGAGAACTGAGGTCAAAGAGCAAACTACCTCCCAAACTCTGGAGCGGTACCTCCAGGGAGGACAGAGGACCTGAGCATTTGCTTACCTGAAGCAATGCCTCTGGAACATTAAACTAGACATTTTGATGGATTTCTGGAAGCCAAGTATGGGATAGCATTAAAGTAAGAAGCTCCTGGGCACTTCCACATATAAGCAGAATTTTCTTCTGAGAACCCCACCAGACTTTCATAGGACGGATAAGGGAGAATCTGGAGAAAGTCCCCCTTGGTGCCATGGCATGAGGAGTAGAAGAATAGCCATAGTGAAATCCATGAAAACCTTTCTTCCTTAAGTTCAGTCTCCAAAGAGGACACTATCAGAGGTTAACAGTGAAATCTCATCTCAGTGGGGATTGGGAACTCTATTCCACTAAGAGTCACCTAGGAAAACAAATTCATAAGTCACAGGGGAGAAGGCTTCAAGGACACAGACTAGGAAGACTGAGAATACCCACTGCAGTCAGAGAATGGATTAGGGGCAAAAGGAAGAAATCTCTGTTCCCAGAGGAGGGATAGAAACACTTGCAGACACAGGTACAACTCCAAAGCTTTAGCCAAAGCTTCGTCAGAAGATTAGAGAGTATTCCATCCCCAGGCATGCACATACAACCTACAGCCACACGGATAAAACTCCAGTAACTATAGCAGCAGATTACAGCTGAGGAATCTGCTACAAACAGATTCTCTCTAAGAAATGGCATAAGCGAAGCCCCAAACCAAAAAGGGAGGCAAAAGAAGGCCACTATAAGATTTTGAACCCTCTGGCATCCATGGATACAACAGACATCAAACACAGGCAAAATCCTGATCAACTTTGCATAAATCCTCACTATTTATTGCTGTATACAATAAATACATGCATGCATAGTTGCTCAGTGGCGCCTGATTCTTTGTGACCCCATGGACTATAGTCCACCAGGCTCCTTTGTCCATGGGATTATCCCGGCAAGAATACTGAACTGGGTGGCCATTTTCTCTTCCAGGGACAATAAGTCCAACTATTAATAAAAAGTTACAAGACATGCAAAAACACAGTCTGAAGAGAGAAAGCAATCTTCAGAATAAAACTCAGATGTGACGTGTGTTAGAATTATCAGAGAAGGAATTTAAAATAACTATGATTAATATATTAAAAGCTCTAATGGACATAGTCTATGCAAGCCCAGATAGGTAAAGTCAGCAGAGATAGGAAAACTGTAAGGAATCAGAAGGAAATGTTAGAAATCTAAAACAAAGGAATAGATAAAAATAATTCCTTTGATGGGCTCATCAGTATATTCAATAAAGCTAAGGAAAAAAATCAGTGAACTTGAAGATAAGTCAGTAGAAATCACCTCAACTGACATGCCAAGAAAATAATGAATTAAAATAAAAATACAGAATAAAGCATCTAAGAACTGTGAAGCAATGTCAAATTGTGCAACATAAGCATAACTTAGATAATGGAAAGAGAAGACAAAGGGAGAACCGAATAGAATTATTTGAGGAAATGATGATAGAAAAAGTTTTCCAAAATTAATTAGAAATACTAGACAACAGATCCAAGAATCAGAAAATACCTATCAAGGTAAACCAAATGCATGTACAAACATACCCTTATATAAACTGATGAAAACTCAGAAAAATGATAAAATCTTGAAGGCAAGCCAAAGTGGGGGGAAAACTCCTTACCTAAGAAAAGTTTAAGAATTAGAAAAATAAAAATTTTGTCTAAGTGGATGGTTGGTTTGTAGCTAAATATTTGAGGTGCCAAATAAAACTAAAACTTTGGCACTTTTTAAAAGCAAGATCTGGAAACACGTCATAGTCATTATTACTATAAGTCATGACATGTTTAATTGAGCAGCAGGTCTCGGGCAATGGATTGCTATAGCTCGACCCTGTATCCATCACTCTTCAAGTTCAAAATGTTCATTTACTCTTTAGTGCTTCAATTGACCCTCATATGTTGATGGCATTATCTATCTTATTTTCCAACTAAAATATTGTTCTTAAACCACAAGAGTTGTATAGTTCCTAAATGAAGGTCTAAAGGAAATTCACTGAGGAACTGAGAGTTCTTTACATGACTATAATGACATTTTAGAAGGCCTTCAGAAATGAATAACAATAGAATGCATACTCCCTTCTGATATTCAATATAGAATAGAGCTAGGACTGGCTGTGTTTGTGAGCGAACAGGATAGAACACAGTTTCTATTGCTTTGTAACTATCTGTGTGTGCTCAGTTGTGTCCAACTCTGCAGCCCCATGGACTGTAACCTGCCAGGCTCCTCTGCACATGGAATTTCCCAGGCATGCATTCTGAAGTGGGTGGCCATTTCTTACTCCAGGGGATCTTGCCAACCTAGGGATGAACTCACATCTCCTGAGTTTCTTTCATTGGCAGGTGAATTGTCCCATCTATACCATTCCAGTTAAGTAAGCTAGCTCAGAATATGGCAGTAGCTTAGGACCTGATAATGCAATTATACTTATTGATTGGGTTTTTGGTATTGAACTATGCATACTACCCATTGCATCTCTACTTTGTGATCTGAACCGCTTCCCTTTTTTGAGAGTGTTCCTCTAAGTTGTCTACAGAGTGGGAACCATAAAGTTTATACCTGAGCAATGTCTGTCCCATGAAAATATGTCATCCATAAACCCTTCATCTGTCATTCAAAGTACCAGTGAGCAAAATGACAGTTAAGCTCTGGAGTCTTATACTTGAAAAGTCTTTTTCAATAATTTTAAGAATTTAAAAACAACCTCTTGGAGTAGATAATGGAAAAAACAATTTCTGAACAATGATTTATGCAATGATATTCACATATTTGGACACATAAGACATATTAAGCAGTAAAGAAATTATTCTGGCAGATTGATTTTCATCCTAGAAGTGAATTCTGTACTTTGTCCCAGACTGCATTTATTCAGAGAACATTCACCAACCTAGAATTTACAAGTTAGTTCACTTGACATGTTCCAGAGAGACCTGGGGCAGAGTAAAGAGAGAAATCTTATTGGAATGGCATCGAAAGCAAGAATTGTTTGACTATGTAAGCAATTTTTCTGAAGAAAAAATTTTTTTTCTTTCCACAGAATTTTTTTTAAGAAAACTTGTCCCTTTTCAAAGAAATCAGAAGAAAAAGAGAATAGTATAAAATTCATGTTTATATAACCAAAAGATCATAAGTATGTGGATTTTAAAGAAGGAAGCTAGCATTTAATGTACCTACTATGTGGCAGATACTGTGTTTGTATTTAGCTTTCCAACTCTGTCATATCAGGAGAGCCATTTTTTCCAAATTTTTTCTCTCTGAGCAAAGCCAGGGTAATCATTTTATAGGAGTTACCTAGAATGAGAGGGACCATGTCCAGATCCAGCATCTTAGTCCATTCAAGATGCTATAACAAAAGTACCATAAACTGGGTGGCTTATAAACAACAGAACTTTATTTCTCACAGTTTTAGAGGCTGTGAGTTCAAGATTACAACACCAGTAGATTTGTGTTCCAACAAAAGACCTCAAATAAAATACGCAGCCCAATTTCTAAAAATTAGAAAACATATAATAAATACTAATTGCAAGCATATACATATATATATATACACACACATATGTATACATATAATACTCTATATAAAGATATACATATTTGGATATGTGTGATACAAATCAGTACACCAGTGCCAAATCAAATCTTGGAGGCAGAGTTTTGGGTGAAATGGAAAAGAAGAGCTTTATTTTCTTCTCAGGCAAAGAGAGACACAGTGGACTTGTGTCTCACAAACTGTGTGTCCCAACCTGCAGGTTTTTCTTTTTCTAATAATGAACGATGTTGAGTATCTTTTCATGTGTTCATTGGCCATCCATATGTCTTCTTTGGAGAAATGTCTGCTTAGGTCTTCTCCCCAATTTTTTTTAACTGGGCTGTTTGCTTTTCCCTTGTCAGTTGCTTCTTTGGCAATTATTTTCTCACATCCTGAGGAAGTGTCTTTTAACCTAGTTTACTGTTTCCTTTGCTGTGCAAAAGGCTTTAAGTTTAATTAGGTCTCATTTGTTAACTTTTGTTTTTATTTCCATTACTTTTAGAAGGTGAGTCAAAGAGGATCTTGCTATGATTTATATGAAAGAAGGCATTATATATGTTTTCCTCTAAGAACTTTAGACTTTCTGGCCTTACATTTAAGTCTAAAATCCATTTTGAGTTTATTTTTATGTATGGTGTTAGAAAGTGTTCTAATTTCATTCTTTCAGATGTATCTGTTCAGTTTTCCCAGCACCAATTATTGAAGAGTCTTTTACTCACTGTATATTCTTACCTCCTTTGTCAAAGATAAGGTCCCCATGGGTGCATGGGTTTATCTCTGAGCTTTCTGCCTTGTTCCATTGTCCTCTACTTCTGCTTTTATGCCAGTACCATACTATCTTGATGATGGTAGCTTTGTAGTGTACTCTGAAGCCAGGAGGTTGATTTCTCTAGGTCCACTTTTCTGTCTCAAGATTGCTCTGGCTATTCAGAGTCTTCTGTGTTTCCATACAAATTGTTAAATTTTTTGTTCTAGTTCTGTGAAAAATACCATTGGTAGTTTGGTAGGGTTTGCACCAAATTTGTGGATTTCTTTGAGCAGTAGAATCATTTTCACAATATTGGTTCTTCCAATGTGAAGACAAGGTATATCTCTTTATTTGTGTTTTCTTTGATTTCTTTAATCAGTGTCATATAGGTTTCTGCAAACAACTCTTTTGTCTCTTTAGGTAGGTTTATTCCTAGGAATTTTATTCTTTTTGTTGCAACAATGAATAAGAATGTTTCCTTGATATTTCTTTCTATTTTATTGTTAGTGTATAAGAATGCAAAGGATTTCTGTGTATTAATTTCATATCCTGCAACTTTACCAAATTCAATCATTAGTTCTGGTGATTTACTGGTGGCATCTTTAGGATTTTCTTAGTATAGAGTCATTTATCTGCAAACAGTGGGTATTTTACTTCTTTTCCAATCTGGATTCATTTTATTTCTTTTTCTTCTCTGATTG
>SJYW01003339.1:11491-25274 GCA_006410735.1 Raphicerus campestris | reverse complement strand
AGCAATTGCCAAAACCTTAAAAGCAAAATCAGAAGACTATCAAGAGATTAAAAATAATTTGTAATTTACCTGTCAGATAAGCATTAATTTCCCTATGCAATAAACAGTCCTTAAAAATAAAAATTAAAAAATCAACTACTGAATGAAAATAGATTACCTCTGAACAGAAAGTTAAAAGAAAGAGAATACAAATGACTTAAACATATAAAAGCTTGCTCAGTCTCACTCATTATAGTAAAAGAAAATTAAAATTACATCAAGATATTATATTTTTTGCCTTCTTGGCTGGCAAGGCTCAGAAAGTTTGAGAACATTCTGGGCTGACAAAGATATGAGTAAAAAATTATACTTACATATGCTGGTGAAAGCACAAGTTGGCATAACTTCTAAGAAAAGCAATTCAACAAGAGTTATCAAATAAAACACATTTTAACTTCATTAGCTTCCAACAGTCTATCCTATAGGTAACATAGACACTTGCCAAAGACCTATGTCTGTGGCTTTTCATAACAGCATTGCATATAATAACATAGGGCTGAAAATATCTAAATGTCCAGCATTAGGAAACTGCTCTTAAAAGTTATGTATTCATAGAGTGTAATATTATGCAGTCATAAGAGAACGAGAAGTATATCTTTTCTGCTTGCACTGAATGACACGTAAGATACATTAGTAAGTGAGAAAACCAAAACAGTACAGTAAAATATGGATAGGATGCTACAGTGTGGACAGAACAGTGTCTGTTAGTATATGCAAGGTCTCTGGAGGGCTTCACGAGAAACATGGCCTGGACTGTCTGCAGCATATTCAGTTGCTGGTAGACAGGAGNAATATGGATAGGATGCTACAGTGTGGACAGAACAGTGTCTGTTAGTATATGCCAGGTCTCTGGAGGGCTTCACGAGAAACATGGCCTGGACTGTCTGCAGCATATTCAGTTGCTGGTAGACAGGAATGGGGAAGACTTATTATGCCCTTTCATAGTTTTGGAGTCAAGTGCCTCAAAAGTAAAGAAATTTAAATTTCAAACATGTTAGTTTAACCACTGAAAGATTTTTTTCTAAGTTATTTCAGTTGATACTCTTAGAAAAAAAAAAAAACAAAACTTTCCTGATTCCTTAATGTTAGATAACAAAGGGCAGTGCCATGCTATTGAAATCTTGATGGTAATAGAGTTCAAAGGAAATAACTCATGCCCACAGAATGTTTATGAAACCAACTAGTTCATCTATCTAAAATTCTGCAACTGCCTCTAGAACTTAGTACTTTTTGGGGGGGAGGGGAGTATTTATTCATTTATTTACTTGTACAGTTTGTGGGACTTTACTCCCCTGACCAGAGATCGAACCTGGGCCCTCAGCAATGAAAGCGTGGACTCCTAATCACTAGAACACCAGGTAATCCCAGAATTTAGCACTTCTGATTATAAAACCATAACCTGTTAGTCACACAAATGGTGGAGATGGTTACAGTGGCTTTTCTGTGTCTCTGTCTGCTTAGTGCCTTTTCAATATAACTGTAACATTTGGAGAATTGTCTACCTTTCTAATCCCAACTCTCCAATGTTGAAACTAGAAATCTCACGCGCCTGCCTTGCTTAAGTCAGAAACCTGCACCCACTCACCAGCATGCATTATCCAGCTTTGCCTGGGCATCCTGCTTGCTGGTGAGTGGGCAGCAGCAGCATTTGGGGGAGAGCCATGATGGTGAGGTGGAGCTACCAGCAGCGGGAGCTTGAGGTCTGAGGTGACCACAGGCTGCGGTACTCAGTGCCTGATGGCCATGGACGCCACCAGCTCATTTTCTCATTTTCTCCTCAGGCTGGTGTACTGTATATTTTCGGGATTTTTTTCCTAGAAGCTTAGTTTTGAGGGCTTGAGGGTATTCTCTAGTCCTCTTAATGACTGTGTAATAGTAGTAGTTAGTCACTCAGTCATGTCCAACTCTGCCACCCCATGAACTGTAGCCCACCAGGCTCCTCTGTCCATGGGGCTAGGCAGCCGGAAGAAGGAATTGTCTTTCATGTTCTGAATCTCAGGAGAAGGTACAGAAAGTATGTGAATCTCTCACTCAAGTACCACCCAAGAACAATACAGATTACAACAGGAAGAGATGTACCTTGCATCTCCAGCAGGAAGTAACATACTTTATTACCTTCAGCAGGAGGAAGAAAAAATTTCTCCTTGCCTGGAAACAGCTCAACCAATCAGAGACTGTCACAACTCAGCCAATGAAAATGAACCATACTGTGACCTCCTAGTTTCCTCCCGTAGACATTTTGTTTATAAAGCCACTCCCAACTTCTTTTTCTCCAAAAAACTTTCTTCTCATTCCTTTTATCAGACTTAAATATGATTTGCCACATGCTCCATCCCAAATTTACAATTCTTTGCTGTTTCTTAAACAATTTTGCTGATAAAATAACTACCTGTGTTGTTGTTTAGGTTAACAGTGTATACGGTCTTGCTCAAACCCTACAATATCCCAAGGTAAGAACTAATTTTACATATGCTGAAATAGCTATCAGAGAGGTTAATTATCTTGCTTAAGACCATAACTAATTCTGAACCAGATAATGTAATCCTCTTCTTAACTGCTATATTTCACTGCGTGTGCGCGCGCGCGTGTGTGTGTGTGTGAAAGAGAGAAAGTGAGAGTGTGTACTCAGTCATGTCCAGCTCTTTGCGACCCCATGGACTGTAGCCAGCTGAGCTCCTCTGTCCATGGGATTTCCCAGGCAAGAATACTGGAGCCCCATTGCCATTTCCTACTAAAGAGGATCTTCCTCACCCAGAGATCAAACCCTGTCTCTTGCCTCCCCTGTATTGGCAGGCAAATTCTTTACCACTGTGCCACCTAGTATGTTTTTCATTACCTATCAAAGTTAAAAAAATAAACTCTAAAACATGGAGAAAATTGAAGGTGTTTACCTGTCTACTAGTAATAATTTTATTCATGAATGAAAACTGTGTTGTTAAAAAAAAGAATACTGTTTCTGACCTAAAGAAAGGTCTAGGTAAGAACAATAATACATAGAACTATTACAAAAGACTAAACAAATGCCTTGAAGTCATCTTAAGATTTTTAACATCATTACTATCCTTAGAACATACCCCAAAAGCTCCAGGAGGCAAGTTGATATTAAAACTACTATAAAGCAGTCTACATTTTCTGTAAAGCATTTGTTCTCCATCTTTTAATTCATTGTATAATGTCTAGATGTTTCTTTTCCCCCATTTGAATCAGTGTTCCTTTTTCAATTTATAAATCCCTTTATTTATTCCAAATATTTTAAGATTTTTTAAAGAAGATTTTGAGATATGCAAGGACTCAAGCTAAGGATGCATTCAAGGCCAAAAGGTAGTCAACTTATAAAGAGGAAAGAATTCATTAAGAGTTTACTAGTCATTCTCACATATTGCCAATGGAGCACTATATTTTTCAGCAGATACCGGGAACCTAATTACTTTCCATGGTGATAGGAAAACACACAAGAATAATCAATGCATGGTCTATATCTTCACAAAACTGCAACCTAATAGAAAAGATGGAATATGATTTAAAAAAAACTATAGTTCAAGTTAAAAATAAATGTCATAAAAAGGAAATAAATATACAGAACTTGACATGCAAATTGTCTAGGGAGAGCATTGAGGTATAAGAGGCAACATAAGGAAAAACTCAAAGAAAAAAAGCCTTGGTGTTTGTGCACAACATAGAAAAGTATGATTTCACTATTAGGTAGTATTATTAAGGGTAGAGTGTGGGATTAGACTGGAAACAGAGTTTGATTTGGAAAACTTTCAGTGCTGACTCACAAGTCAGAATTTAATTATAGAGGCCATGATCACCTACACCGGGTTCTGATACACTAGGATCAGATACACTGAGTTCTGACTGTGTTTTGTCCAGAACACGTGCTCAATCAGTGACACCTACTTCATCATTATTTATTATGACATATCTTTCACATTAGTAGAATTAGTGAGTTGGGCAAAAGAAACGGCCCATTAGTAAATGGATACTAATGGATTAAATTTTAATCCTTATGTTTTACACTTACCCTACATGGCATTTTGAGAAATATGTGACATGCTAATGCTTCCCAAAATATTCACTTGATAGGTCACAAAGTTAAATGAGTTCTCATACTGGAAATAAAGAATTGGATATCCTAAGTGCATACATACATAAACATANAGAGAGTGTGTACTCAGTCGTGTCCAGCTCTTTGCGACCCCATGGACTGTAGCCAGCTGAGCTCCTCTGTCCATGGGATTTCCCAGGCAAGAATACTGGAGCCCCATTGCCATTTCCTACTAAAGAGGATCTTCCTCACCCAGAGATCAAACCCTGTCTCTTGCCTCCCCTGTATTGGCAGGCAAATTCTTTACCACTGTGCCACCTAGTATGTTTTTCATTACCTATCAAAGTTAAAAAAATAAACTCTAAAACATGGAGAAAATTGAAGGTGTTTACCTGTCTACTAGTAATAATTTTATTCATGAATGAAAACTGTGTTGTTAAAAAAAAGAATACTGTTTCTGACCTAAAGAAAGGTCTAGGTAAGAACAATAATACATAGAACTATTACAAAAGACTAAACAAATGCCTTGAAGTCATCTTAAGATTTTTAACATCATTACTATCCTTAGAACATACCCCAAAAGTTCCAGGAGGCAAGTTGATATTAAAACTACTATAAAGCAGTCTACATTTTCTGTAAAGCATTTGTTCTCCATCTTTTAATTCATTGTATAATGTCTAGATGTTTCTTTTCCCCCATTTGAATCAGTGTTCCTTTTTCAATTTATAAATCCCTTTATTTATTCCAAATATTTTAAGATTTTTTAAAGAAGATTTTGAGATATGCAAGGACTCAAGCTAAGGATGCATTCAAGGCCAAAAGGTAGTCAACTTATAAAGAGGAAAGAATTCATTAAGAGTTTACTAGTCATTCTCACATATTGCCAATGGAGCACTATATTTTTCAGCAGATACCGGGAACCTAATTACTTTCCATGGTGATAGGAAAACACACAAGAATAATCAATGCATGGTCTATATCTTCACAAAACTGCAACCTAATAGAAAAGATGGAATATGATTTAAAAAAAACTATAGTTCAAGTTAAAAATAAATGTCATAAAAAGGAAATAAATATACAGAACTTGACATGCAAATTGTCTAGGGAGAGCATTGAGGTATAAGAGGCAACATAAGGAAAAACTCAAAGAAAAAAAGCCTTGGTGTCTGTGCACAACATAGAAAAGTATGATTTCACTATTAGGTAGTATTATTAAGGGTAGAGTGTGGGATTAGACTGGAAACAGAGTTTGATTTGGAAAATTTTCAGTGCTGACTCACAAGTCAGAATTTAATTTTAGAGGCCATGATCACCTACACAGGGTTCTGATACACTAGGATCAGATACACTGAGTTCTGACTGTGTTTTGTCCAGAACACGTGCTCAATCAGTGACACCTACTTCATCATTATTTATTATGACATATCTTTCACATTAGTAGAATTAGTGAGTTGGGCAAAAGAAACGGCCCATTAGTAAATGGATACTAATGGATTAAATTTTAATCCTTATGTTTTACACTTACCCTACATGGCATTTTGAGAAATATGTGACATGCTAATGCTTCCCAAAATATTCACTTGATAGGTCACAAAGTTAAATGAGTTCTCATACTGGAAATAAAGAATTGGATATCCTAAGTGCATACATACATAAACATAAATCTGAGTTTTCTTTTTCATTTCTGTGCCCAGCATGAAGCTATTAGAATAAAGCTGTTTTGTACATCATTAAATAATAATATTTATCCTGCAGAGTTAAACCATATTAATTGCATTTCTCATTTTTCTTTTGAAGCAAGTTGAAACAATGCAAACATTTTAGTCATTTTAAAGTTGATGATGAAAATGTCCAAAATTTAATTTTTCTACTCAAGTCATAGTAAACATCTATATTCATTGTTTGAATAGTAAAGTTTTAGACATATGTAAGTTTAGTTTATGACCAACTTAGATAGCATATTAAAGATCAAAGATAATACTTTGCCAACAAAGGTCCATCTAGTCAAGGCTATGGTTTTTCCAGTGGTCATTATGGATGTGAGAGTTGGACTGTGAAGAAAGTTTAGCACTGAAGAATTGATGCTTTTGAACTGTGGTGTTGGAGAAGACTCTTGAGAGTCCCTTGGACAGCAAGGATATCCAACCAATCCATTCTGAAGGAGATCAGCCCTGGGTGTTCTTTGGAAGGAATGATGCTAAAGCTCAAATTCCAGTACTTTGGCCATCTCATGTGAAGAGTTGACTCATTGGAAAAGACTCTGATGCTGGGAGGGATTGGGGACAGGAGGAAAAGGGAACGACAGAGGATGAGATGGCTGTATGGCATCACTGACTCGATGGAAGTGAGTCTGAGTGAACTCCGGGAGTTGGTGATGGACAGGGAGGCCTGGCGTGCTGTGATTCATGGGGTCGCAAAGAGTCGGACACAACTGAGAGACTGAACTGAACTGAAGTTTAATTTAATTTCTCCTTTGCCTACTTTGGGGGACCCCCTAGTTCCCTACTATTTGGATCAAGATGTTTTTAATTACCATTTGGGTGAAAATTACTTTTATGACATTTTTTTTTTTCTAATATGTGTCTCCTCAGTTCAGTTCAATAGCTCANATGGACAGGGAGGCCTGGCGTGCTGTGATTCATGGGGTCGCAAAGAGTCGGACACGACTGAGAGACTGAACTGAACTGAAGTTTAATTTCTCCTTTGCCTACTTTGGGGGACCCCTAGTTCCCTACTATTTGGATCAAGATGTTTTTAATTACCATTTGGGTGAAAATTACTTTTATGACATTTTTTTTTCTAATATGTGTCTCCTCAGTTCAGTTCAATAGCTCAGTCATGTCTGACTCTTTGCAACCCCATGGATAGCAGCATGCCAGGCCTTGCTGTCCATCACCAGTTTCCAGAGCTTGCTCAAACTCATGTCCATTGAGTCAGTCATGCCATCCAACCATCTCATCCTCTGTCATCTCTTTCTCCTCCTGCCTTCAATCTTGCCTGGCAGCAGGGTCTTTTCCAATGAGTCAACTATTCTCATCAGGTAGCCAAAGTATTGGAGCTTCAGTTTCAGCATCCTTCCAATGAATATTCAAGACTGACTTCCTTTAGGATTGACTGTTTGGGTCTCCTGGCAGTCCAAGGGACACTCAAGAGTCTTCTCCAACACAAGAGTTGAAAAGCATCAGTTCTTCAGTGCTCAACTTTCTTTATGATCCAACTCTCACATCCATACATGACTACTGGAAAAATCATAGCTTTGACTAGACAGACCTTTTTCAGCAAAGTAACGTCTCTGCTTTTTAATATGCTGTCTAGATTTGTTACAGCTTTTCTTCCAAGAAGCAAGCATCTTTTAATTTCATGGCTGCATTCACCACCTGCAGTGATTTTGGAGCCCAAGAAAATAAAGTCTGTCACCATTTCCCCTTCTTGATGAGAGTGAAAGAGGAGAGTGTAAAAGTTAGCTTAAAACTCAACATTCAAAAAACTAAGATCATGGCATCTAGTCCCATCACTTATTGGCAAATATATGGGCAAGAATGGAAACATGTACCTCCTACCTGATGGCTATCCTTGAGAGAATCACTTTCCAGGTGAGAAAGTATGCCTGGAAAATTGCTAATCATTTGTCATTCAGGAAAACAGGAAATATACATTATTGTGCTTTCATCTATTAAAATATTTCTCTTGTGTACACACTAAGCTTAAGACTGTTGTGATATACTCAGTTATGGAAAGGATGACTATGACTCTGTAATTAGGAGGGCAGAGCTGTGGGCCTCTTCATAAGTTAAACATGGTGCTCTCTATCATCCTGTTCTATTAGTGGATCTGTGCTAATTACGACCTACACATTATGAGCCTAGAAGCTGAGAGTAGTCAAACACAGTGTTTATATGTTTATATGCTCCCTTGAATCTGGAGACAGGTTGACCTAGGAGTCAGCAGAATTGGGTTTTGTCCCAATTTAGCTACCACAAATGTGTGAAACATCTCTAATCTGGATCTCATCTGTGGAATAGCATTGATTCTAAAGGAAGACAATTTCTGGCCATAATGTTATAATAAGAAAAAGCACTTATATGGTATATTTCCATGTGTGCTAAGTCGCTTCAGTCATGTCCAGTTCTTTGTGACACTATGGACCATAGCTCACCAGGCTCCTCTGTCCATGGGATTACCCCAGGCAAGAATACTGGAGTAGGTTGCCACGTCCTAATCCAGGGAATCTTCCCGACCCAGGGATCCAACCCATGTCTCTTACATCTCCTACATTGATAGACAGGTCCTTTACCAGTAGTGCCACCTGGGAAGCCCTATATTTCCATATGCACTGCCTAAAATAATATCATGAACCTGTGAGAAGTTACATGATGAATGTGAAAGGCAAGAGGCCCACAGTAAATGCAAAAATTTCAAAAGAAAACTCCAAGATATTTCCCAAGGAGCCTGTCAAGGCCTTACTAAATTAATAAGACCCAGAGTCTGGTCCTCATATTTATAGGCTTCAAAACTCTCATTTACTAACAGGATTACCACTACCATCAGTTACTTTTCAAAGAAAAAAATCTTTGGCTGAACAAGTTACAATTTTTTCCATGATCTAAATGGAAATGGGTAAAAAAAAAAAAATTTTTTTTTAAAGACAAAGCCTGCTTTTGATAATAATGAGCAGAGTAATGCAAATTTGGCAGGACAAATCAAATTTGGATGTAAAATAAAAACACTTTACAAGCCTGGTTAGAGGTTTCAGTTGTTTGTGTATGCAATGTCACTCTCATTAGTAAAGGTTATCTTGCAGCTCCAGTCTGTAGTTTCTTATTAATAAAATGGAAAGTGAATATACATACTAAATGAAACATTTCACCTCTTCAGGACCATATCTGACAACTCTGTTTATCCATGCATTCACTCAGTTCAACAGTCATTTATTAAGCCTTGCTGTATAGAAGGCAGATTCATTTTGGGTAGGATAAAAGAAGTCAATACTTTCACAAGCAGATTCATATTTTTATTGAATCATAAAAATGTAGATTACAGAGAAGATATATAATAGCATGATATCTTTGGCTGAAGCAAAACAGTCTCCATTCAAAACTGGGATATGTCCTGTATGTTACACTCTTTCTAGATGCTGCAATTCACTATCTGCACTGTAGAGCCAGGGTGGGGGGTGGAGCTTCCCAGAGGCCCACTTCAGCTGCCCCCAGACCTCTGTTTCAGAAAGACTCACCTTCGCCAGTTACCAAAAGCTTACATTTCAGCTGCTGCTGGAAGGATTTTTGTTCTGAGCATTATATTCAGGTTTTGAATCAAAGGTTATATGGGAAAATAGCCAACAGTAAACCATTCTCCTAAAATAAGCTATAGAATGAGTAACTGCAACTGCTGCTAGGTTGCAGGTTGTCGTTGTTGTTTAGTTGCTAAGTCGCACTGACTCTTTGTGACACCACAGACTGTAGCCTGCCAGGCTCCTCTGTCCGTGGATTTCCCAGAAAAGAATACTGGAAGGGGTTGCCAATTCCTTCTCCAATGGATCTTCCTGACCCAGGGATCAAACTTGAGTCTCCTGCACTGCATGTGGATTATTTACCTATGAGCCCCTGGGGAATAGTGAACCATTCTCCTAAAATTATCTGTGGAATGAGTAACTACATAGTTGATTTTAAGAGTTACATACCTCTTTAGCTCCACTTATTTCTATTCTACCACTTGTTCAGGGCCAAACTTACATGCCTCTTCTTCTGCAAAGATTTCCTTGTTCCCTTCAACTACGATTATATTCATCTTTTTTCAACAGTCCTCATTCTGAGGTGGGTTTGGTTAAAAACGTTTTTTTTATAAAAGATAAAGTGATAAAATATAGTTTTATTCCTAAAGTTCTTATTTTATTTTTAAAGTTAAAATACGTCTTACACAATCTTAGTAGGAATCTCTGGAAAAAATAAAAATAAGATCAAAGTATAATAGTATTAAAAGTATAATAAGGAGACCTTATAAATCTTTTTTTAAAAAAGGAGAAATTGCCAGAACATGTAAAAGAACAGAAACCATGCAACAAAATCATAGAGATAAAGTTAAATACATCTGTTAATAGCTGCAAATATAAATGGTTTAAAGACCTCTGTATATTTTTAATGGCTTTCAGATTAGTTTACAAAAAACAAGTGCCAATTGTATAACTTAGAAAACACACAGCTAAAACAAAAGAATACAGAAAGAGAATGGGAAGAAAAGGGTTACCAGCAGAACTGTAATTCAGTACCTCCTTCTTCAAGGACACTATAGGCCCTTTGACCTCAGCTAGAACTCCTCATCACACCAAGGGAATTTAATAGCCATAAAAAAATTTTTTTTAATGAATCTTTTTTTGCGGTTTCCATATACTCATCTAAAGAATTCTTCCACAAAAATATATCTGCTCTGACTGGATTTTTTGGTAATAAATAGGCATAAATTTTAAATTAATTATCTCAACTCTCCTCCTGGAGTGTTGCAGTTAGTCACATAGCATTCCTAGTTACATGACTAAGAGATCTCCAAACTGAGCAGCTTCCCAGCACAGAATTACACCTGGCAGTCTGAACCCAAATAATCCCAAATCTTTGTCTAGCTAGGAACATATGATAGTCAGGCACTCAGGACAGCCATGATGGGCATGGCTCTTTTCTCAAGTCCTTTGCACAATCCTAGTGCAACTTTGTGCCAGATAAGACAATTCTGTTGGAGTCTGCTGGACACTTGAGGCCTCTGTGATAGTGCAGAGGATAGTGTGAGTCAGGGCCATGATTTGCTATAAAACCAATAAGGAAACACACAAACAATATGCATAATGTGGAATGATTTTTTTTTAAAGGTAGACTTTGAGACAAAGATACTAAGTAGAATCCCCCAAAAAAGTAGCAAAGAAAGATGCAAACTAATATCCTTTGTATATTGAATGTGGGTTCAAAAGTCTTTAAGCAAACATACATCTGTTGATACACAAAAGGATTCTATGCCATAACCAAGTGAGATGTATTCTAGGAATGCAAGACTGATTTAAACATCCAAAAATCAAACAACACAATATGCCATATCAATAGAATAAAGGACAAAAATCACAATATATGATTAAAAAACAAAAAAACTCTCAAACAACAAAGATTAGAAGAGAACTTTCTAATCCTCAAAAAAAAATCTACAAAAACTTACAGCTAACATATACTTAATGATGAAAGACTAAATGTTTTCTTCCCCAAAATCAGGGACAAGACAATGATGTCAACTTTCACCATTTCTATTCAGTATTGTATAGGAGTTTCTCATCAGTGCAGTAAGAAAAGAAAAACAAGTTTTAAAAAACATCAGATTGCAAGGGAAGAAGTAAAACGACATATTCACAAATGAGCTGATTGTCTATGCAGATATCCTAAGAAATTTACAGGAAGAAAAAGCTACTAGAAATACTAGAAAATTTAGTAACTTCATAGAATACAAGATTAAAATGTTAATTTTGTTTCTATTACTGGAAACAAAAATAAAATTAAGGGACAATTCCATTCTCAATACTATCAAACAGATTTAATTATTTAGGAATACATTTAACAAAAGAAGTACAAGACTTGTAACCAAAAACTAAAAAGCACTGCAGAGATAAATTAAATATCCAAGTAAATTGAGTTCAGTCATTCAGTGATGTCCAACTCTGCAACCCCGTGGACTGCAGCATGGCTGGCCTCCCTGTCCATCACCAACTCCTGGAGCTTGCTCAAACTCATGGCCATAGAATCCATCATGCTGTCAAACCATCTCATCCTCTGTCATACCCCTCTCCTCCTGCCCTCAATCTTGCCTAGCAGCAGGGTCTTTTCCAAAGAGTCAGTTCTTCACATCAGGTGGCCAAAGTATTGGAGTTTCGGCTTCAGCATCAGTCCTTACAATGAATATTCAGGACTGATTTCCTTTAGAATGGACTGGTTGCATCTCCTTGCAGTCCAAAGGGACTCTCAAGAATCTTCTCCAACACCACAGTTCAAAAGGATCAATTCTTTGGTGCTCAGCTTTCTTTATAGTCCAACTCTCACATCCATATATGACCACTGGAAAAACCATAGCTTTGACTAGATGGACCTTTGTCCACAAAGTAATGTCTCTGCCTTTTAATATGCTGTCTAGGTTGGTCATAGCTTCTTCCAAGGAGCAAGCATCTTTTAATTTCATTGCTGCAGTCACCATCAGCAGTGGTTTTGGAGCCCAGAAACTGAAGTCAGTCACTGTTTCCATTGTTTCCCCATCTATTTGCCATGAAGTGATGGGACCAGATGCCATGATCTTAGTTTTTTGAATGTTGAGTTTTAAGCCAGCTTTTTCACTCTCTTCTTTCACCTTCATTGAGAGGCTCTTTAGTTCTTCTTCACTTTCTGCCATAATAGTGGTGTCATCTGCATATCTGGGGTTATTGATATTCAGGTAAAGAGATATCTTTATCCAAGTAAATACACAAGTAAAGAGAGCGACAAATCACATTCGTGGATTGTTAACAAGGCAATTTATCTCAAATTCAATACATCAGATTCAACATAAAAATCAAAATTCCAGCCACTACTTTTGTAAAACTTGATAATCCAAACTTAAAACTGATATAGAAATGTAAAGGGCCTGGAATAGCCAAAACAATTTTGAAAAATAAACAAATTAGGTTTACATTTTCTGACCTCAACACTTACTGTGGAGTTACAGTAAGCAAGATAGTGTAGCACTGACATAAGCATAAGCACATAAATCAAGGGAGCACAGATAAACTCTTAAATTTATGATCAATTAATTTTTGAGATAAATGCCATGCAAGTCATTGGAGAAAGAATAGTCTTTACAATAAATATTGAAGGACAATGCCTAGCTATTTGAGCCTCAAAAAAACTAATATTAAAAGCTTCCCTCAACTTCATACCATACATAAAAATTAACTGAAGATGGGTCATCAGCTAAATGTACATCTGTAACAGTTCTACAAGAGAGCAAAAGAGAAAATGTTTGGAATGTTAGGTTAGGCAAAGATTTCTTAATACAACAGAAGAGAATCCATTTTAAAAACTGATAAATTGGACTTCATCAAAATTAAAAATTTTGAAAAAATATGGGCTAAATTATACCATCATGATACTTTATATTGAACTGTTTGGTATACTAACTTACACTCATAACACTAAACAAAATAACCTTGAAGAATTGCAAAAGTTGTACTGATTGTGGCTTCCTGGTGGACATAATGCTTTCAAGGGATAGGTCTTCATTTGTGCTGTATATTTCAAAAATATATATCTTGTTTAGTACTATAAAACTCATATGCTGCTTGTGGCAATTTGGATCACTGGTCTCTGTTCTTTCATTTCTTTGCAATGGACTCCTTGGAGACAAAAGACTTTTTCTTGCCCCTTGACTTTGGGTTTCTTCAATGTGTAGGGGAATGGGATGTTAGTGGATATGATGCAAAGATTTGAAATGTGCTTATGTAATTAATTTTGCCCCTCTTGAACTCCTGCCTTTCACCATGAAAAGAACATAGTTTGGATCTTGTCCAAGATGGAGAAGGGATATGTAGATCTAACCCATACCTTTGAAACACAACTGAATTCAGCCTTTATCCATAAAATCCACCCAACTACCCCATACTTGCATGAGCAAAAAATAAATGCTTATTGTTAATTCCCAAAA
>SJYW01003338.1:1230832-1243301 GCA_006410735.1 Raphicerus campestris | reverse complement strand
TTGTTTTTGCTTTGGCTCCATCCCTTCATTCTTTCTGGAGTTATTTCTCTACTGACCTCCAGTAGTATATTGGGCACCTAATGACCTGGGGAGTTCCTCTTTTGGTATCCTATCATTTTGCCTTTTCCTACTGTTCATGGGGTTCTCAAGGCAAGAATACTGAAGTGGCTTGCCATTCCCTTCTCCAGTGGACCACGTTCTGTCAGCCCTCTCCACCATGACTCACCCGTCTTGGGATGACCCGCAGGCATGGCTTGGTTTCATTGAGTTAGACAAGGCTGTGGTCCTAGTGTGATTAGATTGACTAGTTTTCTGTGATTATGGTTTCAGTGTGTCTGCCCTCTGATGCCCTCTCACAACACATACCATCTTACTTGGGTTTCTCTTATCTTGGGCGTGGAGTATCTCTTCCGGGCTGCTCCAGCAAAGCGCAGCTGCTGCTCCTTACCTTGGATGAGGGGTATCTCCTCACGGCTGCCCCTCCTGACCTTGGACATGGACTAGCTCCTCTAGGCCCTCCTGAGCCCGTGCAGCTGCTGCTCCTCGGACATGGGGTAGCTCCTCTCGGCCACACTTCTGCGTGGTCCATCACAGCTGGCACACTTTTGTGTGGTCCAGAAATAACTGTAGTACCTTCCCTAATAGAGAACTTATAAAAAATGACATGAACTCATATATGTAATAGCACTGAGAACAGTGTCCAGCATATAGTAAGCACTGCATAAATCCACTGTTTGGTTCTATTTGCCTATTTGTATCTGTCTTCACATTGCATAGGTGAGTTTGTGAACTCTATGAGGGCAGAAATTTGTTTTCTTTGATTCTTTATGCTCAACACCTGTCATAGAGCCACGCATTGCTAGAGAAAGTGCTGTACATGAAACAGACAAACAAAATCTTGTGGAATGGGATGACCTGGGATGAAATAGGATGGAAAGGCACAGAGTGCCTGAGCTGAGTGGAAGACACACGGTGTGCAAGACCAGCGCAGTTAAAGCCAAAGGCACCATGCGGAGCTAAGCCTGTCTGCTGCAGTGTTTGCGTACTGAACATCAGGCCAGAAGTATGGATTTTTATCTTGAAGAGATTAGGGAAGCATTGATGATCTTGATCTGCAGAACTGCACAGTCACAAGTGTATCAGGAAGATAAATTTGCCTCTTTAAAGAGCTTTCCTGAGATATAATTTATATACCATAATTCTCACCCATTGCAAGTGTACATTTTAGCAACTTTCGGTAAATTTACAGAGTTGTATAACCATCTCCAAAATCCAATCTTAGGACATTTGAATCAGGCTTCTCTAGCAGTGTGGGTTAAACAGTGAACACTTTTGTAACTAGACCAGTTAGGGGTCCAGTCATGTCGGTTTGGCCAGAAATGAAGGTGGTAGCAGTGAGAAGAGTGTCTGTCTTCTTTCTTTACTCCAAGCGTGGACTCCAACCCCTCCATTCCATGAGGTTTGGTCCTTTCAGTCTATTCCCTTCCTCCTCAGACTCCACATGTATATATACTTTATTATGCATTTTCTACTTGCCCTGCCCTCCCATCTGTGAGCTCCTTCATGTTTAGGATTATGGCTATTTTACCGTTTTCTCCCAAGTTTGTGCCCTGGCAGCAGGACCTGGCACATAGTAGGCAGAGATTTTAAATGGTTAAGAAACTCAAGAACTTCATTCATTACATAGTTCTGACTCTCAACTCCCCTGTGGAAATGGGCTGACATTCCTGTCGTGTGTAACCATCCCGGCGAGGGTGCAGGGCCTTGAAGAGGAAAGTTACGAATATAAAGACTTCGAATTGTTATTTCCTATTTGGCACCTACAGGCCAAGTGCCATCAGCCACCTGGTCTTCTGCGGCTGTTACCTCTGAGCAAGGCCACCTTGCTGTTCCCCGAGTTCTTGTTGTATTAAAGCTGAACTTGGCCTCTCACTGTTTTAATCTTCTTTTCTCTGTGGTGTGGTGGTGGTTTAGTCACTAAGCTGTGTCTGAATCTTGTGACCCCATGGATTGTAGCTCGCCAGGCTCCTCTGTCCATGGGATTCTTCAGCAAGAATACTAGGGTGGGTTGCCATTTCCTTCTCCAGGGGATCTTCCTGACCTAGAGATCGAACTCAGGACTCCTGCATTGCTGGCAGATTCTTTACGGAGTGAGCCATCTGCACCCGGAAGTGTTCTCTGAATCCTACAACGTTGGTCTCTGTCTAGCTTCTTCAGTGCAGAAAAGAACCTTGCTCAGGGGAGTCCTCACAAGTTGTCCCTGATGGGTGGAGTGTGCACATGTGCTTCAGGGCAGTAAGTCAGTGTCTCGGTTTGTGCAAGAAAGGCATTCACTGCAGGCACACCTTCCTAAAATAAGCTGTGTGAGGCTGGAGGCAGGGTAGGGCCAGTATCCTAGATCCTGGGGGATACCTGGGTCTAACATCCAAGGCGTCCAGGGCAAAGATGTCATAAAAGCTGGCAGGAGGATGAGAAGCCATAGACCCAAAGGGAGGTTGGAAGTCAAAACTCAGAGAAGAGGGACCAGTTCTACAGGAGGCTCTGTCTTGAGAGCTTAGAGAGATGAATTCAGATGGAGTTCAACTTGAGCTGAGAGGAAGGTTAGCCAATGATCAAGGGTCAAAGCTTCACCTAAACTTACCAGCCCTGAGGGCCTGAGTGTGGTTGTTTTACTCCAAGTTGGCAGACTCCATTGGCTGGCTCAGGAGGGGACCTCAGAGCGGCAGGGCAGCACTGGGTTGTGTGTGTGTGTGTGCGCATGTGTGTGCGAGCGTGTATGTCTGCACGTGGTGTAACCTAAGAGGAAGGGTCCCAATCGTGTTTATCTTTGTTCTAGGCTTTTGGGTCTTTCAAGTCTTAACACTGCTAGGCACACAGCAAAAAATAAATAAATATTAAGTAAATGATTATTGAGTTGAATTAAAGAAATGAAACTTTGAGAAATGACGAGGGGCAGAGAGAATCCTTTCCTGGGAATGTTCTTTTTTCTCTTATAATAGCAAGAAGTATCTAAGAGAGATGATCAATTCTTCTCTGGAATTATCCCCCTGTGTACTTAAAGTAATGAATTGCTATCCATCTGTAGAACAATCTAGTGATAAAATATGGAGGCCCTTATAATGTGCTGTGGTTTGCACCAATGGGCTGTCGTCAAATGGGGCCAAGAGCTGGCCATGGTCTCCAGAGCCCGTCCATACATCAGCGGAAAGGGGAGCAATGGAAAAGTGCCTGAAAGCAAACTGAATGTAGGCACTGCTCAGGGACACGGGGGATTGTTGGGGCCTCCAGGGGTTAAAAAGCTGCTGCCATCCGGCCATAGGGCAGTGCCGTGGATCTGCTGTGAGAAAATGTCAGTGCTTCTTGTGGAAACGGGTAATCACGTGTTTGGAGTAGAAGGGGATCATTTTGGAAGCTGTATTTGTCAAGTGACAAAGAATAAAGAATATGCCCTTCCCCCACCAAGAAACCTGTTTTCTGTTCCCATTTGCACTAATATGTGACTTGGGAGGTTGTCATCCAGCCTCTTAAAGGTCTCAATTTTCCTATCTGTAAATGCAGGATTGTAATAGTATTCTTGTCTCCGTAGGAAAGAATGCTTTGTGAGACTGAAATGAGGCAGTGTGCATACAAATGATGGCAAATGTACAAAGTGCTGTTCAAGTGTTTGACAGCACAGTGGAGTGTGAATTAAGGGACTATAGCGAGAAAGCAGTGTTAAGGAGGACCAGTTCATATTTCTGTCACTGCTTTGCATGACTGAGCAGAGGAGAGTTACCTNAAAGTGCTGTTCAAGTGTTTGACAGCACAGTGGAGTGTGAATTAAGGGACTATAGCGAGAAAGCAGTGTTAAGGAGGACCAGTTCATATTTCTGTCACTGCTTTGCATGACTGAGCAGAGGAGAGTTACCTAGATTAAATAAACCAAGTTACACAAATCTCTACGCAAATCGCCTTGTACTTCAGTTTCCTCATCTGTAAAAATGGGGTAAACGCTTGTCTTGTAGATTGCTAAGAAAATTAGAAATGATGAAAATTGGCTTGGTATAAGGCTCCAAAAGTCAAAAGATATTTTGTGAGCTTTGTTTTAGTGTATCTACTTCCCCGATTAGACTGTGAGCTTTCTGAGGGCAGAAAACATGTTTCTCTTTGCAGCTGAGTTTATGATGTCACTTGACAGTTCAGTAAAAAATATCAAACCTTTATAAAACAAATGAAATAGAGTACCAGGATCAACGAGGAGTCAGAGAACAGCAGCTATTATTAATTTATCTTTAAACTTCAGTTCCATTTGCACCTTTATCTTGTCCTAAATCTTAAACATGTTTCTTTCTACCCAGCCTCCAAAAGCAAAGGTATTTGTTAATCTCTGGAAATGCTCATTTATATATTTATTCAACCAATAAATATTTATGGAGTGTTCAGCCACTGGGTCACTGAGGTGCAAGGTGGAAAACTATACCTAGTCCATGGCCTTGTTGGAAGACTATTGGGTTGGCCAAAAAGTTTGTTTGGGTTTTTCCATAAAATGTTACCAAAAGACCCAAATGAACTTTTTGGCCAACCCAGTAATAGATAGTTCTCATAAATGCAAGATTAGGGGACCAATTTGAATTATCCAGGTTGACTTCCCAGAGAACAACGGGGCCTCCAGTTGACATATGAAGGAACAGTTGGGGATTAAAAAAAAAAGGCAAAGGAAAAACATTACTTAGACATTATGGGAAAGGCAAGGTGTTCTGGATGCCTATATGAAGGTTAATGGTAGAGAGTGAGGGAGGCTGGGGAAGAAGGAAGTGAGGAGAAAGTGGTTGTTCCAGGGACCATCCATGAAGATTATATTCAGAGTTCCTGTTTTTTGTTTTTCCTGAGAGTACTTGGGAGTCATGGAAGAGTTTAAGGGAAAGGGAGAATGGCAGGATTTCCATTCAGGAAGCGTGGTTCTGGCTCAGTGTGCAGGCTGGTCAGAGACAGAAGCAAGGTCACTGCCGATCGTAGAGTCAGCTGAGCCCAGCATTGCTCCGTGAGACCCCAGCCTATGCTTATAGACTTAAAGCAGATTAGATACTGCAAACAAGGATGGACCGTTCACACCTTCTCTTATGTTCAGATGCCTGGAGTCGAAGACCTGCGTCCTCACAGTCAGTGCTTTTTCCAGCCCCTAAGGAGACAGGCAGGGCTCGACGACCCATCTTTGCTGACCAGTCTTCCTTTCCAAAGACACAGACAAGGTACNATGCTTTCTAAGGCCCACTTGACTTCACATTCCAGGATGTCTGGCTCTAGATTAGTGATCACACCATCATTATAATCTGGGTTGTCAGTATCTTTTTTGTACAGTTCTTCTGTGTATTCTTGCAACCTCTTCTTAATATCTTCTGCTTCTGTTAAGTCCATACCATTTCTGTCCTTTATTGAACCCATCTTTGCATGAAATGATGCAAAATATTTTATCATTAAAATGTAAATAAAAACAAATTAGCAAATACAACTGAAATATTACTGAAAACTGAAAGAAGTGACCTTTTTCAAGAGTGCCACTGACATGAAAGACAAACACAGATTGAAATTCCGGATGAATGGAGGCTAAAGCAGGATGAGAACTAAATGTAATATATGGTCCTGGAACAGATCCTGTGCTGGATGGAAAATACAATTATAAAGGACATAATTGGGTCAATTGAAAAAATCAGGGTATGGAAGTTGGATTTGATAAAAAGTATTGTATCAGTGTGCAATTTCCTGAGGTTGACAGTTACACTGAGGATATTCTTGTTTTTAGGAAATACACAGTGAAACATCAAGGGGTAAAGAGGCATGCTGTCTGAAAACTATTATAGTGGCTCAGAAAAATAGATAAGGATATGTGTGTTGGGGGGAGAGAGAGAAAGGAGGAAAACGAATGTGTCAAAGTGTTGCAAGTTGGTGAATCTGGATAAAGGATGTATTTTCTTTCTCTTCTTTTCTTTTCTTTTTAAGCTGTGTCTATTTTATTTTTTGGCTGTGGCGGGTCTTTGTTGCTGCATGCAGGTTTTCTCTGGTTGGGGTGAGAGGGGCTGCTTTCTGCTGTTGTGCTCCGGCTTCTCGTAGCTGTGGCTTCTTGTTGCAGGGCACAGGTTTAGGCGTGAGGGTCTCCGCAGCTGCAGNTGCAGGTTTTCTCTGGTTGGGGTGAGAGGGGCTGCTTTCTGCTGTTGTGCTCCGGCTTCTCGTAGCTGTGGCTTCTTGTTGCAGGGCACAGGTTTAGGCGTGAGGGTCTCCGCAGCTGCAGCTCGTGGGCTCAGTCACTGTGGTTCATAGACTCAGCTGCTCCATGGCCTGTGGGGTCTTCCCAGGCCAGGAATCGAACCAGTGTCCCTTGCACTGCAAGGTGTATTCTTATCCACTGGGCCACCAGGGAAGCCCTGCCTTCTGTTATAATGGGTGTTCTCCCTGCTCCAGTCTAAGTGCAAGCCCTCAATTAGGGCAGAAGTGGGTTTATCAGAAGCCAAGGAAGCCTGAGCCTCAGAGACCTTTACTTACTTGCCTGGCCCCTGTCAGTGCTAGGGCTTTGGGGAGGGGGGGCTTCTAGGGATTGTCAATGTTTGAGGTGAAGATTGTGACCATATATACGTGCATTTGCATGTGAGCATTGCAAGTGAATTACCTAAAGTGTATGGTTTTTAAAGCGGTGGTAGACTCTGTCTCAAGACACTTTGAGTTGTCAAAATTGAATGTTGTCAAAATTGAATGTCCCCGGCTTCTAGCTGGTGGACTCCAGAGATTCAGCTGAACTCTCTGTGATGCACAGGACAGCCCCCTACAGCAGCGGATCATCCGGCCCAAGGTGTCAGTCTTGTATAGACTGAGAATTCCTGGCTTTGAGAAATCTCAGGAGAAAGGCTCATGCGCCTTTAAGGTGCTGCTCATTTGCTGTGATCTCACTTCCCACACTAAGTGTCCGTTTCCGTACCTGACTTTGAATTCTTTTCCTCAGAAGAAGGCTCTTGGGATTCCGTGAGCACAGGCCCCACGGCTTCTACCCTAATTCTCTGCTCTGTTTATAGCACAGCCCCTCTAAAGAGTTACCTATGTTCACCACCTCCAGTCCCTCACCGTCCTTCTCTCTTGAATCCCCTGCTGCCAAGCTCTCAAGCACCCACCCCCCAACCTCCCAGCAATGCACTAAAATCTCATTGTCAGTGCTCCTGTTGACCTCCATCTTGCCAAATTTCAATGACCAGTTCTCCATCTTCATTTCCTGGGCCCTTGTATTTCATGTAACATAGCTAGTCACACCTTCCTGCTGGGAACATCTTTATGCTAAGACAACACGCTCTCCTGATTCTTATAGGCAACCCTTAATCACTGGCCTCTCCTACGTCCCCCCTACTTCCTGACCTCTAAATGTTAGCAGGCAGTCCAGCACACCCCTCAGCTTCTCACTCCTGCAGGGATTTCACCCAGCGCCCTGGTTTTAAATGCCAGCCCCCACCTCATAAATGTGTCCGCTTGAATGGCTAATGGGAATCTCAAATATTGCATGTCTGGAACAGAACTCATTATGCCCTCCGTCTGCTGCTCCCACAGTCTGCCCTGTCCTAGGAATGGCACCAGTGGCCATGTGTGCCCTATTACTCAGGCCCAAACCCTTGGAGTTATCCTTAACTAGTTCTGTCTCCCATATCCACATCCAAATGCTCAGCAGATCCTGAGCTGTTATATTTTGAGACTAAACCTTGAAAATCTAAAACATACCTTGAAATATGTCCACTTTGAAAATATATCCATTATTCAAATGTTTCAGCACCCTCAGTTGACCTCCGAGTTCAAGCCAGCATCATCCTTTACCTGGGAGATGCCATTGCCTCAAGACTGGTCTCTGCTTCTCTTCTTCCTCATCCCCACCAAGTCCATTCTCCATGTAACAGCTGAATCATCATTTAAAATAAGAATCAGATCCTGCCACCCAGTGATGTTTCCAGGGCACCAAGAGTGCATCCAACGTCCTATTTCCTGTCACCCCCCTCTCCTGTTCCCTCCATCCCCTCTCCTGTTCTTCAGGCACCCCAAGCTTCCCCCCTACCAACTCCTCTCTATGTAGGGCCTACCCTGAGGCTCAGCTGGTAAAGAATCCACCTGCAATGGAGGAGACCTGGGTTCGATCCCTGGGTTGGGAAGATCCCCTGGAGAAGGGAAAGGCTACCCACTCCGGTATTCTGGCCTGGAAATTTCTGTACAGTCCATGGGGTTGCCAAGAGTCGGACACGACTAAGCAGCTTTCACTTTCTTCTCTACGTGGGGAGTACACGTCTCCCAGATGCTGTGTGTCTGGTTCCATGTCTCCACCCAGGTCTCTCAAATCCACTTTATTCTTGCCTGTGTTATCAAGCTATAATGCATGTATATCACACATGGAATGCTTCAGTTATTTTCAATTCTTTATCCCCAGCCCCTAAAACAAGAAACAGTGGCTCCTTTGAACAAGCAAAAAAGATGTGCATATGCATGCTAATTATCATCCTGCCCTTTACCCACCTCCTGTTGGTTCCAGCTTCACTGGGGGGTCATGCAGCATAGGGTTCTTCTTCTATTCTGTGAGAGCCTTTAGAGAAGGGAAACCACCAGAATAAAAGGATGGAGCTTTCTTATCCAAACTGAAGATAGAGATGGTGATGGTAAGGATGATGTTTGTCATGGGGAGGAGGAGTTTGTAGGTGATAGCCTCTATTTATGGAGTCATTTGGGCTTCCCTTGTGGCTCAGCTGGTAAAGAATCCACCTGCAATGCGGGAGACCTGGATTCGATCCCTGGGTTGGGAAGATCCCCTGGAGAAGGGAAAGTATTCTGGCTTGGAGAATTCCATGGATTATGTAGTCCATGGGGTTGCAAAGTCAGACACGACTGAGTGACTTTCACTTTCACATTTAATGGAGTCATTTATTTATATGTCATGCTCTGTGCTAAGAATTTGCAAACCATTATTCTATTTATTGTTCTTAGTAGCTCTGTGAGCTCTTTATACCCATTTTCCAGATTAAGAAAAGGACTGGGTTGGAGAATTGCAACTTGCCTGAGTTTGCAAAGCAAACAGGCATCAGGGAGACTTGACGACCAAACTCTTGTTGCTGTTCAGTCACTAGCTTGTGTCTGACTCTTGGCAGCCCCACGGGCTGCAGCCTGCCGGGCGTCCCTGTCCTTCACTGTTCCCGGGACTTTCCTCAAACACATGTCCGTTGAGTCAGTGATGCCATCCAACTATAGCATCCTCTGTGACCTTCTTCTCCTCCTGCTTTCAGTCTTTCCCCAGCATCAGGGTCTTTTCCAGTGAGTCAACTCTTTGTGTTAGGAGCTCAAGTATTGGATTTTCCGCTTTAACATCTGTTAGATTACCCCACCGTAATCTACTTAACTCTGAAGTTCTTTTTTTTTTGTCTTGTCCTANTAGGAGCTCAAGTATTGGATTTTCCACTTTAACATCTGTTAGATTACCCCACCCTAATCTACTTAACTCTGAAGTTCTTTTTTTTTTTTTTTTTGGTCTTGTCCTATATCATTTCATCTCTCTTTCCTGTTTTCAAAGTGTTGACTCCAAGTTTATTAACCTAGAGACTTTCCTGTGGCCCAAGGGCTGGGACTCCTTGCTTCCACTACAAGGGGCATGGATCCGATCCCCCAGGCCAGGAAACTAAGATCCCGTATGCTGCTCAGCACAGCCAAAAAAGGGGTGGGGGGGGCACATTTATTAACTCACAGGATCTGCAGAAGCATTCAGATGAAGGTCCATCCAGCCCCATCGATTGTGTCCCTTCCCTCAGCCCTCACACCTGAGCCCCCATGCCTTCACGGCTTTGAGGCTCCACAGCCAGAGGTCCCCTTTTCTCCCAAGGGGGAGGCTGGGGCTGATGCCACCAGCACTTGGCTAAGTACTCAGGTCTGAGCATCCTTGGAGGCTGATCTAGTGCTTTCCCCAGCCATATGGGTATCTGAGCAAGACAAGACCTCAGAGGTGCTGATGGGGGAGACCCAGGCCAGGGAAGGGGAGGCTTGCCCCAGCCTGCTCAGTCAGCTCCTGGCAGAGTTCACCCTCGGCTCCGGGCCCACCTCCCACTGCAGCCAGGCATTTTCTGTAGCGCCGACCTCTGCACTTCATGTCACCTCCCTCCTCCCACTCCTGCCATTCCCCACCATCTCCACCACGTTTTGTTTTCTAGTTCAAACGGTAATGATCTTGCTCTTACATTGCTCCTTTCTGCCAAATAGATCCCCGCGCACAGTACAGGTGTTGGTAAAGGATATTACCCGCCATCCGTCTTTCTTAAGCACACTCTGCTCCTGAAATGCAGCCACTTCTGGGGTGAAATATGGGCCTGATTTAGCCGCGTGTAACACCAGTGGGAAAGCCCGTGAAGGCAGGCCTGTTTTTCCAGATGAAGCGCACTCCCAAACAGAGGTGGAAGATGTTCTGGGGTCTGGGCTCTGGGCGAGCTGTCACTGAGTGGAGGCTGCCCAAAGACTTTCTGTGGGGCTGCGGCTTGCTCTCTGGTGCAGGGCCCAAACTAAAGGCTGAGGTGTCTTCTTGGCCCCAAAGAAAGTTCAGAACACAGGTAGCCCCACCCTCCAGGCCGTAAGCTATAGCGAGAACGGTGTGTTCATTACCCAGCTCTGTGACCACAGGCCAAAGGAAAAAGGAAGTGGTCCTTCCAAATTACTGAATCCATCACCTCCTCTTGTTAAGCAGTCAATAAATGCATACATTGTATTCCAATTCACATTTCTCCACTTCATGGCTGAGTGATCTTGGAAAAGTCTCTTAACCTCTCTGAGTTCTCAACTTTCTCATTTATGGAAAGGGAATCATAGTCCAGCTTAAAGGGTTATTCTGAATGTTAGACAAGAAAATGCAAGCCATGCTGTTGGTAAAGAATACGTGCAAGTTGTTCAATAATTGTTAACACTTGTTACTATACGTGTGCTCAGTTGCTCACTCATTTTGTGGCCCCGTAGCCTGTAGCCGCCAAACTCCTCTCTCCATGGAATTTTCCAGGCAAGAATACTGGAGTGAGTCGCCATTTTCTACTCCCGGTGATCTTCCCAACCCAGGGATTGAACTTGTGTCTCCTGCATTGCGGGCAGAGTCTCTGCCACTGCACCACCTGGGAAACCCACTTGTTACTATAAGTCAGTAAGATTAAAGAAGAAATGCTAATAGAGAAATAAAATAGAAAGATACGAAGCAGAGACATCTTAAAGTTTATAGATGTTTTATACTTATAGATGTAGTAATAATATAAGGCTCTCACTTCAAGGTATTTTTAATCTTACTGATCCTTTTCTCTCTCCACTTTCTGTCTTTTCAAGACTTCTCGCCCTGTTTTTCCTTGCTTTTCTAAAAAGGATTTCAAGCACCCCACTAACTGAATGATCTCACATAAGACCCTGTCCATTCTGATTCTGGGCTGGCACCTCTCCTTTGATCCATCCCAACCATGCTCCCTGAGAAACCACTGCGTTCCAGACTCTGGGGTGTAAAAACGAACAAGGTCCAAGCTGCATCTTCTAGAAGCTGAAGTCTAGGGTGTGGGGATGAGCAGACAAGCAGATCATCATTTATGAAGATGCTGGACTAGAGCAGCAAGAATATGAAGGATGGGGCTGCCCAAACACTGCGAGGAGGGGCAGAGGGTCCCCAGCTCACCAGAGGGAGACGAGAGGGAAGAGTCTGGAGGTCCCCATGCCCCACCTGCTTCAAACCAAGAGTGCAGCCCTGTTTTCTTCAGTTATCTATGCCCAGATCCCAGAAAAAGCATGATTTGAATAGAAGGTTTTGCTGCTATTTTTGTAAAACACTGAACAAAAATGTTCTTCTTGTCCCTTTCTGGGCTGACAGGCTAGGATTCGCTCCCAGATGTGTCTGCATCATGCCTCACCCGCTTTGATCCTTATCACTTGTTACTGAGTTCACTCCTGGGGGTCCTGGCTAGCTGTCTCCCAAGGGGTAGCCCTTGAGCACCACAGGGGCGGGATCCCTGCCACCGCCTCTGCTTACCTGCAGCCTTCAGAGCAGAGCCAGCCACACAGAAGCTCTCTCCTTTATGGTGGCAGAAATCTGAGTCTGAGCTGGGTAGTGGAGAACAGAAATCTGCTTTTTTCTGTGTGCCTATGATGGGCAGGGAGTAAAAAGCTGAAACAGATGAAGAAACACTCCAGAGACACAAATTTAGGTTCAAGGGCAGATAGTGTTTTCTGCCTGTCGCCTCAGGAAGGCATGTGATTCCCAGACCTTTAAAGCTAAACATCCTGGGGGCTCGCTGGGTCCTGTGTTCCTCTGCCCATGCCTCTGGGTGCTCAGGGCCTGTGAGTGTTGCGGGACCACCTACTCTTCTTCCAGGAAAGCTGAATTTGAGCTTTGCATTCCGGGTTGTTATGAAGGCCCAAATCTCCCAGGCTGCCCTATGGACCCTTTCGTAAGCCACAGTGGTGTAAAGTGAAGACG
>SJYW01003338.1:1189811-1207786 GCA_006410735.1 Raphicerus campestris | reverse complement strand
TTTGCTCTTTTCTCAAGGCTTAACCTCCAACCCCTGTGGTGTTAAGTGCTGGGTAAACATCTTTGAAATGAACAAATGCATTTCCAAGATACAGCAGCCCATTATCAAGGCGTCTGTTTGAGCCTGACTGTGGTGAGGGGCTTCTGTATCGTCTGTCTCATTAGTCCTGACCATGTCCCTGTAAGCTGAATTTCATTGTCCCCATTTCACAGATGGGCAACGGATACTCGCAATCATTTTCTCTTTGTCCCTCAAACCATAGAGATGATGGGCGGCCTCGCCCATCTCTTCTTCTCTTCCTCCTCCCCCTCACTTTTCCAGTGAACAGCCTGTGTTGTGACTGTCACCATGATAAAACATCTCTCCCCAGGAAGCCTGACTCCTCCACCCAGAAAGTGGCCATCCCAGCTCAGGTTGCGAGCCTGCCGTGGCCAGCAGGAGCAAGCCCTCAAGAGACAGAGTTCCCATTGCTCAAAGGCTCTGGCTTTCAAAAAGCCCAATCTGCCTCCCTGTGCCAGCCCACCCCTGCCTACAAGCCTTGTGCCACCTAACCTCCATAAAGCCATCACCGTGTGCCAGCCACTGTCCTGACACTCTCCCTAATACGGTCTGCATCAGGTCTCAGAACAGCCCTGAGCCTCAAAGCGGGAACTTGGCTCCGTCTTCTGGGAAGCAAGGATGATCCCATCATTTACATCACTGTGTTTTCCTGAGGATGAAGAAGGCTGCCACATGTCCTGCTGGAAACATTTCTTGGCATATTATGAGTGTTCAACAATCACAAACTATTATTACTGTTGTTGTTGGCCATAATAATTTACCTAAAAATCACGGTCTGTGTCATCAGTCTAAATAAAAGCAGGCTCTGGTTCTAGCGCCCTTTGGTGGATGCCCGTAGCTCCTAGGATGAAGTGCAGGACCAGCGAGGCCTGGCGCGCACACAGCCTTGTCTCCCAGCAGCCTCTGCTGTCCCATCTGTTGCTACACCTCACCTCCTCCTCGATACTCAACTTCCCTACATCGTCTGAAGTTCCCCCAACCAGGATATACCCTCTTCTACCGCTAGGCCTTCCCATATTCTGTTGCCTCTGCCTGGAACACCCTATCTCATACCACCCTCCTTCATGTGGTTAGCTTCTGCTCAGCCTTTTTGTGTCCGCTTCAATATTACCTCCTCCAAAAAGCCCTGTCTGGCTGCTCACTAGCAGGCTCTGGGTGGGTGGAGTGACTTCTTCTTTTATAGCCCTAAGGCCCCAGTTATGTTGCAGGGTCTACTTTTTTTGATTGTTTTTCTCTTCCTCCCCTGCACATGCTATGTCATACCTATTCCTGTATTTGCCCAGGAGGCAGCCCGGGGCCAAATTAGACATCAACGAAAATATTTGAGTCAATCGACACTGTGAGGCCCCAAGTCCTCCTTTTCCCTCCTGCACTGAGCTCTTTACATTCTCAAGTTGCAGTCCTTGTAATTTTGCAGGAAATCAAATGATGCTACTTTCTGCCAGCCGTTGGATACCTTCTGCATATAAGACATTTGGCATATATCGTCTGACTTATTTTCCATGCCAACTCTGGCAGCCAGGTGTTAATATCTCCATTTTTCAGATGAGAAAATGGAGGCCGAGTGTTTACGGGACTCACCCAGGGTCCCGTGGTGACTGAAGCTGGGAGACAAGCCTGCCTCGTGTCTGTGCTCCACAGCTGCTCCTGAACCCCAAGGCAGGGCACGTGAGGGGTCAGGAGGAGGGAAGCTGCTTCCTGACAAACCCCGTCCCCAGCTCCTCCCTCCCTCTCTGGGAGCTCAGGAAACAGGCTGCCTGTTGCCATCAGACAAGGATTAGTCTGCACCCGTTGGGGGGCTCATCACTGCCTGGGCCTGGAGTCATCCATTCACACCTCTCTCTGAGTGACAGACCTTTCCTGGTGCCTATTAACAGGGGGCCGCGTCCGCATCTGTTCCCAGCCGCCCTGCCTAATGCTCTCCCTGTGCAGGGCTAAGCCAACTCAGACAAATGGAATCCAAATGCTGCCTCACACTCATGCAACCCGCTCGGGAGGGGATGGCAGCCTCACTCAACCTGGCAGGGCTTGGGTGACTGTTTTGAAACCAGTATTATCAGGGAAAAAAAAAAAAATTTAGATTGTTAGAACTGGAGAGATGCTTCAAGACATCTTAGTGGCTGGAATTAATAGGTGACAGAAGAGAGGCAGAGTGATACTAAAGGAAAGGCATAATAAATAGAGATCATAGAAGGTAAATTAATAGACTGGTAATTTCATAAATAGATAATATGCATTTGTCATATTGCTAACAACTGTTGAATCCAGAAAGTATGGGTGTATTATTCTTTCACTAACTTTAAAGATTCATCTGATAAAATGCTGAAAAAATTAAAATTAAAGACAACAACAAAAAATTAAAGACAACATAGAGGCTTGTAAAAGCGTTTGCTGTTTTTTAGTCATTCAGCTGTGTCCAATTCTTTGGGACCCCATGGACTGTAGCCCGCCATGCTCCTCTGTCCCATGGGATTTTCTAGGCGAGAACTCTGGAGTGAGCTGCCGTTCCCTCCCCCAGGGGATCTTCCCCACCCAGGGATCGAACCTGCATCTCTGCATCTCCTGCATGGCAGGAGGATTCTTTTACTGCTGAGCCACTGGTTGTAACAGCATTACATGTAAATAAAATTAAGTATTCAATTCAAAAAGTAATAATAGTGATCATCTCAGTACCAGGCATACAGTACGTGCTCAAATATTTTTTGAATGAATGAACAGTAAATAGATTTGCATTGGATTTGAGAGTTTAGGAAACATGGTCCTATGCACCCTCTCATTGCATCATTCCCACAATAAACCTACATGGCTGGGAGCTAGAAAGATGCTGTTCCCATTTTACAGACGAGAAGAGTGAGGTTCAGAAGAAACTTCATATAGGAGAAGGAATGTGGGTTCTGGAGTTGGACATACCTTGGTTTAAACCCTGACTTCAACCGGCCTGCAGGTTTTCCCATGTGAGACAGGAAATGGTGGTTCAGCCTATGGTGTCTTTTTGTAAATACAGTTTTATTGAAACATAGCCATGCTCATTCATTGCATTTTGCATATCATCGTTACATATTTTCTATGGCTGATTGTGCACTATAAAAGCAGAATTGAGTAGTTGGAACAGAGGCCATATGGCTTGTAAAGCCTAAGATGCTGACTGTGGATTNCATAGCCATGCTCATTCATTGCATTTTGCATATCATCGTTACATATTTTCTATGGCTGATTGTGCACTATAAAAGCAGAATTGAGTAGTTGGAACAGAGGCCATATGGCTTGTAAAGCCTAAGATGCTGACTGTGGATTTCTGTATGAAGTTTGCTAACCTCTGTTCTGCCTGGGGTGTGTTAGGTACTTAATTATTGTTGGTCTTTTCTCCTCTCAAATGAAGGAGAAATGGCTTCACCATGGTTCTTTTGCTGAGCTTTCATGGGCTTTGTAAATACTACAGTGTAACATGCAGAGCCTGGAGTTGGGAGGGCAGGTATGATGTCAGTATCACTGGAATTAAGTCCAAAGCCCAGGATTACAGTCTTGGCTCTGTCCCACTGTCCTCCTCAGCTTGAGGACGTGTCTCTGAGCTGTGAGCTGTGGGATGAGTAGTGTCCGCCAAAACTCTTGTCCACCCAGAACCTCAGAATGTGAACTTTTCTGGAGATGCAGTCTTTGCAGATTTAATTAAGATAAGGTCATAATAGATTAGTGTGTGCACTCACAGCATGCAAAGTCACTTTATTCATGGGCAGCTCTTTGCAACCCCATGGACTGTAGCCCGTCAGGCTCCTCTGTCCATGGGATTCTCCAAGCCAGAATACTGGAGTGGGTTGCCATGCCNGTCTTTTAGCATCATTTTTGCCACAGTCGCAATCCAAATATTGACTTTACCAACACTGTATCAAGTACTGTGAATGTAACAGAGAACACAGGAAGAAGAGCCCCCCTTGTTTCATAACCTAGTTCAGAAGACAAGATGAGTTTCAGCAGTGTGATCTTCAACAGGGCATTTTGTATCTCTACACAAGAATATCCATGGGGTTGGGGAGGTGGGTGGCTGCTGAAATGAGTCCCAGGGAGAAGGGAGGCGATGTAGGGGAGAACTAACCCTCATTGAGCACCTACTGTGTTCCATCTCACTTTCGCTCATGGCAGTTAAACGCTTATAACCCCCCTAGACGCGTATATCATTTTACAAACGAGAAAAGCTAGTACGTAAGAGCAGCCATCCTCACAGTGACTCTGTGCCAGACGTGATTCTAAGTGCCTTGCTTGTTTTAACCAATTTAATTCTCAGTCATCCCATGAGCTGGGTTTTATGAGTATCTCCACTTTACACATGAGAAAAATGGAACTGTCTAGCAGGGAAGAGGAGTGTGTGGAAAAGCACAAAGAAGGGTAAGGGGGAAAAACGGCCATGCTAGATGTTTTCACAGAAATTTAGGACTGAAAGAGAGGCAGGGGTTTGTATATTTGCCAGACCCTGTGGAGTGATGGCATCTCTTTAGGAGGTGAGTCTCATGTCAGGAACTGCCTCTGAATTCCAGACCGCTCTCACTCTGCCATGCCTCCCTGCAAATCACAGGCTACATCCCCACCTCCTCTTCTCCGTTTTTTTGTTGTTTTTTTTTTCCACTTTGACCTAAAAAGCCATCTGGCCTCCCAGATATTTGGAAGGACGAGAGGACCCCTGATTGTCCTGAGATGCTGAGAAGCAACAACAGCAACCAAAAATGCTGCCTTTTAAAAAGCCAAGATGGGTAAAGATACACATTTCCATGTATTATACGTCAGGCCCCTCTTTAGCACAACTCAGCTGCTAAGTCACTTCAGTTGTGTCCAACTCTGTGTGACCCCATAGACAGCAGGCCACCAGGCTCCTCCGTCTCTGGGATTCTCCAGGCAAGAACACTGGCGTGGGGCGCTATTTCCTTCTCCAATGCATGCATGCTAAGTCACTTCAGTTGTGTCCAACTCCATGCGACCCTATGGACAGCAGCCCACCAGGCTCCTCTGTCCACAGGATTCTCCTGGCAAGAATACTGGAGTGGGTTGCCAGTGGAAACTGGTATCTGACTGATTCAGTTAGGGAGGGAGAGGCTGCTTCTCTCCGTTCCTGGTGCCTTCCTCTTCCAGTGACTTAACTGGACTGTCATTAAAGGAAACAAAAGAAGAGTGAGGAGGACAAGTGAGGGGGGTCAGAAGAGTGAGAAATCACTTGGAGCACAACCCGGGCCCCACTGACCGGGGGGCCGAGCCGAGTACCTCCTGGCCTCCCGCCTTCCTGGACGGGTGGAGCAGGGCTGAGCTTCGGTGGGGTCTGGGGCCTGGGAATTGGGTCTTCACTCCCAGAAATGGACTCTGCATCCCTACAGGTCAGCCACAGGAGGTGTGATGGATTCATGGCACCAGCAGGATAGGCTTTCTTTTTCATTTATCTATTTTTTTTTAACTAAATTATACTTGGTTTACAATATTATGTTAGTTACAGGTATACAACATGATGATTCAAATATGCATATATGTGTGTGTATGTGTGTGTGTATGCGGTAAAGTGTCCGCCTCCAAGGTGGGAGACCTGGGTTCGATACCTGGCTTGGGAAGATCCCCTGGAGAAGGGAAAGGCTACCCATTCCAGTATCCTGGCCTAGAGCATTCCAAGAGTCTGACTTTCACTTCACTTCACTTCATATGTATCTATAGACACCACAGAAGCCTATATACTTATATATTTATATATGTGTGTGCTTAGTCACTCAGGCATGTCTGACTCTTCTGCAACCCCATAAACTGTATCCCTCCAGGTTCCTCTGTCCGTGGGCTTTCCCAGGCAAGAATACTAGAGTGGGCTACCACTTCTTTCTGCAGGGGGTCTTCCCAGCCCAAGGACAGAACCTGTGTCTCCTGCATCTCCTCTGTTGGCAGGCTGATTCTTTACCACGACATCACCTAGGAGGCCTATATTCAAATTATTTTCCATTATAGACTATAAGATATTGAATACAGTTCCTTGCTACACATATTATTTTAGTTAAAATTTCTTATGAAGCTGAGTTATCTGGTTATTAACACTCAACATTTGCTCTGTGATATAGGTACAACGATTGTTCCCACTACTTAGGGATGAAGAAGTTGTGTCTTTTCCCAAGCAAGATAGTTTTGCCAAAATCCAAATTAGGAAAAATGATGCCTTACTAAAGATCTTCATAAATATACATGTTTATGTAGAGTTTAAAAAAGAGGCAAAGCATCTTTTTGGAGACTCTTTCAGAGATGCTTTGTCTGGGAAATAGGATTTAAAGGGTGAAAGTTTAGTCACTTAGTCGTGTCCAGCTCTTTACGACCCCATGGACTGTAGCCTACCAGGCTCCTCCATCCATGGGATTTTCCAGGCAAGAGTACTGGAATGGATTGCCATTTCCTTCTCCAGAAGATCTTTCCCAGCCCAGGGGTTGAACCTGGGTCTCCCATATTATAGGCAGACACTCTACCGTCTGAGCCACCAGGGAAGTCCGTAAAAGGGTGAAGTATCTCTTATATGATATCCTCATCAAAGCACTTTCAAACAAGTCCACAGACAGAGATTTTTCTACACGCACCACCATCAGTAATACTAGTACTTATAACACTGATAAAGAAACCAGTGCTGTCAATAATAGCATCCCTTATGGAGATACATGTAGAGAATATGTGAATGCTGATTATGGGCCAGGTCCTGGGATAAGTGATTAAAATGCATCATCACGGTGAATCCTCCCAGCTGCCTGGGGTAGTGAGCGCAGTTGCTACACTCGTTTTGTCTGATGGTTGTGTATGGCTGTGAGACGGCTGAGTGATGCTTTTGAGTTGTGGTACTGAAGAAGACTCTTGTGAGTCCCTTGGACTGCCGGGAAATTGGGCTGATCAATCCTAAGGAAATCAACCCTGAATATCTGTTGGAAGGACTGATAATGAAGCTGAAACTCCAATACTTTGGCCACCTGATGTGAAGAGCCAACTCACTGGAGGGGACTTTAATGATGAGACTGAAAGCAAAAAAGAAGGGGGGTGACGAGGTGAGATGACCAGATCTCGTCACCAGCACAGTGGACACGAGTTTGAGTGGATTCCCAGATGGTGGAGGATCGGGGAGCCTGGAGTACTGAGGAGAGGCGGACTCGATTTAACGACTGAACAGCGATAACAACTTTTCCATGAGAGAAGGGATTCTGAAAGCACAGGAAATGCGACCAAGTCCAACCATCCAGGCGAAAGCAAAGCAGAAGCTCAGCCCAGGTCTATCTGAATCCAAAGCCACCTCTTAGGTCATCGGGTGGCAGTTTCCGGAGGCTGAGGAGAGTTCCCCAGGGATCAAGCAAATGTCCCCTGTCAGGGAGCACACCAGCAGGGGGCACTTCCTTCTCCTCTAACCCCGCCCCTTCAGTGAGGACGTTCTCCTCCTCATCTCTATCTGGGAGGTCTGGAGGAAGAGGAAGGGAATGAGTATCGGAAGGCAGGGGGTGGGGGTCAGAGGAGATTTCCAAAGAGGAAAATGGGAACTGTGCCTCTTGGCTCAAAGACTGCACACAACGCTCAAACTTCGGCGGGGGCGGGGCGGAGGCAGGGTAAAACAAGGGGCATCGACTCTCAGCTGGGAGCTGGGCTTCTGCGTCTTCCTTTTGTGAATTTCAAGTAAAGCTCCCCACCCCCAGTCTCTTAATAGGTATGGGAGTGAACAGGATGCAGGATGGGGTTTTCAAGATTATAATGTGTGGCATCCTCATAAAGCCTGTGCACCCTTTTATGACATTAAACATTTCATTTCTCCCATGGCATTTGAAGCCATCTCTGTTTTTTCCCCTTATTTTATTTGTTTGGGATCTAGATTTGCTAGGTCTGATGGTATTTCTAGTAAGCTGGTTTTATTGTGTAGAAGTCATTATCTGTTAAAGTCAGGGGACAACCCTCGCCCTTCCAAAGTGATGGGTTTTACCCTTTGCTTCCTGGAAGGGTGGTGATGGGGGAAAGGAGCTCTAAGCTGGAGACAGGGAATAGCAGCTGAGATTCTGATTCTGCCACCTGTTAAGTTCAAGTGTGGAATAAAGCCTTTCAGGGCAGATGCTGGTCATCTGTGTGGACTTCATGCCTGAACCAGAGAGGGAGTTTGGGACCAGCCTGGAGAGGGGCCAGAATTGCTAATGGCCTTTCAGTTCCTGAGATCTCATGATATATGTTCCCAGAGGGCAGTGACTCTAAGGTTGGAAGGTTCTGAGGGCAGGAAAGGGCAGCGTGCTGTAGAGGGCAGGGCTTAACTCACTGGCTGATGGGGAAAACAGATATACGGGGAAGGGGCTCTTCATCCCTTTCCTTCTCTGGACACATGGTTGGCATTTTAATTTCATGAACACAAACACCTTTTCACCTTAGGAAGAGACCACATGAGAGAATGCATTCATTTCCTCCTACAATCACCTCTTCCTTCAGGAGGTCACAGTTTCTGGCATCAGAAAAACTCACTGTCATTCACTAGCCAGGTGACCTTGGGACAGATTACTTAAGGCCTCTGAGTCTTGGATTCCTGTTGAGTAAAATGGGGCTAATAATACCTGGAAAAGCTGATATTAGGACTGACTGAGATAATGCATACGCAATGGGCTGGCTGCGGGCCCTATGTAGGCAGGAAGCATCGTTGCTATTATTATTATTATCTGATATTTCGTGAAGAGATGATGAGGATGGTGGTGGAGGTAATGATGAGAGCTCCGGTACCTGAGGGTTCACTGTGTTCTGCGGCCTCTGACGTGGTCTCTTTATTGTCCCTTTTACATGTAGGTAGAAAAACTGAGGCAGGGAGAACTTAAATCATTCACTCACGTCCACAGAGCTCTGAGATTCTAGAGCAGAGGATTTCAAACAAGCGTCTCCAGTCCAGAACCCTCATCCTTAGCCAGGGCGAATTCTTCATAAGCATCATGTGCAGTGGTCTCCTGATTTCTATGAAAGGGGACATTGCATCACGTGCCTTTGTCTTGTGGTTGGGTATTTTGAGTTTCCCCCTTTATCGCAAACAACGTGCTCTGGGCATTTTTGGGTAGATGGCTCCTTCTGTACTTCCTTTCTTCAGAACACATTTCCCAAAGTCTGTAGTGGAGTGAAAGTCGCTCAGTCGTGTCCGACTCTTTATGACCCCATGGACTATACAGTCCATGAAATTCTCTAGGCCAGGATACTGGAGTGAGTAGCCTTTCCCTTGTCCAGGGGATCTTCCCAACCCAGGGATTGAACCCAGGTCTCCTGACTGCAGGCACATCCTTTACCGGCTGAGCCGCAGGGAAGCTCACAGTCTGTAGGGACAGTTTCACATTGCATTCTTGCTCCATGATTTGGATGAAGGGGTGGGATGGATTAAAATGAAAAGGAGCAACTGTCTCTGGTTTTCTAAACCCTCCCTGTTTTAGGCGGGTTTCTAAACCCACCCCCAAGTGAAGGGTGTTGGATACAAAGGGTCCTTGAAGAAGGGAGCAATAGAATAAAATTAATACTTGAGGGGGTGGGGCCTGTGGACAAGTATGGTAGGAAAGAGACTCAAAGCCGAGGAGCGGTGCAGAGACAGGGGGGATAAGTGGGGAGCAGGGCTGGCGTCTCGTGGAGGACGTGAGGGGCTCTAATACGGCGGCTGCAGACTCCTCAGTGGCCGTGCCGAGTGCTTGTGAGGAAGGCATCCACAGCTGTGGCAATGCTGATAATCGGACAGGTTTTTCCTTAGCTCTGAAATGGAAACCTGGAATAATTGTGTTTGTCCTAATCATAGTAGTCAAAGTTTTGCATTTAAAAGGTATTTTTCCTCATCCAGTCTTCAATCTTCTTTTTTTTTTTCAGTTTTCTTTTAAGTAGCTCATGCTCATTATAAAATAAAACCAAACATTGCTGAAATGTACAAAAGAAAAAAAATGATCCTCTTTATCACTTACTTTAGAGATAACTGTGCCACACTTTGGGCTGTATATATATCTTCACATACATTTTCTCCCTCTGCATATGCAAATATAAATGAGAATTTATATATGCAAGTTTTAAATTGGAAGCATAAGAAAGATACAGTTGTGTCTTTTGAGGGTAACTTCCTATGTTTGGGGCTTCCCTGGTGGCTTAGATGGTAGAGAAGCCGCCTGCAATACAGGAGACCCAGGTTTGATCCCTGGGTTGGGAAGATCCCTTGGAGAAAGGAATGACAATCCACTCCAGTATTCTTGCCTGGAGAATCCCATGGACAGAGGATCCTGACAGGCTACGGTCCATGGGGTCACAAAGAGGCAGACACGACTGAGTGACTAACGCTTCCTATGTCAGAGCCACATGTCTTTACACATGCTTTTCAAAGAGCATTTCCTTGTTTTTCAGTTGGCTCCCTATCTTGATCTTAACCATATGTAAGCCCTTTCCCTTATGTNGAGGCAGACACGACTGAGTGACTAACGCTTCCTATGTCAGAGCCACATGTCTTTACACATGCTTTTCAAAGAGCATTTCCTTGTTTTTCAGTTGGCTCCCTATCTTGATCTTAACCATATGTAAGCCCTTTCCCTTATGTCAAAAATTAAAATGGACAAGTTGAGGCCAAAAAGTGGAAGAGCTATGCCTGGCTTGAACCCAGGTATCCTAAGTTCTAGTCCAGGACTCTCTCTTCCACACATGGAGTACCCTTCTTTTATTTTCTATCATCATTCTTTAAAACTTTATCTATTTGGCTCTTGAGGTGTTAGTTGCATCCAGCATGCAGGCTGTTGGCTGTGGCATTTGGGATCTAGCTCCCTGGGGGATTAAACTCAGTTTTCTGACTAGGAAGTGGACTGAGGTCCCCTGCATTGGGAGTCTTAACCACTGACCCTCCAAGGAAGTCCCATTTTATCATCATTCTTTTATCACGAATCTTGGGATAAATATATGAGAAATGGTATCATCTTTATCATTGTTAATTTGGAAAGCTTTCTTTTTTATTGTGTTCTCCAGCTTCTTCCTGAATCCTGCCTAGTANATGCTCTCAAGCCACTCCCTCTAGAACGACCCTCTCCACGGATCCCCAGCTCAGGGGCCGCTGCCTCTCAAAACCTACCGCCTGACCTCCCTGGGAACCCCTGTCAGCTGCTTGCAGAGAGCCACAGGAGGTCCAAGCTGGAAGGGCCCTTGGAGACCAGCTGCCGGCTTTCTCACTGCACAGAGGGGAAGACAGAGCCAGTGAAGGGAAGTGCTCAAAGTAGGGATCGTAACCTGCCTTTCCTAACTCCCAGGGCTCCTCTGATGGGAAAGGGAGGCGACCATAAATTCGCACAGCCGGCCCCAAACGCGTGTCGTAAGCACACCCAGCCATGCACTGTGCCACTACTGGAATGCCTTGTCTCACTGCGCCTTGCTGTTGTGCTTCACTGATGATGGTTTTCATGAACGGGAGGGCTTCTTGTGTTGTTTGTATTTGGCCGCACGGGTCTTGGTTGTCCTGTGTGGGGTCTTTTGTTGTGGCACGCAGGCCCTTAGTGGCAGCACACGGGATCAGTTCTCTGACCATGGATCAAACCTCGGCTCCCTGTATTGGGAGCATGGAGTCTTAAACACTGGACTTCCAGGAAGTCCCTGAACTGAAATTTTGCAGCCTCACTGCATTGTCAGATGATAGTTAGCATTTTTTAGCAGTAAAGTATTTTTTGGAAGGGGCCTTATCTGTTCCATCTTTCCCATCAGTGAGTTGATTACTGTGTGCTCCGTCACCCAGTCACATCAGACTCTTTGGTGACCCCAGAGACTATTCCACCAGGCTCCTCTGTCCATGGGAATTCCCAGGCAGGAATACTGGAGTGGGTTGCCATTTCTTCCTCCAAGGGATCTTCCCAACCCAAGGATCAAACCTGTGTCTCTTCCGTCTACTGCATTGGCAGGCAGATTCTTCACCACTGAGCCACCTGAGAAGCCCTTAATAAAGTATTTTTTATTTAAGGTATGTACATTTTTTTCTTCTTCTTTTTTTTTTAGAAATAGTGCTATGGCACACTTAATAGACTACAGTATATTGTAAATATAACTTTGATGTGCACTGAAATACCAAAAATCTTTATCTGGTTTGTGTTAGTGAGATATTCATTTTATTGCATTGTCCTGGAACAAAATCCTCGGTATCTCCAGGGTCTGCCTGCATTGGCATTTCAGCATTATTCTTGAGCATAAACCAAGCATAAGCCTGTCAGGGTTTACCCACTTCCTCCAGTTGGTCTAAACTCTCCTGCAGGTCAGGGGCCATTACAGTCTATTTCTTTGTGTCTCCATACAACAAGAGTGATATGGTGAGTGGAAAGAGCATGGGCTTGGAGTCAGACACACCTGGGGGCTCAGTAAAAGACCCACCTGCAAGGCAAGAGACCCAGGCTCAATCCCTGAGTCAGGAAGATCCCCTGGAGAAGGGAATGGCTACCCACTCCACTATTCCTGCCTAGAGAATTCCATGGACAGAGGAGCATGGTGGTCTACAGCCCATCCACGGGGTCGTAAAGAGTCAGACACGACTGAGTGACTCACACTTTCACTTTACACACCTGTGCTTGCACCCCGGCCCTACTCTTGGAAAGCTGAGTGACATGGGAAAAGCACTTTCGGCCCTCAGACCAGTTTTCTCTTCTGCAAAATTAGTCTAATGATAGCAGTCTCTTGGATCGTGGACTTTAGCAGAGTAGACCAGGGAAAATACCTCGTGCTTGGCCTGCAGTAGGTGTTCAAAGCGTCTGAATTTCCTTCCTCGTGTCTTCAGTAAGAACGTGTTGAAACTGCACAGATGGCTGACATGTGGAGAGAATGGCCTGTTGGTATTTCACTGGAACTCAAGCCAAAACGAAGCAACAGAACCAGACATTTTATTGCATTCCAAAAATATTTACCAAGCATCGAATACTGAGTGATCATCATCATAATAACTAAACTTTTATNGTGTGCTCCGTCACCCAGTCACATCAGACTCTTTGGTGACCCCAGAGACTATTCCACCAGGCTCCTCTGTCCATGGGAATTCCCAGGCAGGAATACTGGAGTGGGTTGCCATTTCTTCCTCCAAGGGATCTTCCCAACCCAAGGATCAAACCTGTGTCTCTTCCGTCTACTGCATTGGCAGGCAGATTCTTCACCACTGAGCCACCTGAGAAGCCCTTAATAAAGTATTTTTTATTTAAGGTATGTACATTTTTTTCTTCTTCTTTTTTTTTTAGAAATAGTGCTATGGCACACTTAATAGACTACAGTATATTGTAAATATAACTTTGATGTGCACTGAAATACCAAAAATCTTTATCTGGCTTGTGTTAGTGAGATATTCATTTTATTGCATTGTCCTGGAACAAAATCCTCGGTATCTCCAGGGTCTGCCTGCATTGGCATTTCAGCATTATTCTTGAGCATAAACCAAGCATAAGCCTGTCAGGGTTTACCCACTTCCTCCAGTTGGTCTAAACTCTCCTGCAGGTCAGGGGCCATTACAGTCTATTTCTTTGTGTCTCCATACAACAAGAGTGATATGGTGAGTGGAAAGAGCATGGGCTTGGAGTCAGACACACCTGGGGGCTCAGTAAAAGACCCACCTGCAAGGCAAGAGACCCAGGCTCAATCCCTGAGTCAGGAAGATCCCCTGGAGAAGGGAATGGCTACCCACTCCACTATTCCTGCCTAGAGAATTCCATGGACAGAGGAGCATGGTGGTCTACAGCCCATCCACGGGGTCGTAAAGAGTCAGACACGACTGAGTGACTCACACTTTCACTTTACACACCTGTGCTTGCACCCCGGCCCTACTCTTGGAAAGCTGAGTGACATGGGAAAAGCACTTTCGGCCCTCAGACCAGTTTTCTCTTCTGCAAAATTAGTCTAATGATAGCAGTCTCTTGGATCGTGGACTTTAGCAGAGTAGACCAGGGAAAATACCTCGTGCTTGGCCTGCAGTAGGTGTTCAAAGCGTCTGAATTTCCTTCCTCGTGTCTTCAGTAAGAACGTGTTGAAACTGCACAGATGGCTGACATGTGGAGAGAATGGCCTGTTGGTATTTCACTGGAACTCAAGCCAAAACGAAGCAACAGAACCAGACATTTTATTGCATTCCAAAAATATTTACCAAGCATCGAATACTGAGTGATCATCATCATAATAACTAAACTTTTATAACAACTGACATTTTACCCTGTACCAGGCTCTGTGTAAGAGAGATTAAATGTCTAACTCCCCACTCCCACATCGCCCCCACCCCGCCCCCACCACACACACAGCAATTCTTCAGGCAGATAGGATTAGGCTCGTTTTATATGGAGAAAATTAAGGCTTAAAATGTTAATGAAGTGACTGTTAATACGTGGCTGGCTGAATGGCAGCACCAGGTGGGGTTCTGGCCTGACACCAAAGTGGACACGTGGTGTGTGCTGGACGGTGGGGCGGTGCTGACAAGTGGAAGCTGTGTGTGTTACACCTAGTCCTGAAATAGCCCGTAGGCTCAGAAGGAGACAGACTGTGAACCAGAAACCATCCGGCCTGGCAGAGCAGAGTTTGTGCTAGAAGAATAATTAACGTGGGAGAAAAGGAAAAGAAGTGATTCTTGTTCACTCCAGGCACCAAAAGGAAGTCAGGACTTCCATACGGGGATTTCTCATCTGTGATGGTCCCCAGAGTTCCCAGCAACCACAGGAGGCCGTGATTTATTATCAAGTCCATTGTAAAGTGGGGAAGCCAGCATCAGAAAGGTGTGGTGACTTGCCCAAAGTCACAGGGCTAGGAAGTAGCAGCCTCCGGATTAGACTGTTTCTTTCTGTCTCTTCAACGTCCCTCTCCTTCTTGAGCTCAGGAAGCCATCTGCAGAGGGGGGCTATTTATGCTGTAACTTAGAGGATGCGTAGGATTCTTTAGGAAGAGGAGGGCGGGCCCAGATGAGGGCATAGCATGGACAGAGATGCTGTGGTTGGACCCTGCCTAGAACGGGCACCGCTGGGCATGGGCCCACGTGGCTTCTGGATGCAAGTAGGACAGATGAGGCCCGACGGTGTTTTGGGGCAGCATGCCTGAGAGCCCTCCGAGGGCCTGAGGCAGGTGGGCTCGGCCTTCTTCACGTGCAGGGAGGCCCGAGGCCCTGGTGGAGCTTACCCTGCCCAGGACTGCTGCCCCCTGCAGCTCTTTTCTGCCTGCCTGCCCCTCTTCCCTCCACATCAGCACTGCAGCCCAGCACAGACTGAGCGGCAGCTGAATTGACACGAGTTGATTAAAACTCCCAGTAATTATGGGCTCTCCACTGGCCCATTGTCCAAATCAATGTCAATAGTAATAGACAAGCAGGCCAATCCTATTGACAGACCGAGGCTGAGTTGGGAGGAGGCCGGGACCCAGAGCTTCCCAACTCACTCCCCTTCTGGGCGGTTCTCCCCAGGCCTCCAGGGACAAAGAGCGTCAGGCCCACTCAGTCTCCAGTCTAAAGGGTGTGTGCGCGCATGCTTAGTCACTTCAGTCGTGTCTGACTCTTTGTGACTCAAAGAGCGGGTTGCCATTGCCTTCTCCAGGGGATCTTCCCAGCCCAGGGATCAGACCCAAGTCTCCTGCAATGCAGGCAGACTCTACCACTGAGCCACTGGGGAAGCTCGATCAAAAGGGTGGTTCTTACTAAAGGACTTGGCTCCTGTGATCCTCTGTAAGCTCAATGGCAAAATATCTGAGAGGTGCCTCTGAGCTTTGTTGTGGGGATTTGAAGAAATAGCATATGGGAGATACACAGCACATGGGAGGTGCTCCGTAAACACCCGTTTCATTTCCTGCCTTGCTTCCTTCTCTCTCTCTCTCCCTATTCCCAGGATTCTGTATCTCATCTGTGTATTCAGGACTACTCTGTGGCATCCTAAGTCATAACTCATCACAGTGACCTTTCAGCAGGGTTCTCAGAATCCTTGTGTAGCCCTAGCCGGTCTGACCCACTGAGGACATCACAGGCCGCCTCCATGTGGGTCAGGGGAAGGGAAAGTGTGAGTCACTTCAGTCCACCCCATGGACTGTAGCCTGCCAGGCTCCTCTGTCCATGGGATTCTCCAGGCAAGAACACTGGAATGAGTTGCCATTCCTTTCTCCAAGGGATCTTCCCGACCTAGGGATCGAACGCAGGTTCCCCACACTATAGGCAGATTCTTTACCATCTGCAGTGGTGAAGAGCCCGCTTGCCAGTGCAGGAGACATAAGAACTGTGGGTTTGATCCCTGAGTTGGGAAGATCTCATGTGGGAGGGCATGGCAACCCACTCCAGTACCCTTGCCTGGAGAATCCCATGGACAGAAGAATCTGGTGGGCTACAATCCATAGGGTAGCAAAGAGTCGGACATGACTGAAGTGACTTAGCATGCACACACGATGGAACTGAATGTGGGTCAGGGGAAAGAGCACCTCATTAAAATCAGGGAACCTTCAGCAGTGGGCCTTGCCTAACTCCCCCTTGCTGTGTGACCGTAGGCAAGTCACTTGGCCTCTCTGGGCTTTAGTGTCCTCATCTGAGTGAACAGAATGATACTGGCCCTACCTTAACAATGTTGGGGGAAGCAAAGCTTGCCTGTGGCAATATTCTGCCTACTCTCTGCATGTAACGGGTCCCCTTCCATTGTTTCTTGGATATATTTCCTACCTGGGGTAAAGGAACAAGGTGTCTAAAATAGGTGTTACCATTTTTTGAGCACCTGCCATCGGGGCAGGTATGTGGCAGGTACGTGATCTGGTTTGGTTCTCTCACAAGCCCAGAGAGGTAAGAGAGACTCTCTTCAGTGGAGACCGAGGCTCGGGGAAGCCAGGGCACACAGCAAGGCAGTGTTGGATCAGCTTCACTCGAAGTTGTGAGGATGCTCCGTAACTGCCAGCGTGCTCAGCCTCTCATTCGTTTCTAAGCTCACGGATGTCGTTGTCTCATTTAATCTTGACCATGGTCTTATGGTGCAGCGCTGCTGTTAGGAGGCAGCACTGTTCCCAGGAAGTAGTGCTCTCATTCTGCTTGCACTTGGCAATGAGAGAGAGCAAGTGCTAGCAGAGGCCTTGGAGGAGGATGAAGCTTTGCCCATGATTAGACAGGTTCAGAGGCATTCTTGTGATTTCTTAAAGTTGTGTCTGACTCTTTGCAACCCCATGGACTGTAACCCACCAGGCTTCTCTGCCCAAGGGATTTTCCAGGCAAGAATACTGGAGTAAGTTGCTATTTCTTTCTCCAGGAGATCTTCCAGACCCAGGGATCAAACCTGTGTCTCTGACATTGGCAGGCATATTCTGTATTGCTGAGCCACCAGGGAAGCCCTTCTTAAAGCATGCTCCCTCATTATAAGGAAATTCTCCATTTTCTTCTGAAATACTTCAGACCTAGTTCTCCCCTGTTCAAGATCCGTAGTTGCTTTGATAAACACCAAGCAGCTCAGAGCTAATAGTCTTCTCCAACTTGCTGTTGCCCAATTCTTTCATTTTATAGCAGAGGAAACAGACTCAGAGGGTGGGTTGTGCTTGCCTGAGGCCATCCAGAGAGAGACCAAGGTGGGCAGAACTGGAATTCAGTGTTCTGGAGAGCTATTCCCCTGTATCTGCTGAGGACTTGTAAGGATCTGGCTTCTTATCTCCAATATCCCATTTGCCTGCCGCTTCCACTTTGAGGATGGTTTTCTCACTACCAGTCTTCCCAAGGGAGAAACTGAGGCTCGGAGAAGCCACTTGAAGAGTTCAAAACAATAGCCAGTAAGAGGCTGAGTCTAAGCTGGAGCGGCTTCCATTACCCCTCCATGCCTCTCATGTCCCAGGCTGTAGAAAAGAATGGAGGTACCACACTTGTATCTCCCAGGGTTGGAGGGCAGGGTTCGTGCTCCAGTGCCACTAGAAAATGCCCCAGGCTTGTTCACTCGGAGAGTCAGTCAGCCCCAGGGAAAGTTATTCTGTTT
>SJYW01003338.1:1159818-1186704 GCA_006410735.1 Raphicerus campestris | reverse complement strand
TCCCTCCACATCAGCACTGCAGCCCAGCACAGACTGAGCGGCAGCTGAATTGACACGAGTTGATTAAAACTCCCAGTAATTATGGGCTCTCCACTGGCCCATTGTCCAAATCAATGTCAATAGTAATAGACAAGCAGGCCAATCCTATTGACAGACCGAGGCTGAGTTGGGAGGAGGCCGGGACCCAGAGCTTCCCAACTCACTCCCCTTCTGGGCGGTTCTCCCCAGGCCTCCAGGGACAAAGAGCGTCAGGCCCACTCAGTCTCCAGTCTAAAGGGTGTGTGCGCGCATGCTTAGTCACTTCAGTCGTGTCTGACTCTTTGTGACTCAAAGAGCGGGTTGCCATTGCCTTCTCCAGGGGATCTTCCCAGCCCAGGGATCAGACCCAAGTCTCCTGCAATGCAGGCAGACTCTACCACTGAGCCACTGGGGAAGCTCGATCAAAAGGGTGGTTCTTACTAAAGGACTTGGCTCCTGTGATCCTCTGTAAGCTCAATGGCAAAATATCTGAGAGATGCCTCTGAGCTTTGTTGTGGGGATTTGAAGAAATAGCATATGGGAGATACGCAGCACATGGGAGGTGCTCCGTAAACACCCGTTTCATTTCCTGCCTTGCTTCCTTCTCTCTCTCTCTCCCTATTCCCAGGATTCTGTATCTCATCTGTGTATTCAGGACTACTCTGTGGCATCCTAAGTCATAACTCATCACAGTGACCTTTCAGCAGGGTTCTCAGAATCCTTGTGTAGCCCTAGCCGGTCTGACCCACTGAGGACATCACAGGCCGCCTCCATGTGGGTCAGGGGAAGGGAAAGTGTGAGTCACTTCAGTCCACCCCATGGACTGTAGCCTGCCAGGCTCCTCTGTCCATGGGATTCTCCAGGCAAGAACACTGGAATGAGTTGCCATTCCTTTCTCCAAGGGATCTTCCCGACCTAGGGATCGAACGCAGGTTCCCCACACTATAGGCAGATTCTTTACCATCTGCAGTGGTGAAGAGCCCGCTTGCCAGTGCAGGAGACATAAGAACTGTGGGTTTGATCCCTGAGTTGGGAAGATCTCATGTGGGAGGGCATGGCAACCCACTCCAGTACCCTTGCCTGGAGAATCCCATGGACAGAAGAATCTGGTGGGCTACAATCCATAGGGTAGCAAAGAGTCGGACATGACTGAAGTGACTTAGCATGCACACACGATGGAACTGAATGTGGGTCAGGGGAAAGAGCACCTCATTAAAATCAGGGAACCTTCAGCAGTGGGCCTTGCCTAACTCCCCCTTGCTGTGTGACCGTAGGCAAGTCACTTGGCCTCTCTGGGCTTTAGTGTCCTCATCTGAGTGAACAGAATGATACTGGGCCTACCTTAACAATGTTGGGGGAAGCAAAGCTTGCCTGTGGCAATATTCTGCCTACTCTCTGCATGTAACGGGTCCCCTTCCATTGTTTCTTGGATATATTTCCTACCTGGGGTAAAGGAACAAGGTGTCTAAAATAGGTGTTACCATTTTTTGAGCACCTGCCATCGGGGCAGGTATGTGGCAGGTACGTGATCTGGTTTGGTTCTCTCACAAGCCCAGAGAGGTAAGAGAGACTCTCTTCAGTGGAGACCGAGGCTCGGGGAAGCCAGGGCACACAGCAAGGCAGTGTTGGATCAGCTTCACTCGAAGTTGTAAGGATGCTCCGTAACTGCCAGCGTGCTCAGCCTCTCATTCGTTTCTAAGCTCACGGATGTCGTTGTCTCATTTAATCTTGACCATGGTCTTATGGTGCAGCGCTGCTGTTAGGAGGCAGCACTGTTCCCAGGAAGTAGTGCTCTCATTCTGCTTGCACTTGGCAATGAGAGAGAGCAAGTGCTAGCAGAGGCCTTGGAGGAGGATGAAGCTTTGCCCATGATTAGACAGGTTCAGAGGCATTCTTGTGATTTCTTAAAGTTGTGTCTGACTCTTTGCAACCCCATGGACTGTAACCCACCAGGCTTCTCTGCCCAAGGGATTTTCCAGGCAAGAATACTGGAGTAAGTTGCTATTTCTTTCTCCAGAAGATCTTCCAGACCCAGGGATCAAACCTGTGTCTCTGACATTGGCAGGCATATTCTGTATTGCTGAGCCACCAGGGAAGCCCTTCTTAAAGCATGCTCCCTCAATATAAGGAAATTCTCCATTTTCTTCTGAAATACTTCAGACCTAGTTCTCCCCTGTTCAAGATCCGTAGTTGCTTTGATAAACACCAAGCAGCTCAGAGCTAATAGTCTTCTCCAACTTGCTGTTGCCCAATTCTTTCATTTTATAGCAGAGGAAACAGACTCAGAGGGTGGGTTGTGCTTGCCTGAGGCCATCCAGAGAGAGACCAAGGTGGGCAGAACTGGAATTCAGTGTTCTGGAGAGCTATTCCCCTGTATCTGCTGAGGACTTGTAAGGATCTGGCTTCTTATCTCCAATATCCCATTTGCCTGCCGCTTCCACTTTGAGGATGGTTTTCTCACTACCAGTCTTCCCAAGGGAGAAACTGAGGCTCGGAGAAGCCACTTGAAGAGTTCAAAACAATAGCCAGTAAGAGGCTGAGTCTAAGCTGGAGCGGCTTCCATTACCCCTCCATGCCTCTCATGTCCCAGGCTGTAGAAAAGAATGGAGGTACCACACTTGTGTCTCCCAGGGTTGGAGGGCAGGGTTCGTGCTCCAGTGCCACTAGAAAATGCCCCAGGCTTATTCACTCGGAGAGTCAGTCAGCCCCAGGGAAAGTTATTCTGTTTTGTAAGTTGGTTGTTTTCGCTTCTGTTTTAGAACAGCTGGTCCACCTTCTAGACCTGGGGATGGGGTGGTGGAACAGCTCATTACAAATTTTGTGCTCGGAGCAATTTGCATTCCATAATTAATGAACATTAAAATGCATAATTACAAACAGAAACAAATGGCTTGGTGCTGATGAAAAGTCAGGCTGGGAAGGAGCCAGAGCAGGCACAGGGGTCGGAGGAGGAAGCTGGAGAGAGCAGGGCAGTGCCAGCCTGTGAGGAAAACAGCTGGGAATCCCCCAGCCCTCCCCTCTCAGACCCTCAAGGCTTTAAGACTCAGGGACCCAGGCCGAGGATCTTGCTGTGGTTCTTCTTCTGAGATGCAGCAGAATGGAGGCTGTGGAACTCTGGAGCCTGGCTGGCCTAGGTTAGGCCCCCAGCTCTGTTGCCTACTCACCATGAGACCTCAGGCAAAGGTGCAATACTGCCAGAAATGGGGGCATCGTCAGCTGGGCCTGCCCCCTCTCTCCTGCCCGCTTCTGGCTCCACAGAGCCTGCCTCCCAAGGCTGCTTCTGTGAGCTCCAAGGAAGTACTTAGAGATAATTGAGTTTATTTACTTCCGTAATCTCTTCTAAGCAGCAAAGCAGATCACTCCACTCCTCTGCCAGTAGACCTCTAGTGCCTTCCGGTTGCCTTAGAATAAACTTGAGGCGCCTTCTCGGGACCAGAGTCCAGGGTTAGCAACTTTTTTGTGTAAAGGGCCATGCGGCGAAACATTTTAGACTTTGCAAGTCATGTGTGGTCCTTTCGTCATCATCTTCTTTAAAAACAAACAAACAGGCAAAACCCTTTTAAAATGCAAAGACGTTTGTAGCTCTAGAGCTGTGCAAAAATAGGCGGTGAAGGAGTGGATTTCTTTTCTCTATTTCTCCCACTAAAAACAACTAAGCAGAGGTGATACATAAACAAATTAAGACTGTGGGCTTCCCAGGTGGCGCTAGTGATCAGGAATCCTCCTGCCAGTGCCTGAGACTCAAGGGATGTGGGTTCGATCCCTGGGTCAGGAAGATCCCCTAGCATAGGAAATGGCAACCCACTCCAGCATTCTTGTCTGGAGAATTCCATAAACAGAGGAGTCTGGCGGGCTACAGTCCATGGGGTCACAAAGAATCAGGCACGACTGGGCACACCCAAGACTGTGAAGGGTGGAGAGGAGGAGGCAGGTCAGTTTAGGGGCTTTGAGACCCAGGAAGACATGCTGATCATTCCCTGCATTTTCTTTTTGCCTCACGTCCCAAGCTTGGAGTTGAAGGAGCCAGCAACTACGAAATAAATGCCTGTAGATAGATAAAAACAAACAAAAAGCAGAAAACCTCCACACACAAAAAATAAAAAACAATCAAAAGCCTGCCTTCTTCAGCCAGAGTATTAGGAAAACGGAAGCCAAGCAACCAACATAGAAGGTTTTAGGCACTGACCATTCTATTCTAGCTAAACATCACAGAAAAAATAAGTAAATAGCAACAACATGCCTATTCCCCACCCATGCTAATAAAGGTCAAGTACAGAACTAGATTTCATCTTTAGCAGGCTGTACTGAGGCAGTCTGCCAACCCAGTCCTGCTAGCGGGGTGTCAGAGAAGGTCAGGTAAGGAGGCAGGACTTTAGTCCCCACTGAGAGGTAATGAGCAGCCCTCCTAACTCCATCCAAGGTCCGTCCAGTGTCAGTGGAGACTAAATGAAGAGCCTGGATATCACCCTCAACCTTCAGTAACACGCTGCTCTCCCAAGCCTGCTGAGGTATTCCCAGAGGATGCTAGTAGAAAGTCAGGGCCATTGATCAGTAGTGATGAAGCCACTCCTCCTCTCCACCCACATGGTGTCAGTGGGGAGCAGAGACTCTGCACACCCATGTTCCCATCCAGGAGAGTATCAGCAGAGTCCCAACAGGGAGGCAGATTCCCACCACTCCCAAGCACAACGAGGAGGATCCTTCCCTCTTGGGTATCCGTGGAGGGCAAGTGGGGAAACTGGAGTTCTGTCTCCTCCTGACAATTACCAGCTGTGTCTCCCCTTTCCCCTTCTGGAGTGGTGTCAGAAAAAGCCAGATTTAAAAAAGATATCTTTAAGATTCAGAATTTTAAAAAATAATAATATAATGCTACAAAAGTCTAGGTTTCCATTGGGAATCACTTGTCATACTAAGAATAAGAACTAGGGAGATCTCAAACAGAATGAGAAAAGACAGCCAGTAAATGCTGCTACCAAGATAACAGAGATATTAGAATTATCTGACGAATATGCTGGGATAGCCCTAATAAAAATGCTTAAACAAACAATTATAAGCACAGGTTAAAAAAAAAAAGGGAGAGAGGGAGAAAATCTCAACAAAGAACCAAAAAATACGAAAGAGAAGCAAATGGAAATTACGTAACTGAAAAATAGAATAAATGATTTTTAAAAATAAAGCAGTGGATTGACTCACCAGCAGAATGGAGCGGACAAGGAAAATAATCAGTGAACTGAAAGAACAATAGAAATTACATGCTCTGAACATCAAGAGAAAATAGATTGCAAAAGAAAATGAACACAGTCTCATGGGCCTGTAGGACTGGGGAAAAAGATCTAACATTTGTGCCACTGGAACCCCAGAGTAAGAGAAGAAACAGCAGGACTGAAAAAGTACACAAATGAGCAATGGCTAGAGACTGCCCCAGTTTAGCAAAATGAATCATCTACAGATTCAAACAGCTGAGAAAACTCAAGGATAAACACACAAGTCCACACCAACACATCATAGGCAAATTTCTGGAAAATGGCTTTTAATAAAATCTTAAAAACAAGGAGAGAGAAATGACATCTACAGGGGGAAAACCATTTGAATGACAGTGGATTCTCATAAGAAATCATGGAGGCCAGAAGGAAGTGGCATAACATTTTGCAAGTGATGAATAAAAAATAGATCTGTCATCCCAGAAGCCTGTGTCCTATAAAATAATCCTTCAGAAATGAAGGAGAATGAAGATATTCTAGGATGCAGGAAAACTAAGAAAATTTGTCACCTGTAGACGTTTAAATAAATGCCTAATGAAAGTTACCAAACAGAAAGGCAATCATAAAAGAAAGACTTTTGGAACACTGGAAGGGAAGAAAGAACACGGTTTATCAAAAATATAGGTAATTGCATTAGACCTTTTTTCTCCTCTTGAGTTATCTTCATTGTGTTTTAAATATCTGATGTGCTTCTAAATACAGTCCACCTAATACTCTCAGGTTTCACATCCACAGATTCAACAACCTCAGATGTAAATTTCCCAGTTGGTTGGATTTGTAGCCGGACAACGTGCAGACATGGAGTGTCTGTAACTGTGTTCACTGTACCAGGCCATATAAAGGACTTAAGCGTCAGTAGAGTTTGGTATCCATGTGGAGTGCTGGAACCAGTCTGCTATGGATACTGAGGGACAACTGTGTATTTAGAAGAATATTTAAGAAAATTACCGCATCCTCTTGCACCCTTGGTTTCCCTGGTGAAGTGAAAGTCACTCAGTCGTGTCTGACTCTTTGCAACCCCATGAACTCTACAGTCCATGGAATTCTCCAGGCCAAAATACTGGAGTGGGTAGCCTTTCCCTTCTCCAGGGGATCTTCTAGTTCAGTTCCTGGGTTGGGAAGATCCGCTGGAGAAGGGGTAGTCTACCCACTCCAGTATTCTTGGGCCTCCCTTGTGGCTTGGCTGGTAAAGAATCCACCCACAATGTGGGAGACCTGGCTTTGATCCCTGGGTTGGGAAGATCCCCTGGAGAAGGGAACGGCTACCCATCCAGTACTCTGGCCTGGAGAATTCCATGGACTGTAGAGTCCAGGGGGTCACAGAGTCAGACATGATTGAGTGACTTTTACTTTCACTTTCACTTTTAAGAAAATTATGTTATAAATGGGTAAGGATAAAAGGACATAAAGAGAAGTAAGTTTTCGACACATCAGTTAAACTGGTAAATATTGTCACCAGTACACTAGGATAAGTTATGCATACTAGAATATACCAGGAGATGTGTCCCCAAATATTATAGATACCTTAAAATGAAGTTCTAAAAAATGCTCAAGTAACCCACAGGAAGGTAAGGCAAAGGAAGCAGAAAAATGAAAAGCAGAGATCAGTAAACAGAAAATAAGCCAGTAGACTTAAGTTCCAAGATATCACTAATCACATTAAATGTAAGTGATCTTACTACACAAATTAAAAGACTGAAATTGGCAAAGTGGTTAAAAATCACGACCCAGTTATATGCTCTCTATGAGGAATGGTTTAGGTAGATTTGAGAGTAAACAGAAAAAGACATGTATATAGCAAACAAAAGCTGAAGTAGCTTTATTGATATCGTAAAGTAGGCCTTAGAGCAAAGAGAAGGACTCTGAATGTAATAATGAAAGGGGAGTCCACCAGGATGACAGAGAAAGCATAGATATTTATGCATTGAACAACAGAACTGCAAAATGTATGAAGCAAAAATTAATTGAACTGGAAGGAAAAATAGACTAGTGCACAGTTATATCTGGNTAATAATGAAAGGGGAGTCCACCAGGATGACAGAGAAAGCATAGATATTTATGCATTGAACAACAGAACTGCAAAATGTATGAAGCAAAAATTAACTGAACTGGAAGGAAAAATAGACTAATGCACAGTTATATCTGGATCCTTCCATAACCCCCCCCCCCAACAACCGATAGAACAATTAGAAAATGAACGGTGTGATAGATTAGCTTGGTAACACCTCCAGCTGGAAGGATCTAGTTAACATTTATAGAACTCTCTGCTCAGCAGCCCCAGAGCACATTCTTTGTAAGTGCCTGTGGGACATGTGTTGAGATAGACTGTACTCTGAGCCGTGGTAAAAGTCTCAGCAAATTTAATGAATTTAAGTCACACAGAGTGTGTGCTCCAGCCACCACAGAATCAAACCAGAAAGCAGTAATAATAGACAGCACCTGAAATACCTAAACACCTAAATACCTGAAAAATACACACCATCTTTCTAAATAATCTATGGGTCGAAGAGGAAGTCTCAAGGGAAATTAAAAATACATTGAACAGAATGAAATAAAAAGACAATATATCAAAATTTGTGGGACACAGCTAGCACAGTAATTCATCCTTTTCCTTAAAGTCTTTATATTTAATGAGGAGGAAATTTATAGCCATAAATGCATATACTAGGAGAAAAAAGTTTCAAATGAGTAATCTAAGTTCCTATCTCATCGTCNACAGCTAGCACAGTAATTCATCCTTTTCCTTAAAGTCTTTATATTTAATGAGGAGGAAATTTATAGCCATAAATGCATATACTAGGAGAAAAAAGTTTCAAATGAGTAAGTTCCTATCTCATCATCGTGAAGTCGCTCAGTCGTGTCCGACTCTTTGCGACCCCATGGACTGTAGCCTACCAGGCTCCTCTGTCCATGGGATTTTCCAGGCAATAGTCCTGGAGTGGATTGCCATTTCCTTCTCCAGGGGATCTTCCCGACCCAGGGATCGAACCCGAGTCTCCCGCATTGTAGACAGACGCTCTACTGTCTGAGCCACCAAAGGAGAATAATAAACCCAAATCAGACAGAAGAAAGCAATACAACTGAAACCAGAAAAAAGATAAAATCAATGAAACAACAAAAAAAGTCATTCGAAAATGTCAAGAAAATTGAAAAAAATAAAATGGCAAGACTTTTAAAGAAAAGAAGAGGGAAGACCCAAGTTCTCATCAGGAATCAAGCGTTAGTCACTCAGTTGTGTCCAACTCTTTGCGACCCATGGACTGTGGCCCGCCAGGCTCCTCTGTCCATGGGATTTTNCTGAATATCCATTGGATGGACTAATGCTGAAGCTGAAGCTCCAATCCTTTGGCCACCTGATGTGAACAGCTGACTTACTAGAAAAGATCCTGATGCTGGGAAAAATTAAAGGCAGGAGGAGAAGGGGATGACAGAGGATGAGATGGTTGGATGGCATCACTGACTCAATGGACATGAGTATGCACAAACTCTGGGAGATGGTGAAGGACGGGGAAGCCTGGCGCGCTGTGGTCCAAGGTGTCGCAAGAGTTGGACGTAACTTGGCGACTAAATGACAGATCTGTGCAAGACTTTTATGACTCAAAGTCTAAAACTTCAGTGAAAATTTTTTAAAATATAAATTTATTTAATTGGAGGTTAATTATTTTACAATATTGTATTGGTTTTGCCATACATCAACATGAACATTTGCTAAATGGAAATGCTAGCTATATTTCTGACTTAGAAGACTCCCAACTGTAAAGCTGCTGCAGCAGTCAATGAGGATAAGATATGCTGTGTTGCTGCAACAGATGAAGCCTCCCAAAGCAGAAGACTGCACACAAAAGTTGATTTCTGGTTGACATGAGGTGCACTGTGATTAAGGCAGCTTTCTTCCATCTTGCAGTATGGATCTGGATCACATGTTCTTCAAGCTCTCCATCGCTAGGGAAGAGAGGGCTTGAAAATCACACAGGGTGTTTGTAAGGGCGGGGTCTGATAGAGACTTACATCACGTCTGTACAGACTCCATCTCTTGGAATCCCTGCACATGGCCCCTTAAACCCAAATGCCAAGGGCAGCTTAGCTGCATAGTCTATAGGCTTTCCACAAAGAGGGTCCAGCATGGTGAGCATAAGACGTCACCTCTCATTCTCGTCAATGGTGTCTAGTACAGAGGTGACTCTCAGTGCATATATCCTAAAGGAAAAAAAATCAGCAACTTCTCCTCATTTAGTCTTTTCGTACTGTTCATGGGATTCTCGTGGCAAGAGTACTGGAGTGGTTTGCCATTCCCGCCTAGTCGACCACATCTTGTCAGAAGTCTCCACCATGACCCATCCTTTTTGAGTGCCCCTGCGTGGCACGGCTCATGGCTTCATTCAGTTACATAAGCCCCTTCACCACAACATTAAAAAGCGAAGGTCACGGGAGCTGATTTCATCACTTCTTGGCAAATAGAAGAGGAAAAAGTGAAGACAGTGATAGATTTTATTTTCTTCGACTCCAAAATCCCTGTGGATGGTGACTGCTGCTGCTGCTAAGTCACTTCAGTTGTGTCTGACTCTGTGCGACCCCATAGACGGCAGCCCAGCAGGCTCCCCTGTCCTGGGATTCTCCAGGCAAGAACACTGGAGTGGGTTGCCATTTCCTTCTCCAGTGCATGAAAGTGAAAAGTGAAATGGAAGTAGCTCCATCGTGTCCGACTCTTCGTGACCCCATGTACTGCAGCCTACCAGGCTCCTCTGCCTGTGGGATTTTCCAGGCAAGAGTACTGGAGTGGGGTGCCATTTTCTTCTCTGGTGGATGGTGACTCCAGCCATGAAATTAAAAGGTCTTGCTCCTTGGAAGGAAAGCTATGATAAACTTAGTGTATTAAAAAGCAAAGACCACTTTGCCGACAAAAGTCCATCTAGTTAAGCTATGGTTTTCCCAGTTGTCATGTATGCATGTGAGAGTTGGACCATAAAGAAGACTCAGTGCCGAAGAATTGATGCTTTTAAACTCTGGTGCTGAAGAAGACTCTTAAGAGTCCCTTGGACTGCAAGGAGATGAAGCCAGTCAATCTAAAGGAAATCAATGCTGAATATTCATTGGAAGGACTGATGCTGAAGTTGAAGCGCCAATATTTTGGCCACTTGATGCCAAGAGCTGACTCATTGGAAAAGACCCTACCCTGATGCTAGGAAAGATTGAGGGCAGGAGGAGAAGGGGATAACAGAGGACAAGATGGTTGAATAGCTTTACAGACTCAATGGACATGAGTTTGAGCAAACTCTGGGAAATAGTGAAAGATAGAGAAGCCTGGCAAGCTGCAGTTCATGGGGCTGCAAAGAGTTGGGCAGAATTTAGTGACTAAATAACCTCATGTAATCTACAAATTCAGTTTGGAACCACACAAAATTCCAGTAAAGTTTTACATGGGAATTTGGTAAGCCAACTCTAAAATTTATCTGAAGGGAAAAATGAGTAGGAACAGTGAGGAAATTTTGAAATAGAAAATTAGTGTTTATGAAGAGAAGACTTACTTTGCTACATTCAAAACATGCCATAAAGCTCTATTAAGTTAGTGCAGCATTATTATGAGAATATACAGATAATTAAATATAATTTCCAACCATGTATACACAGTACACATAGGGATTTAGTACATGACAGAATGGCATTTAAAACTACTTAGTGAAAGGATAGCTCCTTCAGATAGTCATCTACCCATTTAAAAAATAATTAAGTTAAACTAATCACTCCCACCATGCACAAAAAATAAATTCCACACAGATTAAATAACCAAAGATGAAAAACTATATAAATACTAGAAGAATATAGAGAAAAATGTTTTTTCATCTTTGTGGCTCCCTAAGCATCACACAAAATTCAAAAGCAATAAAAGACTAGGATAAAGAGGTTATAAGACATCAAAAGCAAGCGTAAAGTACAAGTACAGACTGGAAGAAAATTTCAATATATTTGGAAGGTGAAAGATAACTATTGAGAATATATGCCAAGCATGTATAAGCCAATAAGAGAAAAAGACGAGTATCACAGTAGAAAAATGGTCAAGGCATATAGATACATAGTGTGCAGAATGCGAAATGCAAACGGCCATGCCGTGAAGATATGGTGAGACCCACCAGTGATCGGGAAAATGCAAATCCACGAACAAGAATGGTTTATCTGTCGCCATCCCAGGCTGGCAGTAATGAAAGCTGTGGGGAAGCACGTTCTCTCATTCATCAGTGACAGGGTGGTAGGTCATGCCTGCGCAGATAGTCATTTAGTAGATCTATCAAAGTTTTAAAATTCATAAAACAATTGACCCAGAAATTACTCTTTTAAGAATCTGTTTTATAGAAACACAAAGGTACGTAGTGACATATGTATAAAATTCTTTATCATGACAGCATTAACAAACAAACAAATGAAATGTCTATCAATAAACTTTCGGTAAAATCATTATGGTACATTTATACTGTGCAATGCCAAAGAATTATTTAAAGAGATAGATCTATATGGATACTGATTTGAAAAGATCTCCAAGAAATTATATTGGGTGTAAATGTGTATCTCACAAAACATAGGGTAATTCTGTTTATGAGTTTATTATGAAAAAGTTATATATATAAAAGAATATATGATATAGTAAATAAACATAAGGTATTTTCTATTATAAAAATANTGCTCCTTGGAAGGAAAGCTATGATAAACTTAGTGTATTAAAAAGCAAAGACTTCACTTTGCCGACAAAAGTCCATCTAGTTAAGCTATGGTTTTCCCAGTTGTCATGTATGCATGTGAGAGTTGGACCATAAAGAAGACTCAGTGCCGAAGAATTGATGCTTTTAAACTCTGGTGCTGAAGAAGACTCTTAAGAGTCCCTTGGACTGCAAGGAGATGAAGCCAGTCAATCTAAAGGAAATCAATGCTGAATATTCATTGGAAGGACTGATGCTGAAGTTGAAGCGCCAATATTTTGGCCACTTGATGCCAAGAGCTGACTCATTGGAAAAGACCCTACCCTGATGCTAGGAAAGATTGAGGGCAGGAGGAGAAGGGGATAACAGAGGACAAGATGGTTGAATAGCTTTACAGACTCAATGGACATGAGTTTGAGCAAACTCTGGGAAATAGTGAAAGATAGAGAAGCCTGGCAAGCTGCAGTTCATGGGGCTGCAAAGAGTTGGGCAGAATTTAGTGACTAAATAACCTCATGTAATCTACAAATTCAGTTTGGAACCACACAAAATTCCAGTAAAGTTTTACATGGGAATTTGGTAAGCCAACTCTAAAATTTATCTGAAGGGAAAAATGAGTAGGAACAGTGAGGAAATTTTGAAATAGAAAATTAGTGTTTATGAAGAGAAGACTTACTTTGCTACATTCAAAACATGCCATAAAGCTCTATTAAGTTAGTGCAGCATTATTATGAGAATATACAGATAATTAAATATAATTTCCAACCATGTATACACAGTACACATAGGGATTTAGTACATGACAGAATGGCATTTAAAACTACTTAGTGAAAGGATAGCTCCTTCAGATAGTCATCTACCCATTTAAAAAATAATTAAGTTAAACTAATCACTCCCACCATGCACAAAAAATAAATTCCACACAGATTAAATAACCAAAGATGAAAAACTATATAAATACTAGAAGAATATAGAGAAAAATGTTTTTTCATCTTTGTGGCTCCCTAAGCATCACACAAAATTCAAAAGCAATAAAAGACTAGGATAAAGAGGTTATAAGACATCAAAAGCAAGCGTAAAGTACAAGTACAGACTGGAAGAAAATTTCAATATATTTGGAAGGTGAAAGATAACTATTGAGAATATATGCCAAGCATGTATAAGCCAATAAGAGAAAAAGACGAGTATCACAGTAGAAAAATGGTCAAGGCATATAGATACATAGTGTGCAGAATGCGAAATGCAAACGGCCATGCCGTGAAGATATGGTGAGACCCACCAGTGATTGGGAAAATGCAAATCCACGAACAAGAATGGTTTATCTGTCGCCATCCCAGGCTGGCAGTAATGAAAGCTGTGGGGAAGCACGTTCTCTCATTCATCAGTGACAGGGTGGTAGGTCATGCCTGCGCAGATAGTCATTTAGTAGATCTATCAAAGTTTTAAAATTCATAAAACAATTGACCCAGAAATTACTCTTTTAAGAATCTGTTTTATAGAAACACAAAGGTACGTAGTGACATATGTATAAAATTCTTTATCATGACAGCATTAACAAACAAACAAATGAAATGTCTATCAATAAACTTTCAGTAAAATCATTATGGTACATTTATACTGTGCAATGCCAAAGAATTATTTAAAGAGATAGATCTATATGGATACTGATTTGAAAAGATCTCCAAGAAATTATATTGGGTGTAAATGTGTATCTCACAAAACATAGGGTAATTCTGTTTATGAGTTTATTATGAAAAAGTTATATATATAAAAGAATATATGATATAGTAAATAAACATAAGGTATTTTCTATTATAAAAATACAATATGTATTATATCTATCTTTAAATACATTGAGAGTATCCTATGACAATATATAATTATAAGCAATGATGACCACTGGCACAGGAATATGTGTGCAGTAGGAAATTAAGAACTTCTGTTTCACTCTATGAACTTTGATAATATCTAATCTTTTACAACCATGTGTTTACTCATGGCTGCATCTGTGTATGTGAGTGTGTAAGAGAGAGGAGGGTGAGATCTATCTAGCAACTCATTTCCCATATTTTCTAGGAACCTTTTGGAATAAATGTGTGGAACTAGACTTTGCTGAGTCCTTACCATATATCTGCACATTTATAGAACTCATTTTATCTGTACTGCAACTTTATGAGGGGAGAGTTGCATATGTTAATAGACGCAAAATGAAGACAGGAGAGACTTAACCAAGGTACCAGAACAGGTCTCCTTCCAAGAACTTTCCACTGTACTTTGTGCAGGAGCATGTAAATGGTGGAAAGACCCTCAGCGCACCCGTACAATACGCCAGGGGCTAGAGGAAGACAGGGACAGGGTGTCAGCTTGCGCCAAATACAAGATATTCCTGATGTTTCAAATGCAGTGATCGTGGATTGCGTTTTCAGCTCTGCCTGCCTACTTCCTGCCTTCAGCTGGGTTCCATGTCTGTAGCATCAGCCACTGGCTCCTGCATCCTGGCTACACTTCCTTCTCAAACCACGTCTCTCCCTTCTCCCAAATGAGTCTTTTTGCAGTCAGATTCCACAGATCCTTACTCCTATGGAAGAAAGGCAGATAAGACACTGTCTGCTTCCTGCTGCCTCCAACCAGCAGAACCTAAATAGGGTCAGGCCACCACAACCTAACCAGAGTCATGCCATGCAAATAGGAGCAACTGGATTTGGAAACAACAGGTGGAGGAAAAGATGACTTTGTGGCTGAACAGACCTGGTTTTGAATGCCGCCTTTGACTTATGGTGTGACTTGCTTTATTTTTTGGCTCCTCATTTTGTTCCTCTGTAAAACAGAAATGATGATGCTACCTTTCTCATGGTGATAAAATAAACTTACAAAGTGCCTGGTTAATAGCATATGCTCAATAAGTAAATATCACCATCACCACCAATACTGCTGCTGCCGCTAAGTTGCTTCAGTCGTGTCTGATTCTGTGTGACCCCATAGACGGAAGCCCACTAGGTTCCCCCGTCCCTGGGATTCTCCAGGCAAGAACACTGGAGTGTGTTGCCATTTCCTTTTCCAATACAACCTCTCTGTAATTATTTTGTTAAGTATACTGCAATTTCTGTTTATGCAGTCAGTGTGTCGTGGAACCTCACAGCAGCCCACTGAAGTAATGCAGGATAGCAGTATTAACCTCCTTTTACAGATGAGGGAACCAGAAAGCAAAGAAGTAAAATGACTTGCCTGGCTTCACACACAGTGCAAGAGACAAAGCTGCCTCTTTAATCTGCCTTCAGTCAGGCAGCCTGTTTTCTTGTATGTCTTAGGATGTTCACCGTACGCAGTGCCCAGAGAAGGACCGTGGGCAGGTGGACCCTCAGAGAATTTCAGTTTCTCATCTGACTTTTCATAAGCTAGGGCCTCTGCTTTCTGTCTTCCCCAGTCTCTCTAAGAGATTTATTTTCCACTCTATAAACACCCCAAATTGCAAATATTTTTTCCACACCCTATTCAGATGCCCATTTGGGCCACCAAGGAGCCCATCCCAGTTTCAAAGGCATGCCAAGGGCCCTTCTGCTGTCAGGACTAGGTAGTGAGAAGGCAGCAAAGGCTGCTAACTTTGCTAATTGAACAGAAGTTGTGGCGGCTGCTCTGTGTGCTGTCCATGGTCCTGGAACTATCACCTTTGCTCAACAAGGGCAACAAAATCCTTGTTTCTGCTACAGTCTTCAGCCTTGGCCGACAGAGGCACTGGGAATAAATTCTGATTTGAGAAACTCGTTGATAATTCCCTGCAAATTGGTCTGTCATGCTTTTTAAGGTTTGTGTGTTCATGGAAAACAGTTTTTAAATTTGCTTTGTGTGTGGATGTGCTCTCTGGAGTCCCCCTCAACTCCTCCAAAGTGTCACAAATGACTTTCCTTGAATTTACCAATTTGCAGGATTAATGTTCTTCTCTCTAGACACCTGTGCCCTAGATAGATTTCAGCCAGCATAGCTGTTTCCATTCCTAAACTCTGACCTGTTTTGCAGGCAAAAGAGGCCTGGGTTTTAGGTCACTCCCAATAGGGGCATCCAGCATGCAAGCTAACTCTTGGCCCTGTTTTATCATGCAGCTGTGTGGAGGAGTACAAGCTGGCTCCTGATGGAAAGTCCTGCCTCATGCTTTCAGATGTCTGCGAGGGCCCCAAGTGCCTCAAGCCTGACTCCAAGTTCAACGACACCCTCTTTGGAGAGATGCTACATGGTTACAACAACCGGACCCAGCATGTGAACCAAGGCCAAGTCTTCCAGATGACTTTTAGGTATGGGGCAGACACCTGCACTTCACTGATCAAGTCGCTGACCCAAAATCTGGGCAGGGGGAGGAAGCCATGGGCACCGTGGGATAGAGGTCTGGTATACTGGTCAGCATCGCCCTAGACTCACAAGCGCCTATGCACAAAGTGTTAGAAGTCAGCAAAGTCTATTCTCTGGAGTTCCTTTTCCACTGACCAAAGCTTTTGTCTACCCCATCCTCCCATTTTCTAACTCTCCACATATTTTAATTTCAATCTTAAATCATCCTGTAAGTATAGTTAATGGAATTTTTAATGTAATTAATCTTTCCATCTATTAAAAAGTAAGTATCTTATGTAGGCTATTCAAGCAGTTCAAAAATAAATACATTTAATGAAGTAGAAAATAAAATTCCCATCACCCAGAAATAGCCAGAATTAATATTTTCTTGAACATTCTTAAAACACCTCTCCCTCTGTCTTTCTCTATCTGTATGTCAATGAGTACACAAACACACAAGCATGCCAACTCTCAGGAAAGCTGTTTAGAAATTGCTATTTTTTTTCTCACTGGTATGTCAGATACCTCTTTCCTTGTTAATAAATACAGACATACATGTGAAATTAAAAGATGAGAGTACTCCTATATGAGAATAAACAGAAAAGCAACTGGGTTGTCCAAATTATATGAAGATTAGACATGCAGTCTAATTGGGAAAGTCTTCCTGGAGAGTTGAAGGAGCTGAGGCTGTTCTGTCTAGAGACGAGAGGCCTTCAGTGGAATTTATTCATGCCTCAAAATCTGAAAGCCGTAAGATGATAGCACGAGAGGAACTAAGAACTGTTCCATTTGTAAGAAATGTTTATCTTTTTAAAATATATATATGTACTTTTAGACAGTTTTGCATAAAGATGTAATAGGATATTATCACAAAGAAAGCTTCACCTATCATTTGTGGTCATGTCAATAGAAGCCAGAACTGGTAAGAAACATCACCATCAGAATCATCCTCATCCTGCCAAATAATTAATAGCTGTTGATTGTAGGAGTGGTAATACTAGCTACTATTTATTAAGAAATACTGTATGTCATGGAGTAGGAAATGGCAACCCACTCCAGTATTCCTACCTGGAGAATCTTAGGGACAGTGGAGCCTGGTGGGCTACAGTCCGTGGGATGGCAAAGAGTTGGACACGACTGAGTGACTAGCACACACTGTGTGTCAAGCTCCTTACTAAGTATTTTAATAACAACGATAGCCACAAACACTAGTTTAGTATATGCTATGGGCATTCTAAGCACTTTCCATCCACTGCTTTATGTCATCCTCGCAAGGGCCCTGTGAAGTAGAGGCTGTTATCATCCTCTTTATACAGATAAGAAGTGGCAGCCTTAAGTGACTTTCCCAAATCCCCGTGATGGGAAGTTAAAGAGCCAGGACAGCGCAATTACCGCTTCACAATTAAAACCCTCTGAGAGACTGTGGCCTCCATTTTGCAGTTGAAAATTTTCAGTTGCAGAGAGGTAAAGTGACTGTCTCAAGGTCACCGTCTAGTGAGAGGGGAGTAAGGAGTCGGATGTATATCTGAGTGACTCCCCAGCCCTGGTCTTATCTTCTAATCCAACATATCACATCACTTCCCATTTTCTAGAACCAGAATGAACAATGGGGGTCCCCCGAGCTGCTCATCTGCGTAGCTGCCACGTGCTTTTCAGCATCTGCAGTGTCCCACCTACCATGCTGGTTACTTGGAACACAATGGGAGATGAGATAAAAATGGCTTTAGGCGTCGCGGTGTTTAGATACAGTGTGAGTGTGTGTGTATGTGTATGGCATGCAATCTTAAGTACTTAATTTGTAGCAGGTATTATGAAGTAAAGATACAGTCTTCCAGGAAATCAATTAACAGTGGGATCTAATTTAGTTGGAGAGAGTGAGGGGTGGGTGCATCTACTGGATTAGAAAGCAATAAGAAGGCTCAGAGTCTAGTTTCCAGGGGAAGTGTTATTTAACTAATACCTGAAGGATGAGTGGGGGTTAGCACTGGAAAAGTTTTCAAGCAGAGACAGACGTTCTAAGAGGGAAAGGAACTTGACTGACTTCAGGAAATGAAGAATCTGGTGTGGTTGAAGCTGAGAAAGTAGGGGAAGAGTAGTGGGAGGTGAAGGCAGAGTGGTAAGCTATGGCAGACCATGGGGGTCTTGCAGGCTAAGGCTTTATTCTAACAGCAAAGAGGGAAACTCTTAAATGGATAAATAAGGGGGGTATGTCATGATTGCATTGCATTTTTTAGCTTTATGGTAGCTGTGCGGGAAGTAGATTGCAATGAGAGTGGAAAGGGAGACAGTGGAATGGGGTCGACTAGGTGTCTATTATAGAAGCCACGTGAGAATGTTAGCAGCTTCAAGCTAGGATGATGGGAACAAAATTGAGAAAGGAGATTTGGGGATATAGTTGAGAGGGATAATGGACAAAGGCTGGGGAGCAGTTGCAGGCAAAGGGTGAGGTTGAGGGAGGAGTCAAGGGTGATAGAAGTGACTGGCAGTCTCACAACAATTTAATGCAGAATTGAGTTTTCCAACTCCCAGTAATGTTCTTTCTACCACCCAGATGTTCAAGCCAAGATGGATGGCACCCGATCAGAAAAACCCTGAGAGATATTTAAGGGCAGTCTGGATGAGCTACTCAGTTCTGAGATTCTAGAATCTTGATTTTCTATCGTTTTAATAGTCTATGAAACCCTGTGTTGAGCATAATGATGGGTAGAGTAATGCTGCCTAGAATCAAAAGGAAAAAATCAACTGCCCCTCACCTTCAAGGAAGGAATCTAAATGTGCAAGAAGACACCCACTCAGTTAGAAAACAAATATGTGGAAATTGGATTTGCAAAGATATGTTCCAGGGAATGCCACTGGTTTTCAGAGTTCCCATCTGAAGACCTTCAAAAGAAATTAGAAGGAATAAGGAAGGACTTCATTAAGGACAAGGCTTATGAACTGGAGTTTGAAGTGATGACAAAGAATAGTGTTTCCTGGGAGGGAGAAGAGCTATAGTCCTTTTCCTGTCTAGGAAGGAACATGCAGAAGCCTGGATATATTGATAAATGAGAGGAGAGGGAGAGATAGGAAAGCAAATCTCCAGATTGACCCAGCTCCAAAATCCAGCCCTGTCCATGGCCAGCAGCGTCTTCCTGCCTCATCTTTCGACAGTAGTGTCTTACCATATCCCAGTCACTGTGATATGAAGAATCTTAATTTGTAGCAGGTATTATGAAGTAAAGATACAATGTTCCAGGAAATCAATTAACAGTGGGATCTAATTTAGTTGGAGAGAGTGAGGGGCGCGTGCATCCCACTGTGATAAGGGCACATTGTTTGTTTTATGTAGTTTGACTTCTCATAGCAACCATCAGAGTGACTGGCATGTGATACATGATCAAATCCACGAGTTGCTACTCTCAAGGGTGAAGATTAGCTTGGTCCAAATGAAGGACACAGATTGGGAAGTAAGGTACTGGATCCTGAAGGGGCATCTTGGAGTCTCAGGATCTCATTTGCATGTGGGGAAGGGCCTTGGCTAAGGTCACAAGGCAAGTCATTTTAGAACTGGCCTTTGAACTCAGATCTCCTGATTATCCAGCAGGCTTGCCTTCCCCCTAACAATAGACTGATAAGAGAGAGCTTGGCTCCTTGAAGGCTGATCTGGGAGTTTCTGGGCTCACATGGAATTTTAGCCCCATCAGGAATCTTCCTTCTGCCTCAAACACTCTGTTTGATGTTCCCTTCAGACTTAGGTTTTCCCTGAATAGCTAGGGCCAGTCCACCCTGATTTGCTGGTAGAAGGGAGTATAGTGAACAGATCACACTCTTCTCTTTTGACAGCAGCCTCCAGATTTAGGGAACTAGACTCCCATTATATTCGAATAGCCCATTTCACTTTAGCACACTCATCCTTGGCTTTAGTTAAACTTTGCAATTATTTCTGTCCCCAGACCATGTCGCCACTTGGAGCCCCACGCTAAGGCGGTTGACTTCCCTCTGTGGGAAGGTGAGTGGCTTCTAGTGAGTCTATATTTATCTTTTTCAAAAGTCTCCCTCCTTTCCTGAGCCCCAGATAAGGGGGAGCTGCGGCTCCTTTGTCCTTCAGGTTCCAGAAGGCAGGCCTGTACGGTTTTTCAGCATGAAAGGCTGTTGTCATTTCTTTCCTGCCCTTCCTCCTTCAAGTAATCTCCTGTCCAGCCCTCCAGAGTAACCAGCAGGCGCCCCCCGCCCCCAAGTCGTCTTACCATATGTCCCATTTCCTGACAGCTGCCTGGCCTGGCCTGCGATTTCAAACTCTCTCCCAGTTGCAGACTCTGCTCTGTGGCAGGCGCAGTGCGGCATTGAACCCCCACCCCTCCGCCCCCCGGATGCCCACACCCAGCAACTGCTGACAGGAGGCAGGTCTGCTTCTCAGGTCCTCTCTCGAATCTCTGAAAGCACAACCTGGATTTCTGCTTTACAGAAGTCTTGCATTTTAAGTTTCTGAACTGGGCAAGCTCTTAAAGATCAACAGATGCTCATCCCTTATCATGTAGCTGGGGAAACTGAGGCCCAGGGATGGATATTATTTACCCACTGCTTGGCATGACTGGGCATGACTTGGCATGACTCCAGTATTCTTGCCTAGAAAATCCCATGGGCTACAGTCCATGGGGTCCCAAAGAGTCGGACATGACTGGGCAACTTCACTTTGTCATGATTTGGGGCCCTTCTGAGACTGAAAGCTTGAGTCTGTGACTCCCAAACCACTGTTCTCCTGACCACTGGTTCTGTTACAAGTGACATAGGTCACTTCTTCATGTCCCCATGTTAGCACGTGGTAAGAAGAGCCACTTGCTTTACTCTGCTTCTAGCAGAGGACAGCTTCTAGTGAGGACGTGGGTGCCATTGGGGGCTGCCAGACTCATAATGAAGGAGGGATCTTAGGCAAACCCCACTTCCATAGACGTGACTTTGGNCCCATGTTAGCACGTGGTAAGAAGAGCCACCTGCTTCACTCTGCTTCTAGCAGAGGACAGCTTCTAGTGAGGACGTGGGTGCCATTGGGGGCTGCCAGACTCATAATGGAGGGATCTTAGGCAAACCCCGCTTCCATAGACGTGACTCTGCAGGAACCTGACCACCTTCCTAGCCACCTCCTAGGCTGTCCCATGTAGGATGCAGCTGATCTCTGGGAGAGGCGCATGTGGAGAGTTTAGGACCCTGACAAGTCCAGGAATCATCCACTATGTGGGAGGATGAAGTTGGGTGAGAGTGATGAGGAGAAGCAGGCAGAGGGACAAAGCAGAGTCACCCAGAGAGAGGATGGAAGGGATAATTGAGTGGGAATCAGAGCGACAGAGGGAGGGACTAAGGCACAGAAAGGGTTAACGAGATCCAGAGGATTAACAAGGGATAAAGAGATGAGTAGTTAAATGGTGACAGGTGAAGGAGTTAGGGAGGCATGAAAGATGAAGGGCTTAAAGGAGAGGCCTGAAATGATGGAGAAAAGGACAGACTAAAGTCACAAGATCATTTACTCCCAGGAGGGAATTTTAAGAGTCTGGATGGTGTTAAGAGAGAGCTCTGGATTAGGAATCAGGTTCAGGTGGATTATGAAAGCACATAAAAAGCCTTTGGTAAAATGCCAAGTTCTGAGGAAATGTGAAAAGTCAAATATCTCACCTCTGAATTGCCCCCAAACTCAGAAAGTGATGCTAAGCTTCACTGTTTCTAACGCCTTCTGGTGAACTCTGTTGGTCTTAATGACCCATGCAGGCTCACCTAGAGTTCCCTTCCCTTAACTCTCGGTCAGGAAGATCCTGGCAGAGACTGTGGGAATGAGATGAACTCATAGGAGGTGGGTGGTGGTGGTTCATTTGCTGCTTTGTATTTTACTTCCCCCTTCTCTCCCATCGTTATTCATTCCACCCCATTTTTATTATAAAGAAAGGTCAACTTTGGTTAAAGATGGCAGAAATTTAGATAAACATCAGTCAAGGACTGTTATTGAGGCTGGAGTCTCAGAAGTTGCAGCGAGGAAACATTGCTTTGGGAATGGGGGCTGAGTGAATACAATGGTACATTTTGCAAACGCCTCATCAAAAAGAAGATGGTTCTGCCAGCCACAGACACTGCCTCATAGGCCTTCCCGAATGACCTCCAAAGAGTGTGAGGAGCTCATGAAAGCTTTACTAGAAAGGCTGTTTCCAGTCTGGATTGCTTATCAGACATGCATGCTGTACAGATGAATAAGATGACAGTTTGGGTAAGATGTGGCATTCAGGATGAAGCACCACCAACCCACGCCTGGTGAAGCAGAAGGATTCTCTTAAAAGATTTGAGGAAAGCTGGCTTTCACTTGTGGCCCCACGTGTTCCCCCGCTGAAGGTCCTGAGTCATATCTTATTAAGTGGCTCCAAAGCTGTGGTTTCCCTGCTGCCTCCCTGGGACATGGCTAATGGTACATGCTGCTCTTGATCATTCCCCATTTCCTACCCTTTAGTCATGTGGGTGCTTTTCTACTTGCTAGGTCCTACACTACATACTCTGTGTTTTCTCACTTAATCTTTCCAAGACCTGTTGCAAAGTAGCTCTTAACAACTTGGTTTTACCAAAAAAAGAAAAAGAAATGAATATGTCAGTCAGACTGCATTATCCTGTGTCTTGGGAACACATGATTGCAAAACCTCAGAGGCATCGCAGAAAAGTCTGCGTGTTGCTCATACCGCACGCTCTGGAGAGAATCACGGCAGTCATGCTGATTCTGGTGTTTGGGAATCTGGACTGACAGAACAGTATCTTCATGTANACCTGTTGCAAAGTAGCTCTTAACAACTTGGTTTTACCAAAAAAAGAAAAAGAAATGAATATGTCAGTCAGACTGCATTATACTGTGTCTTGGGAACACATGATTTCAAAACCTCAGAGGCATCGCAGACAAGTCTGCGTGTTGCTCATACCGCACGCTCTGGAGAGAGTCACGGCAGTCATGCTGATTCTGGTGTTTGGGAATCTGGACTGACAGAACAGTATCTTCATGTACTTCCAAGAATGCTGTCGTAGTGGGGATGGGACTTGGCTTCCCTGCTGCCTCCTAGAGGGCACATTCTGCTCACACTCCACTGGGCACCTGAAGTCTATGGTCATGGTGCAGAGACCCAGAAATATGTGGGTCAACACTGTTCCCCACACTGAGGCTCAGCGATGTTAGGCTCCCCAGCCTGATAGTCATGCAGCAAAACTGACAGCGTGTGGGTCTAACCACAAAGCCCGCTTCGCAGGGCTGCCTCCCAGACTCCCAGGATGAAGAACTGTAGCTGGGCTTCTGTTCCCTTGTCATTTTCCTTCATTCAATTCACAAAGAACCATAGACTTTATAGATGGGAGAACTTTGGAGAACAGTTTGTATAAGCCCCTCCATTTGTCAGTGAGGTGCCTGAGGGAATTTAAGTGAATTACCTAAGATCACATATAATTAGTGAATGAATAAGCCAGGCCTCCAGCCCCCGGTCTCGTGGGCTTCTCTGTATTCACTCGCAAGATTTAGATGCATGGCATCCACCTCCTCCACTGTACAGATGGTGACACCAAGGCCACGGCTCCATAAAGAGTTAACAGCAGAGCCAGGGCTGGAAGCTGTTTTTCTGCACTCTTAGGCCTGAGTGTTTTGTAATATACCACAATCTTATTGTAAAAAGAAAAAAAAAANCATCTGGAAGTTCTCAGCTCATGGACTGCTGAAGCCTCGCTTGAAGGATTTTGAGCATAATCTTACTAGCACCGTGTGAAAAGACCTATAGTAGGGATTTTAAAAGCTAATAAGCAAGGTCCTAGATGCAGTAGGCTTTCAATAAACGTGGTTTTCTCTTCTTTCAATTGCATTCCTTTCCCCCCAGTTCCAAAAGCCATGCTGTAGATGAAGTTTTCTGGGGCATCCCCTCAGATCTCCTCTCTGGACTGGAGTCATGGTCGTGCGCCCAACTTCTTCTAACTAACCTCTACAGGTGTTTTGGTGAACATATTGCTTTGGTGAAATGCCCAGCGCAGAGACAGAAATGTAGCCCTTCATGCTTGCTCCATGGGCCTGTTGGCGGTAGACAGCTCAGCCAGCAGTGTGAGATGGGGCAGCAGCCAAGGTAACCTTCTTGAGGGGGTATTTATCCAGCCTTTGCAAAGATATAATCTAGCCGATGTGCTGTATCACCCCCATCCTATAGGACAGCCCCCTTTGTTTCTGTCTGAATGACCTACAGTAACATATATAAATAGAAATGTGAAATTGAGATCCTCATGTGTGCCCCACGTGGAACTTGATAACCTGGGCCCAGATCCAAAAGTTCCAGGACTATGTTTATCTACCTCCTCTGGGATGATATTAAAACTATTTAATGAGTGGCATAGATTTGGCATTGATCAATTGCAAAGGATGTCCGTCCCAAGAGAACGAAGGTTCAGCAGTAAGCCCTACTGGACCCTCTGTCCGTCTTGAGGGTCACCTTCCAGCTTCTCTGATTTTCTCCCCCTCCTCTCAACTCATCACACGTCTGGTATGTTTCTCGACGCCTTTAAGCACGATTGATATTGTAGAGCTATTTCTTCTTTTCTATCTGAAGCTGGTTTCTGAGGGGCACAGGCAGATATTCCTNCAGGCTTCCCTGTCCTTCACTATCTCTCAGAGTTTGCTCAAATTCATGTCCATTGAATCAGTGATGCTGTCTAACCATCTTATCCTCTGCCACCATCTTTTCCTCCTGCCCTCAATCTTTTCCAGCATCAGGGTCTTTTCCAGTGAATCGGCTCTTTGCATCAGGTCGCCAGAGTATTGGAGCTTCAGCTTCAGCATCAGTCCTTCCAATGAATATTCAGGGTTGATTTCCTTTAGTATTGATTGGTTTGATCTCCTTGCCGTTCAAAGGACTCTCAAGAATCTTCTCCAGCACCATAATTCAAAAGCATCAGTTCTTCATTGCAGCGTCTTCTTGAGGGTCCAAATCCCACATCTGTACATGGCTACTGGAAAACCCATAGCTTTGACTATGTGGACCTTTGTCAGCAAAGTGATGTCTTGGCTTTTTAATATGCTGTCTAGTTTTGTCATAGCTTTCCTTTCAAGGAACAAGCATATTAATTTCATGGCTGCATATCTAAGATGCCAGGCTCTAGAGGCTGAGTCCTGACTTGCCTCTTGTCAGTGGTCTGACCTTGGGTGCATTAGTTCATTAAGCTCACCTTTCTCATCTCCACATTAGGAATTATGAGAAGACCCACTTCCTGGTGATACTGTGATGGTTAAATGAGATTGACCCCTGTTTTGTTCCTATTCTAAGCAGATGGGGAGGACCGTGGTGTCACAGCAAGTGGCCAAGTCAGTAACTAAAGAGGAGTCTTGGGAAAATGCCATGCTTGTGTGCACAGTTCTGCAGGCGCGTGATCCCATTCTTTGCTGTGATTCAACACAAGGTGTCAGGGTGCCACCACGAGAAGGAACAGGATCCGAATCCCACACCTGCCATTTCCTGGCTGTGTGACATTGGACTTATCTCTTAATCTCCCTGAACTGCAAGATCTTCAACAGGGAAAGTGAGTTTTACCCCCAAGATATCCTCAAAGAGCTATTTGTTGTTCAGTTGCTAAGCCAGCTTTTTCATTCTCCTCTTTCACTTTCATCAAGAGGCTCTTTAGTTCCTCTTCATTTTCTGCCATTAATGTGGTATCATCTGCATATCTGAAGTTGTTGATATTTCTCCCAGAAATATTGATTCCAGTTTGTGCTTTATCCAGCCTGGCATTTTGCATGATGTACTCTGCATATAAGTTAAATAAGCAGGGTGACAGTATACAGCCTTGGCATACTCCTTTCCCAATTCTGAACCGGTTTGTTGTTCCATGTCTGTTTCTAACTGTTGCTTCTTGACCTGCATACAGATTTCTCAGGAGACAGGTCTGGTGGTCTGGTAGTCTCATCTCTCTAAGAATTTTCCACAGTTTGTTGTGATCCACAGTCAAAAGCTTTAGCGTAGTCAGGGAAGCAGAAGAAGATGTTTTTTTCTGGAACTCTCTTGCTTTTTCCATGATCCAGCAGATGTTGGCAATTTGATCTCTGGTTCCTCTGCCTTCTCTAAATCCAGGTTGAACATCTGGAAGTTCTCAGCTCATGGACTGCTGAAGCCTCGCTTGAAGGATTTTGAGCATAATCTTACTAGCATCATGTGAAAAGACCTATAGTAGGGATTTTAAAAGCTAATAAGCAAGGTCCTAGATGCAGTAGGCTTTCAATAAACGTGGTTTTCTCTTCTTTCAATTGCATTCCTTTCCCCCCAGTTCCAAAAGCCATGCTGTAGATGAAGTTTTCTGGGGCATCCCCTCAGATCTCCTCTCTGGACTGGAGTCATGGTCGTGCGCCCAACTTCTTCTAACTAACCTCTACAGGTGTTTTGGTGAACATATTGCTTTGGTGAAATGCCCAGCGCAGAGACAGAAATGTAGCCCTTCATGCTTGCTCCATGGGCCTGTTGGCGGTAGACAGCTCAGCCAGCAGTGTGAGATGGGGCAGCAGCCAAGGTCACCTTCTTGAGGGGGTATTTATCCAGCCTTTGCAAAGATATAATCTAGCCGATGTGCTGTATCACCCCCAT
>SJYW01003338.1:1137360-1150838 GCA_006410735.1 Raphicerus campestris | reverse complement strand
TTTTTTTTTTTTTTTTTCTGATCCAGGATCTCATCTAGTGCTCCATCAGAGCAAACTTGTCCTGGACAGTGTCCGTCGAGGAAGACTTTATTTGAGGCTGTTGCAATCCAGGGAGGGAGGTCTGGACTCAGTTCCATTGAAGCAAAGCTGAGGCGATGACAGTGGAGAAGGGCTTCAGGGCGAGGGGGCCAGGGGGCCCTGCCTCACCCAGTACTGTGCTTTCTGAATTTGCAACTCTGTGGCTATGCTCTTTTCATTGATGATTACATTCAAGGAGATGACTCCCAGATCCTTGAGAAAGAACATTCTTGGGTTATAAAACAGGCAAGAGGCTTTTTAAAGGATTTACATATCACAGGGCAGAGAAGGAAGGAATGTACAGTGATGAGTCCTCTGAAGGAAATGCTCTAAAAGAAGGAAAGTCAGGGACTCAGACCTGAAGAAGCAGCCTACCTGAAGTCTGACCAAGCTAGGCAGACTTTAAACCAGCTTAACCCACTCCAGTATTCTTGCCTGAAAAATCCCATGGATGGAGGAGCCTGGTAGGCTGCAGTCCATGGGGTTGCTAAGAGTCAGATACGACTGAGTGTCTTGACTTTCACTTTTCACTTTCATGCACTGGAGAAGGAAATGGCACCCCACTCCAGTGTTCTTGCCTGGAGAATCCCAGGACAGGGGAGCCTGCTGGGCTGCCGTCTATGGGGTCGCACAGAGTCGGACACGACTGAAGCGACGCAGCAGCAGCAGCAGCAGCAGCAGCAGCAGCCATCGCCTTACCTTTAGTTGTTACTCTCTGTAGGCTCCTCTTGGCTGTGACGGTTGTGCAGGCTCATTGTTTTACCTGATTATTTTTAACAGGCATTACTTTTACAAAGTTCAAGAACAAAAACAATATAAAAGACATCCACAGGGAGTCCAGTCGAGGGCTCTGTGATGACCTAGAGGGATGAGTTGCAGGGAAGGGAGGGAGGAGGCTCAAAGGGGCAGCGATGTACCTGTAATTATGGCTGATTTATATTGCTGCATGACAGAAACCAACACAAAATGTAAAACTCAAAAAAAAAAATCCAGTGAGGAATGGTATTCCTTTCCATGCTTCTCTCTGTTCGTTTTCTGCTACCTCCTCTTCACTATTATTCGTTTTTTGGGTATTTTTTCCATTGTTTCTTTATATAAATTCAAACAAATAAGATTAAATACCATTCTCCCTGTCCTGTCACAAAAGATACAGAAAATATATTGTTTTTTACACATCCTCCCAACTTAGTTATATTTCTTAAAGATCTCTCCACAGGAACTACATTTTTCAGCAGTAACACAAAGAACATTCTAATGCTGGGGGGTGGGATCCCACTGGTGAATACCACACCACTGTGGAAAGCTGGGGCCCCAGGGAGATGGGGAAACCTGGGCCGTGAAGGTGCGGGGCTCCACTTGCTGGGCTGCTGGGCCTCACACGGGTGAGGCAGTTGCTGCCGCCTTTCTTGGCCTCATCTCTTCACATGCAAAATAAGCATCCTTCCACCTCATTGTGTTGTGAGAAAACTAAGATGAGAAATACAAGGAACCAGATCCTTGAACAAAAGTAACCGCAGTGGTAGAGAAACAGCCATAGCAGGACCTGTTATTAATAGTAATAATATACAGCGTTTACCTCCACTGTATCTTCAGTTCAGCTCAGTCGCTCAGTCGGGCCCGACTCCGTGAAAACCACTACCTATTCGTTCCGTCGACAATTAAAGACTGTTACATGCCACTTATGGTTCTAGGGAGCCAGAACTCGACAGAACAAAATGCATAAAAACCCCGCCCTCATGTCCACCGACCACATTTTCTTTATCCGTGCATCTGCTGATGGACATTTAGGTTGATTCCATGGTTTGGCCATTGTAAATAGTGCGGTAGGGAGCACTGGGGTGGTAGGGAGCACTGGGGTGCGTGTGTCTTTTTGAATTGTGGTTTTCTCAGGGTATGTGACCAGGAGTGGGGTTGTTGGGTCCTACGGTAGTTCTGTTTTTAGATTTTTGAAGAATCTCCACACTGTTTTCCACAGTGACTGTTTCAATTTACGTTCCCACCAATAGTGCAAGAAGGCATCCTCTTCTCCATACCCTCTTCAGCACTTACTGTTTGTAGACTTTTTGATGATGGCCATTCTGACTGGTGTGAAGTGAAAACCTCATTGTCACTTTAATCTGCATTTCTCTAATAATTNATAGTGCAAGAAGGCATCCTCTTCTCCATACCCTCTTCAGCACTTACTGTTTGTAGACTTTTTGATGATGGCCATTCTGACTGGTGTGAAGTGAAAACCTCATTGTCACTTTAATCTGCATTTCTCTAATAATTAGTGATGTTGATGACCATCTTTTTATGTGACTCTTGGACGTCTATACGTCTTCTTTGGAGAAATGTCTATTTAGGGCTTCTGCACACTTTTTATTTGGGTTTTTTCTTCTTTCGATATTAAGCTGCATGAGCTACTTGAATATTTTGATTTTTAATCCCTTACCAGTTGGGATTGACATGTATAGNTGGAGTTTTCCAGGCAAGGATATTGGAATGGGTTGCCATTTCCTACTCCAGGGATCTTCCTGACCCAGGGATCAAACCTGCCTCTCTTATGACTCCTGCATTGACAGGCGGGTTCTTTACCACTATCGCCATCTGGGAAGCGTCTGTGGTTCCTATATCATACGATTTATAAAGAGAGAAATCATATTCAAAGATTTTCCTGGGTTGTACTCTTTGGGCTTAATCCTCAGAAACAGGTGAAAATTAAAACACAGGTCCATCAGAGGGAGGGAAAAAATAGAGCCCTGTGAAATGATTCATTCTTTAAGGTAGGAGACCCAGAATATAGACAAGACAGAAGGGAGGCTCACCACTCATACTAGCCAATCCTCCTACAAGATGGTTGAGAAGGAAGATGGGATGTCTGGTCACCCGTGCAACCCCCAAGGGCTGGGGAGAGTAGGAGCCTTCAGCAGTTTCCAGAACAGTTTCTACCACAAAGTCCCAAGGATGAGCTCTCCCATAGGAAAGGTCTCTCACCACCAGCCCAGGTGGTCCGCACCTGCCCCTTCCTCCCTCTACCCCGTCTCTCCCCTCCCCTGCATGCCCTCTTTACCACTGAGCCACCTTGGAAGCCTCTATCATTATCAAAACTCACAGAAGTAGAGCTGATTTAACAGTTAAATGGGTTGTATTAAGCACACTTATTTGAATATATGGGCTTCCCAGGTGGCACTAGTGGCAAAGAATCTGCCTGCCAATGCAGGAGAGGTAAGAGACACAGGTTCGATCCCTGGAGGAGGAAGTAGCAACCCACTCCAGGATTCTTGTCTGGAGCATCCCATTTAAATCAGATAATATGTGCAAATGACTAGGTACATAGTAGGCACGCAGTTGTTACTGCTTACTTTTCTTGTCAACTTTATGCCCTCCTCTGCCTCCCTTGCACAACCCTGATCACCCAACATTTGCAATGTTTGTTTCTTTGTCTTTTCTTTGTCTTCTCGACTGGCTTGTGAATTTCTCAAGAACAGAGGTCACATCTTCTATGAATCGGTTAAGGCAAATCCTGACCATGTGAGCACCCAGTGACTTTTGTGGATGATCAATGAGTGAACGAATATCTGAATGAGAGAACTGATGTGAGTGAAAAATGGAGTGAGTTACTCAGTGGGTGGATATATAGATGAATATATATTAAAATACGATTAATACATAGATGAATATATATGAGAGTAAACACGTGAATAAAGGACCCCACGAATGAATTAGTGAAGTGACGAAGGAAAAGATGCCAGGATAGAGGAGAGAATGGCAGGAGTGTTATTGAGGGAATGAAAAAAAAATGAAACAGTAAGCAAATGGATAAACTAATTATTGATCCAGAGTGGATATGGGAGGAACCTGGATTTCATGTTAGTGGAGGAGAGCCATATAAGGCACATGGCTTGGGAGAAAATGAAAAAGAAAAAAAAAAGGCTGGGAGATGAGCAAAACTAGGGCTTCCCTAGCTCAGAGGTTAAAGCGTCCGCCTCTAATGCGGGAGACCTGGGTTCAATCCCTGGGTTGGGAGGACCCTCTGGAGAAGGAAATGGTAACCCACTCCAGTATTCTTGCCTGGAGAATCCCGTGGATGTAGAAGCCTGGTAGGCTACGTCCACAGGGTCGCAAAGAGTCGGACATGACTGAGCGGCTTCTCTCACTCAATATCTTTTCTGGAATTTGAAAAGCATTAAGAAATAAATGAATATTTTTAGTCTGATGCTGTCTGGGCCTTATGGTCCAAGCCTAGTAGGGAGAAGAGAAGCAGGAGGGGAAGGTACACAGAGATTGTGAGGACAATGTGAGGAATCAGCTTAGGCTGGGAAATTATGTGGGGCGGGGCTCTACTTGTCACAGGTTCTTTAAGTGTCAAGTTTAAAGTGTAAGTAATGTTTTCAGTTGTGTCGCTCAGTTGTGTCCGACTCTTTGCAACTTCATGGACTGCACCATGCCAGGCTTCCCTGTCCATCACCAACTCCTAGAGCCTGCTCAAACTCATGTCCATCGAGTTGGTGATGCCATCCAAACATCTCATCCTCTGTCAGCTCCTTCTTGTTCTCCTGCTTCCAGTCTTTTCCAGCATCAGGGTCTTTTCTAAGGAGTCAGCTCTTTGCATCAGGTGGCCAAAGTGTTGGAGTTTCAGCTTCAGCATCAGTCTTCCAATGACTATTCAGGACTGATCTCCTTCAGGATTGACTGGTTTGATCTTGCAGTCTAAGGGACTCTCAAGAGTCTTTTCCAACACCACAGTTCAAAAGCACCAATTCTTCAGTGCTCAGGTTTCTTTATAGTAGTGTTCATATATAAGAACATGTAGTAATGTTTCTATATAAGTAATGTTTTCATGTGTAATAATAATAACAACGCTAATTAGCCATTTTATTCCTACGGTACCTAACAGTCTACAACAGTCCCTCTTGGATTTCTCTTGTGTGAATTTTCCAAATGCTTCAAGAGGAGGTTGGGGAAAAGCCTTCCCTCCTGCCAAGTGAATTCACTTAGTCAAGAGTTTAGATTTAAGCCCTTTCTGCCCTCCTAAAAGACTTCAGACAAGTAGAAATAAATTGTGCTCATATAGCAAGTCACTTAAAGCAGAGGGGATATGTGTTAATTTTGATAGTGGAGTGACTCTAGAACACTGATCACAGTACTATGGATGAGTCCAGGGAAAATTCCAGCACCGAGGGGTAGCCAGGGTTCTCCCTGCACGTGGAAGGAGGGGCAGCCAGTCATCAGAGGAGAGAACGAGAGTGGAGTTAGCACTGCATCCTGTTAGAGCTGTTCTATCCACCACTTCCCACACAAGGATGTTGGGCAATACTATGGAGCACGTCTTACACAGCTGTGTTCAGATATCCCCAAATATGTTCTCTAGGAACATTTTTTTAATTGACTGTCTGATTCAAGTCTTGAAATTAAAGCATGCTGCTGCTGCTGCTAAGCTGCTTCAGTCATGTCCGACTCTGTGCGACCCCATAGACGGCAGCCCACCAGGCTCCCCCGTCCCTGGGATTCTCCAGGCAAAAACACTGGAGTGGGGTGAAGTCGCTCAGTCGTGTCTGACTCTTCGCGACCCCATGGACCGCAGCCTACCAGGCTCCTCCGTCCATGGGATTTTCCAGGCAAGCGTACTGGAGTGGGGCGCCATTGCCCTCTCCAAGTCTTGAAATTAAAGCATANCTCTGTGCGACCCCATAGACGGCAGCCCACCAGGCTCCCCCGTCCCTGGGATTCTCCAGGCAAGAACACTGGAGTGGGGTGAAGTCGCTCAGTCGTGTCTGACTCTTCGTGACCCCATGGACCGCAGCCTACCAGGCTCCTCCGTCCATGGGATTTTCCAGGCAAGCGTACTGGAGTGGGGTGCCATTGCCCTCTCCAAGTCTTGAAATTAAAGCATGATAAACATTATAAGAAGAAGGGCTTCCCTGGTGGCTCAGCTGGTAAAGAATCCACCTGCGATGCGGGAGACCTGGGTTCGATCCATGGATTGAAAAGATCCCCTGGAGAAGGGAACAGCTACCCACTCCAGTATTCTGGCCTAGAGAATTCCATGGACTGTATAGTCCATGGGGTCCCAAAGGGCTGGCCACAATTGAGCGATTTTCACTTATTCACTTCATAAGAAGCAGAGTATTTGCTTTTAAAATAAGCAAACTGATGCCTAAAACAGTTAAAGTAATCCCTGCAATCATAAAGTAACTCAAAGGAAAGCAGAGACCAAACTTTCATCTCAGACCTCCCGCGCCATGTCCTTTGCACGGCTCATTCCCCTCTTTGTTCTGGGATTTGCTGCCTCTGCTTTAGATTTCAGGGGAGACATTATGGCACTGTCTCTCTAGATTTCTCCTTTCCCAGCGTCATGGCGCAGCTGTTTATACCACTCACGGTGTGGTTGCACACTGCCCAGGGGCATCACTTGGGATCTTATTAGAAATGCAGACTCTCCCATTCCCCAGAAGATCCACTGAATCAGAGTCTGCGGTTTCAGAAGATCTCCAGGTTAGTACCTGAGAAGAAGTGGGAGAGAGCAGTGATTCTTATCCTCTGGTCCCTAGGCTGGTAATCTCAGCAGTACCTGTGAATGTGGCGGCAATGCGAGCTCTCAGGGCTTACTCCTGACCTACTGAATCAGAAAGTCTGGGAGGAGAACCCGCAGTCTGTCTCAATAGCCTTCACCCAACTCACCTTTCACCCCACCATCATCCCTGGTGGTTCTGCTGTATGCACAGTTAGAGAATGACTGCGCACAGAGGAATGTCCATCCGTTATTAGAATCGGGCCCACTTGGATCGAAACCTAGGCATCTCCATTTCCTGTCTATAGGGTCAGCCACTCGCCCCTCCAACCTTATAGGCAAAATTATGATGGTGATTCATGCTAATGAAGATGATGATGGTAATGACGTCTGCCCCATAGGGAGATTGTGCTCATCAAATTAGCTGTAAAACATGCTTTTCTCCTGATGCCTCAGAGTCTTCCACTGTGTTAAAGATACCTGTATTTCTGCCTGGCATCCCAGAGGCTCTTCTGACACTCCCCTCTAGACCACACTGGGTGGTGAGCAGGTCCCTGGCGCTTGCCCTTAGAGCAGCACCTTATATTAGCACCTGATGGCTCTGTTCTTTAACTACATTCAATAATAGCACTAATCTGCACAATGCAGCTTGAATCAGCGGCAGTTTGAATTAATCTGGCAAGTTGAACATCGCAGGTGACACTATTCAATATTTTGCTGGAGCTCAGATCCATAACCTTTACTCCATCTCTTCCATCCACTAATTTTGTAATTTTGTCAGGAAAAGCTATCAAGTTGTCTAGGATGATTTGTTCCACATGAACCTCCAATGCTCCTTATTGCTCACTATTCCATTATCTCTTGAATGCTTACAGATTTTTTCTGGGCACATTTGTCCAATTATTTTACTAAGTATTGACACCAGGCTTACTTGACAGTGATTTCCAGGATTACCTCTCATTAACCTCCTTGGAAGACCAGTCCTGCACTTGGCCAGTTTCACTGCCACTCCTGTTTCCCAGCTTCCTGCCTCCTTCTGCACAGACCCGCCACTCCTCCTGGGTGACATTCCCTGTTATTTGACTAGGATAGCAATAGTATTATTCCTTGATCCCCCACACCCCGATGCTCCAATCACCAAGGCCATTTTATGTAGAATCACAGGAAGCTAGAGGTGAAAGCAGCCTTAAAGAAGTGTATTGTGGGGAAAGAGGCCGGCTGCACTTGGATTGCAACCTGGATTCTCCACTCTTGTGATTCATTGCCTGGGGCAGGTGCCACCCCTCTCTAAGCCTCAACTCCCATCGCCATCTGTAAAATGGGACTAATTAATCCTCAGGGAGGATTGTCGTTGTTGTTATTGTTTAGTTGCTAAGTTGCGTCTGACTCTCTGTGACCGCCATGGACTGTAGCCTGCCAGGCTTCTCTGTCCATACGATTTCCTAGGCAAGAATACTGGAGTGGGTTGCCACTTCCTTCTCCAGGGGATCTTCCTGACTTAGGGGTCGAACCTACAACTCCTGCATTGGCACGTGGGTTCTTTTACCGCTGAGCCACCAGGGAAGCCCCAAAGGGGGTTAATGAAAGGGTTAATTAAATTGGATGCTTCACACTCTCAGCACTGTACCTGCTGAGAAACCCATGCCTTGTTAATGGCAGTCCCCCTTCACCTGTGCCCTATCTAATGACCTCCCTTTGCAAAGAAGGAAAGCAATCTAGGAAAGAGATATATGCAAAATATCGCATAGAACTCCACAGAAGACAGTCTCTGAGTCCTTGTTCAGTGTAAAACCACAGATTTACCTTGTACTCCTCTCTGTCAGTTATCTAGAGGAGGATGAAATCGCACGCAAGGATCCAGTGGATCGCGGGCTACATCTCAGTCCCCATTCAACCCTCGGTGTGGATCCTTGCACAGTCTACCACCTTCATGAGTGTGCACAGACACCCTACATCGTCCCCTGTGCCACAAAAGATGAGTTTTTAAATCCTCTTCCAGCCCCAGCATTCTCAGATCTGTCCCCCTTCTTTGAGATATCATAAATATGGCTGAAGCCTTGCTTTTGTTTTTCGTTTTGTTTATTTGTTTGCTAGGAAGGACAGGGGAGGAAAGATAAGCAGGTCTACAGAGGTATCTTGTACAGTTGCTGTGACAAAGCAAACATAAAAAATGGGTCCACTTTAAATTAATTTCATTGATTTTTCCCCCCCTTCCTCTCCTTTGAAATCTCAGAGTTTGGAGGTTATAATTGGGCAGTTTATTATCCGCTGCTGAGGGACTCAGTGGAACCAGCATCTTGCGGGGCCTTAGTTCCTTGCTTACATATCACCTTTCAGAACCGCGTAACTGATCGGCCTCCTTCCCTGCCCGAGTCCCATTCCCTTCCCTTTCATCGCGTGTCCCCACATTCTGTTACCTGCTCACAGTGGCAGTGACTCAGCCATCGTGGCTGCAGTAATGATGGCTTTCAGAGCTCAGCTAACGACGCAGGCACGGAGGTGTCTCCAGACCCAGCAGCCGGCAGAATCTCCGTTTTGCAGGATTTGAGACCACGGCGTCATTCATGCATTATACATGAGCACGCCTGGCCCCTGTGTCTACCGAGGCTGAGAATTGTGTTGGAGGCAGAGTAGGGGGTGAGCATTTGTACCCAAGATCCTACATATTGGTGGCCACAGGGAGGAAAATGAGATGTCTGATCGTGCAGAGCGTTGGCTGGGAGATTGGCAGGAGGAGAGGGAAAACGATATTGGCAAATATGACTGAGTCTAGCCTTCACTTGGAAAATGGTACAGGAGACTGGTTAAGGGATGGTCTCTGGAGTAAGAAGTGTGTGTGTGTGTGTGTGTGCATGCACACTCGCACGTGCACACACTTAGTTGCTCAGTCATATCTGACTCTTTGTGACTTCATGGACTACAGCCCACCAAGCTCCTCTGTCCAAGGAATATTTCAGGCAAGAGTACTGGAACAGGTTGCCATTTTTTACGCCAGGGGATCTTCCCGACTTAGGGATGGAACCTGTGTCTCTTGCATCTCCTCTATTGGTGGGTGGGTTTTTTACCACTAAGGTTGGGGATCGGATCCAACCACAGTTTGGACCCAGTTTGCTGGCTGGGTCCATGCTGAAGAATAAAGACTCATCTTCCTTATTTCCATAATGGGATCATAATCCATTGAGGGGATGAAATAGAATAACACAAGCAAAGCTCTTTGTCATGTGTCAAGCAACATAGAAGGTGCTCAGTTAACATGGGCCACNTTCCAAGGCAAACCATTCAATACCACAGTAATCCAAGTCTATGCCCCAACCAGTAACACTGAAGAAGCTGAAGATGAATGGTTCTATAAAGACCTACAAGACCTTCTAGAACTAACACCCAAAAAAGATGTCCTTTTCATTATAGGGGACTGGAATGCAAAAGTAGGAAGTCAAGAGACGCCTTGAGTAGCAGGCAAATTTGGCCTTGGAGTACAGAATGAAGCAAGGCAATGATTATATTCCTTGCAGCCAAAGATGGAGAAGCTCTATACAGTCAGCAAAAACAAGACAGGGAGTTGACTGTGGCTCAGCTCATGAACTCCTTATTGCCAAATTCAGACGTAAATTGAGAAAGAAGGGAAAAAATCACTAGACCATTCACGTATGACCTAAATCAAAACCCTTACGATTATATGGCAGAAGTGACAAATAGATTCAAGGGATTAGATCTGAGAGATTGCCTGAAGAACTATGGATGGAGTTTCATGACATTGTATAGGAGGCAGGGATCAAGATCATCCCCAAGAAAAAGAAATGCAAAAGGGCAAAATGACTATGTGAGGAGGCCTTATAAATAGCTGTGAAAAGAAAAGAAAAGAAGTCAAAAGCAAAGGAGAAAAGGAAAGATATACCCATTTGAAAGCAGAGTTCGAAAGAAGAGGAGAGATAAGAAAGTCTTCCTCAGTGATCAGTGCAAAGAAATAGAAGAAAACAATAGAATGGGAAAGACTAGAGATCTCTTCGAGAAAATTTGAAATAACAAGGGAATATTTCATGCAAAGATGGACTCAACAAAGGACAGAAATGGTATGGACCTAACAGAAGCAGAAGATATTAAGAAGAGGTGGCAAGAATACACAGAAGAACTGTACAAAAAAAGATCTTCATGACCCAGATAATCACAATGGTGCGATCACTCACCTAGAGCCAGACATCCTGGAATGTGAAGTCAAGTGGGCCTTAGGAAGCATCAGTATGAACAAAGCTAGTGGAAGTGATGGAATTTGAGTTGAGCTATTTCAAATCCTAAAAGATGATGCTGTGAAAGTGCTGCACTCAATATGCCAGCAAATTTGGAAAACTCAGCAGTAGTCACAGGACTGGAAAATGTCAGTTTTCATTCCAATCTCAAAGAAAAGCATTGCAAAAGAATGCTCAAACTACTGCACAGTTGCACTCATCTCACATGCTAGCAAAGTAATGCTCAAAATTCTCCAAGCCAGGCTTCAGCAATACGTGAACTGTGACCTTCCTGATGTTCAAGATGGATTTAGAAAGGGCAGAGGAACCAGAGATCAAATTGCCAATATCCGCTGGATTATCAAAAAAGCAAGAGAGTTCCAGAAAAACATCTATTTCTGTTTTATTGACTATGCCAAAGCCTTTGACTGTGTGGTTCACAACAAACTGTGAAAAATTCTTCAAGAGAAGGGAATACCAGACTACCTGACCTGCCTCTTGAGAAATCTGTAAGCAGGTGAGGAAGCAACAGTTAGAACTGGACATGGAACAACAGACTGGTTCCAAATAGGAAAAGAAATACATCAAGGCTGTATTTTGCCACCCTGCTTATTTAACTTATATGCAGAGTCCATCATGAGATGGGTGGATGAAGCACAACTTAGAATCAGATTGCTGGGAAAAATATCAATAACCTCAGATATGCAGATGACATCACCCTTAGGGCATAAAACAAAGAAGAGCTAAAGAACCTCTTGATGAAAGTGAAAGAGGAGAATGAAAAAGTTGGCTTAAAGCTCAACATTCAGAAAACTAAGATCATGGCATCCAGTCCCATCACTTCATGGCAATTAGATAGGGAAACAGTGGAAACAGTGGCAGAAATTACTCTTTTGGACTCCAAAATCACTGCAGATGGTGACTGCAGCCATGAAATTAAAAGACGCTTGCTCCTTGGAAGAAAAGCTATGACCAACCTAGACAGCATATTAAAAAGTAGACACATTACTTTGCCAACAAAGGTCCGTCTAGTCAAAGCTATGTTTTTTTCAATAGTCATGTATGGACATGAGCGTTGGACTATAAAAAAAGCTGAGTGCCAAAGAATTGATGCTCTTGAACTGTGGTATTGGAGTAGACTCTTGAGAGTCCCTTGGACTGCAAGGAGATCCAACCAGTCCATCTTAAAGGAGACTGTTCCTTAGTGTTCATTGGAAGGACTAATGTTGAAGCTGAAACTCCAATACTTTGGCCACCTGATGCAAAGAACTGACTCATTGGAAAAGACCCTGATGCTGAGAAAGATTGAGGGCAGGAGAAGAAGGGGTTGACAGAGTGTGAGATGATTGGATGCATCACCGACTCAATGGAGATGAGTTTGGGTAAACTCTAGGAGGTGGTGATGGACAGGCAGGCCTGGCAGGCTGCAGTCCATGGGGTCGCAGAGTTGGACACGACTGAGTGATTGAACTGAATCAAACTGATGGATAACACTAAATACTTAAAAATGGCTTAAAATGAACTTACTTACAAAACAGAAAGAGATTCACAGACTTAGAGAATGACCTTATGATTGCCAGGGGGAAGGATGGGCGGACTGGATAGTTAGGGAGTTTGGAATAGACATGTACAGTCTGCTATATTTTAAATGGATAACCAACAAGGACCTCCTGTTCAGTGCCAGGAGCTCTGCTCAATGTTATGGGACAGCCTGAATGGAAGCAGAGTTTGGGGGAGAGTATATAAATGCATGTGTATGGCTGAGTCCCTTTGCTGTGCACCTGAAACTATCACAATGTTGTTAATCATCTGTACCCCAATACAAAATATTTTTAAGTGCTTAAGATGGTAAATTTTATATTACATAGATTTTACTGCAAATTTTTAAAAAGTTAAGGGGAGCAATCAGTAGTGGGCTGGAATGTAAACACATCCAGGTCAGTGCTAAAAAGCATAATGGACCTCAGCTGAATGAGTCAGATAAAAGTAACCAATTCTGACTTTCAATCTCTGCCCAAAACACACAAATATATAATGTCACTGACACATTCCTAAAATATCCTTTTCAATGCATGGTCAAAAATGTTTTCTTTTTATAGATGAATCTACACAGTTCTACCATGACAACTCAGAGAATAACAGCTGACTTTGGGATATTCATAGATAATTTTCTTCAAGGATGAGGCAGCAAAAGGATATGCACCTCATACAATTAGTCCACTTGATTAGGATTCATTAAGCCCTTCTGGAAAGAGAGCAAGTGAAAGCAAGTACAATGGTTTTCAGTAAAGGCAGACCTGGTTATAAGAATGTTGGTTGTCTCACTCTTTCGTGACCCCATGGACTGTAGCCTGCAGAATCCTCTGTCCATGGGATTTCCCAGGCATAATTACTGGAGTGGGTTGCCATTTCCTTCTCTAGGGGATCTTCCTGACCCAGAGATCAAACCTACATCTCCTGCATCGGCAGGCAAATTCTTTACCACTGAGCCACCTGGGAAGCCCCAAGAATGTTGGTACCATGTACTCAGTACCTACAGAGTGAAGTGTCCTTATTGCTCTTCACCTGCTCCTCCTGGAAGGTACTGGAAGGTTTGCAGGCAGGGCCCCCTTGCACTTCTGTGGAGCTACATGGCTGGGTTCAGCTAGTGAGTGCTGAGCAGCAACGTTTGTCACTCACAAACA
>SJYW01003338.1:1119154-1131253 GCA_006410735.1 Raphicerus campestris | reverse complement strand
AGAGTGAGGAGCTTATCTGCTGGACAAGACAAGAGCTGTAACCACGTACTTACCACTTGGACCACTTAACCTTTCAATGTCTCCTTGTTCTCAGCTATAGAATAGGGGTAGTGTACCCATTCTACAGCTGAGTAAACTCTGAGAGGTAGTGACTCTGCACTACCTCACAGAGTTACTGTAGAGAAGAAATGAGCGAATCCCCTTAAAGCACTTGACCTAGTAACACTCGTCAAACATACTACATTTAGTTTACGCTTATACCTGTCCCACAGCCCATGAGTACCAAGAAGGCAGGGATGGATCTGATTCATGTTGCCATTTCTAGCGACTCATTCAGAGTTGAGCACACACTAGGGAGAACAAGTGAATGGATGAACCAAAGTCACCTCTATATATTGTGGGCTTTCCATGTGGCGCTAGTGGTAAAGAACCTGTCTGCCAATGGAGGAGACACAGGAGATGTGGGTTTGATTCCTGGGTCAAGAAGATCCCCTGGAGGAGGGCATGACAACCTACTCCAGTATTCTTGCCTGGAGAATCCTATGGATAGAGGAGCCTGGTGGGCTACAGTGCATAGAGTCGCAAAGAGTCGGACACAACTGAAATGACTTAGCATATGCTATATACTGTCCTTGTAATCATACCTGGAGTTACCTATTTCATGTCCATATGTTTTGAAAGAAGCTGAGGGATAAAATAGATATTCTTCACTTGAAGGGCAGGAGGCCTCCCTAAGACTGCCTGGGAGATGGGAAGATTTGGGCACTGAGTGCCAAGCTCTGTCCAGGACCATGGACAGCAGTGGTGGTCCTATCCAAATAGAATACAGTCATGTCCTCCTAGAAGTGGCAGAGACCAGAGGCCAGGCAGACACCAGTGTAAGATGAGGGAAGATCAAAGTCACATGGAGGAGTGGGGGGCTCTGCATCGGGGTGGACTTTCCACCAATACTCATGCATGCAACCATCCTTGTGGTTTATGGCTGACAATCTGAGCACCCCACAGTCTATCCTGATTGCTTGGTATCCGTGCCAGTATATTTTCAAAATAAATTAGACATTACTCTTTCTCTGAAACATTAGGCTCCTAGGTTCCCAGCAGGATTGAGGAAACAGTGAAGAATCCAATTAGAGGATTGCAAAAACTAGACTAGATTCTTGGAGGCCACAAGCTAAGAGCAAAGAAGTAGAGTTCAGGCCAGGGGAAGGCCAGACACTGGGTGGAGTCCATGAATTAGCAACCTGAGCCCTGCAGTGTAAAGTACCTCTTAGAAGGCTCCACCAGCCAGAGGCCCACTATGGACCAAATGATCTGCCCCTTTCCCAGGACTGCCTTCCCCCTCAGTCATCATTCCCAAGACTGCCTTCCCCCTCAACCGTCATTCCCAGAACTGCCTTCTTCCTCAGCCATCATCCCTGCAGCTCTTTTCCTGCCACGTCAGAGCCTTGTGACTCCAGCCAGCAGCTTCATCATGGCTGCAGTCACCAGGACCTGATTCCAGTCAAAGCTAGTTTGTGAACCTCAAGGTCAGAGCTCAGGGGGCCTCGTTGCACATTGGCACGTGGTATCCATGTCTGTTAGGCATGTACCCTGAAAGTGGCAGATCATTTGAACCCATAGTGGGCCTCTGGCTGGTGGAGCCTTCTAAGAGGTACTTTACACTGCAGGGCTCAGGTTGCTAATTCATGGACTCCACCCAGTGTCTGGCCTTCCCCTGGCCTGAACTCTACTTCTTTGCTCTTAGCTTGTGGCCTCCAAGAATCTAGTCTAGTTTTTGCAATCCTCTAATTGGATTCTTCACTGTTTCCTCAATCCTGCTGGGAACCTAGGAGCCTAATGTTTCAGAGAAAGAGTAATGTCTAATTTATTTTGAAAATATACTGGCACGGATACCAAGCAATCAGGATAGACTGTGGGGTGCTCAGATTGTCAGCCATAAACCACAAGGATGGTTGCATGCATGAGTATTGGTGGAAAGTCCACCCCGATGCAGAGCCCCCCACTCCTCCATGTGACTTTGATCTTCCCTCATCTTACACTGGTGTCTGCTTGGCCTCTGGTCTCTGCCACTTTTAGGTGGACAGGATTGTATTCTCTTTGGATAGGACCACCACTGCTGTCCATGGTCCTGGACAGAGCTTGGCACTCAATGCCCAAATCTGCCCATCTCCCAGGCAGTCTTAGGGAGGCCTCCTGCCCTTCAAGTGAAGATCTATTTTATCCCTCAGCTTCTTTCAAAACATATGGACATGAAATAGGTAACTCCAGGTGTGATTACAAGGACAGTATATAGCATATGCTAAGTCATTTCAGTTGTGTCCGACTCTTTGCGACTCTATGCACTGTAGCCCACCAGGCTCCTCTATCCATAGGATTCTCCAGGCAAGAATACTGGAGTAGGTTGTCATGCCCTCCTCCAGGGGATCTTCTTGACCCAGGAATCAAACCCACATCTCCTGTGTCTCCTCCATTGGCAGACAGGTTCTTTACCACTAGCGCCACATGGAAAGCCCACAATATATAGAGGTGACTTTGGTTCATCCATTCACTTGTTCTCCCTAGTGTGTGCTCAACTCTGAATGAGTCGCTAGAAATGGCAACATGAATCAGATCCATCCCTGCCTTCTTGGTACTCATGGGCTGTGGGACAGGTATAAGCGTAAACTAAATGTAGTATGTTTGACGAGTGTTACTAGGTCAAGTGCTTTAAGGGGATTCGCTTATTTCTTCTCTACAGTAACTCTGTGAGGTAGTGCAGAGTTACTACCTCTCAGAGTTTACTCAGCTGTAGAATGGGTACACTACCCCTATTCTACAGCTGAGAACAAGGAGACATTGAAAGGTTAAGTGGTCCAAGTGGTAAGTACGTGGTTACAGCTCTTGTCTTGTCCAGCAGATAAGCTCCTCACTCTCTTGTTTAATCACTGTCCCCTGCTTGTTCTATGTTATGAGAGAAGAAGCATGAGAAAAAGGGGGCACCTGATGTAGCCAGGCCATCGGGGAAGGTTTCTAAAAGGCGCTGCCTAAGCTGAATCTTAAAGAGTGAGAGCTTGTCAGGAAAGGGCAGAGGAAAGGATATTTTAGGCAGAGAGATCAACAGGTAAAGAGGCACAGAACGTGAAAAGTCGGCACATACAACTCCAAGCGGTTTGGCCTCTGTGAAGCATGGGGATCAGTCTTTGGAGGGAGAGATGATCAAGGTCATGGAACACTGGGCTTTATGTCCTTGGCTCTTTGAAGGATATCCCCATTGACAAATTGGGTCAGGGAGAAAACTAGATTGAAGCATGTCGAAGTGTCCTTGGGGAAAGCCTTCCAGAGAGTCCTTCCCAAGAACTTTTTACTAAGGAGTGTTGACTTTCCCATTGGGAACTCATTACCACCTGGAAAAAAGTGCATGGGAGAACATGTATAATTGGGAATGGGAAACTAACAAACTGGCAGGGGCTGATGAGAGAGTGAAGAGAATGGAAATGAGGTCCCTTGAGGAAGTGTTCAAAGCCTGGAGTTGTTTATCCTAGAGAAGCAAACACTCAGGGGGAAATGGGAGCTACGGTCAAATCTCAAAGGTGATGACAAGGGATGGAGTGAGGGATAGAGTCTGGGCTCTGCAGCCAGATGGGCTTGTAAAACCTTAAGAAAATTGCATCACTTTTCTGGGAACTGAGTTCTTCCGGCTTCCCTGGTGGCTCAGATGGTAAAGCATCTGTCTGCAATGTGGGAGCCCTGGGATTGATCCCCGGGTTGGGAAAATCCCCTAGAGGAGGGCATGGCAACCCACTCCAGTATTCTTGCCTAGAGAATCCCCATGGACAGAGGAGCCTGGTGGGCTACAGTCCATGGAGCTGCGAAGAGTCAGACACGACTGAGCAGCTAAGCACACACAGCCCAGAGTTCCTTCGGGCAAGAGGGGGGATACTTAGTGGTTCTCCAGTACTGTCCTGAGGTTTAGAGACGCTGTAATAATGCTGGACACAGGGCCAGCACTCCGCCAAATGGGAACTGTGGTTGCTGTCACGGTTGCCCTGTGAAGAAGTGAGGGAAGGACTTGCCTTGCATAGATTCCCTGGCTCAGAATCAACCCGCTCAGTTATCTTCCTTCCAACCTGGGACAGCCACATGCAGTTTACTTTTTATTTTATTTTTTAAAATTCTGTTGCAGTATACTTGATTTAGTCACATGTGTCTTGCACCGTTAACACCGCAGTGCAGATTGACGCCACTACTCATCCATGGTTTCCAAGCATCACCTGTACTGATCCAAGCATCAGTACTGGTAGACGGCTCTCCTCCCATCTCCCCATCCCTGCTGTAGCTTTAAAAGAAAACCTTCAGAGCCCTTGTTTAAACCTCTGAAAAGGCCTCAGCCTTCTTTTCTCTCCTCCTGTTTTTTTTAAAAAAGTCCAATACCATCAGGCAAGAAAGGGCATAACTTCCAACCTTCCTTCACACATACCTACATGCACACCCACTCCTGTCTTAGGAGACATATTTCTTCTGCTACCTAATACTTATCTCATCCTCTCCAGTCTTTTAAGAAACCTGATATCATCAGTCACCACCCCCTTTCTTTCTTAAATGTCTCCTTCTCTCCTGGTCCTCTCCCTTAGTCCGTAAATGTGTTCATTTCTCCCACCCCGTCCCCTCCCCGTCAGCTACCACCGTATGGCTTCCATTCACAGCCAGCCTCCTAGAAAGAGAAGTCTTTGCAAATGGTCTGCACTCCCTCACTTCCCACTTGCCTCCCCACCCACCACATGGGCGCCTGCACCTGTTACCCACAGAGACTGTTGTCCCCCCAGGGCCAATGGGGCACCTGCTCATGGTCACGTCCAATTCACATCTCACTTCCCCTCCCCACTCCTCACACCAGCCCTTCTCTTGATCCAGCCCCAGGATTTACTCTCTCTTGAAAACTTCTCTGCTTGCTTTTGAGTACTGCACATTTCTGATTTCCTTCTCCCCCCTCCATGGACGCTTCCCAGGCTTTGGGGCTTGATCCTCAGTCCTTTTATGTTGTCTTCCTCCACATGCTCTGTGAATGCTCTCTTCTAAGCCTGCACGCCAGCTGAGTCCTTCTTCAGCTGAAGTCAGGCATATCCAACCACCCAAGTGTGAGTACTTGAGCAAATGCATGTCAGTGCTGAGTTCTGAACTAACCCACTGGTAGTCACTAGCATGGAGATAGTTGTATTTTNGAGCTGCGAAGAGTCAGACACGACTGAGCAGCTAAGCACACACAGCCCAGAGTTCCTTCGGGCAAGAGGGGGGATACTTAGTGGTTCTCCAGTACTGTCCTGAGGTTTAGAGACGCTGTAATAATGCTGGACACAGGGCCAGCACTCCGCCAAATGGGAACTGTGGTTGCTGTCACGGTTGCCCTGTGAAGAAGTGAGGGAAGGACTTGCCTTGCATAGATTCCCTGGCTCAGAATCAACCCGCTCAGTTATCTTCCTTCCAACCTGGGACAGCCACATGCAGTTTACTTTTTATTTTATTTTTTAAAATTCTGTTGCAGTATACTTGATTTAGTCACATGTGTCTTGCACCGTTAACACCGCAGTGCAGATTGACGCCACTACTCATCCATGGTTTCCAAGCATCACCTGTACTGATCCAAGCATCAGTACTGGTAGACGGCTCTCCTCCCATCTCCCCATCCCTGCTGTAGCTTTAAAAGAAAACCTTCAGAGCCCTTGTTTAAACCTCTGAAAAGGCCTCAGCCTTCTTCTCTCTCCTCCTGTTTTTTTTAAAAAAGTCCAATACCATCAGGCAAGAAAGGGCATAACTTCCAACCTTCCTTCACACATACCTACATGCACACCCACTCCTGTCTTAGGAGACATATTTCTTCTGCTACCTAATACTTATCTCATCCTCTCCAGTCTTTTAAGAAACCTGATATCATCAGTCACCACCCCCTTTCTTTCTTAAATGTCTCCTTCTCTCCTGGTCCTCTCCCTTAGTCCGTAAATGTGTTCATTTCTCCCACCCCGTCCCCTCCCCGTCAGCTACCACCGTATGGCTTCCATTCACAGCCAGCCTCCTAGAAAGAGAAGTCTTTGCAAATGGTCTGCACTCCCTCACTTCCCACTTGCCTCCCCACCCACCACATGGGCGCCTGCACCTGTTACCCACAGAGACTGTTGTCCCCCCAGGGCCAATGGGGCACCTGCTCATGGTCACATCCAATTCACATCTCACTTCCCCTCCCCACTCCTCACACCAGCCCTTCTCTTGATCCAGCCTCAGGATTCACTCTCTCTTGAAAACTTCTCTGCTTGCTCTTGAGTACTGCACATTTCTGATTTCCTTCTCCCCCCTCCATGGACGCTTCCCAGGCTTTGGGGCTTGATCCTCAGTCCTTTTATGTTGTCTTCCTCCACATGCTCTGTGAATGCTCTCTTCTAAGCCTGCACGCCAGCTGAGTCCTTCTTCAGCTGAAGTCAGGCATATCCAACCACCCAAGTGTGAGTACTTGAGCAAATGCATGTCAGTGCTGAGTTCTGAACTAACCCACTGGTAGTCACTAGCATGGAGATAGTTGTATTTTTAAATTGTTTTAGATAAGATCGCCTGGGAAGAGTAAGGATAATGAAAGAAACTGGATATGTTGGGGGTGGGGACAAGAGAAGGGGCCACCCAGGGGGATAAAGAAGTGGCAAAGGAGGCCGAAGGGGGAAGCACCAGAGAGAGTGCAGTCGTGGGGTCTCCAGGACGTGCTCCATGAAGGGAGTCTGGTCATCTGTGCTGCATGCTGCTCTGAGGTCACTTCAGTGAAGGTGGAGACCAATAGGCTTGTCAAGTTGAAGGTCATGGGTAGCCCTGGTAAGGGTGAGGTATGTGAGATGCATGTGACCAGTCTAATTGGAATGGGCTGCATGAGGACAAGAGCTGAGAACTCAGAGTCAGTGTGTAAGTCTTTCTCAGGGAGGAATATTGACAGAAAGAGGAGACAAAACCTTGGATTCAGGGAGTTTACAATATATTATCTTCTTTTTTCTTTTTGGTCAAGCAGTACAGCATGTGGGATCTTAGATCCCTGACTGGGGACTGAACATGTGTCCGCTGCTTGGAAGGCAATATCTTAACCACTGGCCCACCAGGGGAGTCCCTGTCATTATCTTTCTTATTTTCTCTGTAAGACTCCTGTACTAGACTGCTAAGTACTTGAAGGCAGAGTCATTGTTTCTCGGCTTGGTTTTGTTTTCATCTTAAATACACGGGGTCTGACCCACAGTAGGTGTTTAGTAACTTTTTGTCTTGAAAAGAGAATTAGAACCATCAACATTGGCACAGGATGTTAGTGGAGATAGTGAACTCTCTTTCCTGTAGATGTGCAATCAGGAGATGGGGTTTTTCTTCTCTCCATCCTTCCCTCCTTTTTTACTTCCTCTCTCCTCCTGCCCTCCTGTCTTTCCCTCCTGAGATATTTACTGCCTGACTCCATCACCCTGTGTTTCCCACGGCGTGAACTCCAGGGGGCTCTCAAGGTCATATCTGACAGTGCTGGCTTCAGGCACCCCTGCTTAAAGGGGGGTGTCTCTGAGCACAGCCCACCAGGAATCGTGTTGCCCTCCTGCAATGTGCGGGGGACAGAGGGCCCCAGAAGAGGGGCCCAGGTGTTGCCAGCGTGCCTTTGAAGAAGCGGCATTGTCTCTGTCTCCGGAGCTGCTCAGCCCACAGACACACCTCGTTATTATTAGTCTCTCCTTGTTATTGTGCTATTAAGAGCCATCAGCTCCTTCATTCCTAATGTTCTCTTTCTCTCTGAAATGTTTTGTCAGGCCTGCGTTCCCCTGGAGAACAGGGGTTCCGAGTTCAGCGGAATGTCTCTGACAATGCGTCTTCCGAGCCTGTCTCTGGGCATCACGCTTAATTAAACTCCAGCAATCACCCTCGTCTCTCTCCCAGCCACTCCGCCCACCGCTTTCAGGGAGCTGAGCCCTGGGAGCCAGCACAGAGCAGCGAGAGGCTCGCAGCTCAGTCACTGCTGCAAGCTCGGCCCTCTCCTGGCCGTGCGTGCCGCTGTGTGTGCGCCTGCGTGTAGATGTGTGTGTTTGTGTGTATGCGTACATGTGTATGTCTACACGCGCCCTTTGTGTGTATGTGCCTAAGTACATGTTTATGTCTACAGGTGCCTAAGGATCTGTGGGTGTCCACGTGTACTGGTTTGTGTATACATGTATATATGTATGTGAATGTGGCATTTCTGTGTGTATGAATGTAGTGCTGGAGAAGACTCGAGTGTCCCTTGGACAGCAAGGAGATCCAACCACTCCATCCTAAAGGAAATCAGTCCTGAATATTCATTAGAAGGACTGATGTTGAAGCTGAAACACCAATACTTTGAACCTGATGCAAAGAGCTAACTCATTGGAAAAGACCCTGATGCTGGGAAAGACGGAAGGTGGGAGGAGAAGGGGACGACAGAGGATGAGATGGCTGGATGGCCTCACCAACTCAATGGGCATGAGTTTGAGTGAATTACAGGAGTTCGTGATGGACAGGGAGGCGTGGCGTGCTGCGGTTCATGGGGTCGCAAGAGTTGGACGCGACTGAGCGACTGAGCTGAACTGGACTGTGGATGTGTTTGTTGTGCATGGTTACGGGAAAGGGTGAACGTGTTCATGTGTAATTAGGTGTATGTTTGCGGTCCAGCTCTTTTCGGCCGCATGGACTGTAGTTTGCCAGGCTCCTCTGTCTTTGGGATTCTCTGGTCAAGAATGCTGGTGTGGGTGGCCATTCCCTTCTCCAGGGGATCTTCCTGACCCATGGATCAAACCTGGGTGTCCTGTATTGCAGGAGGATTCTTTACCATCTGAGCCACCAGGGAAGCTCGTTTATGGTATATAAGTGAGAATGTGTGCGGATATGTGTGTTTATCTGTATGTGAGTGTTTGTATATGTGTTACATACCCATGGATATTGGAGGGATAGCGTATAAACCCAGATGTCAACACGAATCCTTGTCCCAGGTCTAGGCTGNCGTTTATGGTATATAAGTGAGAATGTGTGCGGATATGTGTGTTTATCTGTATGTGAGTGTTTGTATATGTGTTACATACCCATGGATATTGGAGGGATAGCGTATAAACCCAGATGTCAACACGAATCCTTGTCCCAGGTCTAGGCTGTCTATGCAAGATGTCTGCCCAATCTGCATTGTTCCTTACAGTAACTATTACAGGAATCATCTGACCACTTGTCTTCAGTTCAGTTCAGTCACTCAGTCATGTCCGACTCTTTGCAAACCCAGGAATTGCAGCACACCAGGCCTCCCTGTCCATCACCAACTCCCAGAGTTCATTCAGANATTTTCTGTTGACTAATTTTAGATGCTTTTCATTGAGTGCTTCCTTTAGTTGGTCTAATTTATTTCTTCAAAATGGGGGTCAATGGAAAGTTTTGAGCATTAGAGTCTAATGACCCATGTCTAATGATCTATATCAAGTTACTTTTTGTCTCTGTTGTCACCTCCTCCATCCCCCCAGACTTCATGAATGATCAGTATGGTTTTTGTTGCAGTGGTACTGAAGGAAATGAAAAGAGTATTTGAGGCAAGTTTTGTGCCATCTTTTGTTCTCTCTCTCATTCTTTCCCCATTTTCAGCTTCTTTTACCTTCCTGTATCTTCCTCTTTCTTTCCTTTCCTTTCTTATTTTTCTCTCCTATCTATTCCATTGTCCCAATTTCTATTTGTCTGTAAGTGGTGTCTAGCTGTTTTTCTTTTTCCTATCACCCCAAACAGTGTAACCAAACTCTTTTTCTAAGTAAAGATTATTCTCTCCCTAAAATACTTGAGAAAATAAGAAAGAAATGGAAAGATCACTTCTTCTCTTCAACTTGGTATTCAAATAGAATTAATGCACATCAAATTGCAGTCTTGAAATTGGAAGACACTTACCTCTTGAAAAGAAGGCTAAGACAAACCTAGACAGGATATTAAAAAGGAAAGACTTCACTTTGCCAACAAAGGTCCATATAGTCAAAGCTATGGTCTTTCTTTTGTACAGATGTAAGAGTTAGACCTTTTCCTATTTGGAACCAGTCTGTTGTTCCATGTCCAGTTCTAACTGTTGCCTCCTGACCTGCATACAGGTTTCTCAACAGTTAAAACTGGACATAAAGTAACAGACTAGTTCCAAATAGGAAAAGGAGTACGTCAAGGCTGTATGTTGTCACCTTGCTTATTTAACTTATATGCAGAGTACATCATGAGAAACGTTTGGTTGGAGGAAGCACAAGCTGGAATCAAGATTGCCGGGAGAAATATCCATAAACTCAGATATGCAGATGACACCACCCTTATGGCAGAAAGTGAACAAGAACTAAAAAGCTTCTTGATGAAAGTGAAAGAAGAAAGTGAAAAAGTTGGCTTGAAGTTCAACATTCAGAAAACGAAGATCATGGCATCTGGTCCCATCACTTCGTGGGAACTAGATGGGGATACGGTGGAAACTGTCAGACTTTATTTTGGGGGGTTCCAAAATCACTGCGGATGGTGACGGCAGCCATGAAATTAAAAGACGCTGACTCCTTGGAAGGAAAGTTATGACCAACCTAGATAGCATATTCAAAAGCAAAGACATTACTTTGCCAACAAAGATCCGTCTAGTCAAGGCTATGGATTTTCCAGTAGTCATGTATGGATGTGAGAGTTGGACTGTGAAGAAGGCTGAGTGCCAAAGAATTGATGCTTTTGAACTGTGGTGTTGGAGAAGACTCTTGAGAGTCCCTTGGACTGCAAGGTGATCCAACCAATCCATTCTGAAGGAGATCAGCCCTTGGTGTTCTTTGGAAGGAATGATGCTAAAGCTAAAACTCCAGTACTTTGGCCACCTCATGCGAAGAGTTGACTCATTGGAAAAGACTCTGACTGGGAGGGATTGGGGGCAGGAGGAAAAGGGATGACAGAGGATGAGATGGCTGGATGGCATCACTGATTCAATGAACATAAACTTGGACAAACTCTGGGAGATGGTGAGGGACAGGGAAGCCTGGTATGCTGCAGTCCATGTGGCCACAAAGAGTCAGACATGACCTAGTGACTGAACCACAACAACAACATAACTACTAATGTATAAACTTGAGATGTTATAATAATCAAGTGTAGAGTCAACCTTGGTGGGGATAAAGGGACTTGACAAGGAAAGTCACTAGAAAGAGCCATTTTCAGAACAGACTTTGATGATGGTGTCCTTCATCAGCTCTTCTTCTGTTCAGTAAACATGCCTGCTCTGATCCAGGCACTGAGCTGAACACTGAAACACAAAGAAAACTAACATTTAGTCCTGACTAAATAAATATTTAGTCCTAAATATTCAGTCCAGAGAGAGAATTGCATACGAAAATTACACAAAATAAAATGAGTTGGTTAAGGGCTATTTAACTGTCCACATAAGCAGAATTTTTTGCGAAAAGTCTACAACTCAAATATCCCAGCCTGCTGTCAGACTTCTTTGTCTCATTTGTGGCTCAATAAAAACAGTCACCTCATGTACAGTATAAACAAAATGCTATAGAAGCATGTAATTTGCTAAATGTTTTGGAACACTGTTGATGATGTGCCTACCATCTTGATACATCAAGGACTTTTAAATGCATGGCTAATTGTCCATATGCTCCATAGGAATGCTGGAGAATCAAAGGACATGCATCATCTCTAACCAATAGACTATGTAATGAGTATATTTTGGAATTTGTGTTTAGATCCTTAAATTTACCTCTTTCTTAACTCTCTGAGCAGTTTATTTGCTTTTATTACCAGAGCAGGTAAGGTTTCTTTTAGTAAAGCTAAATGGTTACAAGTGTTTCTGGAGTCAGATAGTCTGGTGTTTGAATGCTGAAACTGTTCCCTTATTATCTGATTAAGATTTACCAGATCCTCCAACCTTTTTATCTCCTTATCTGTCACTTGATCATAAGAATGATACTTAATCCTGGGGTATGTTGTAAGGATTAGGTAAAATAATTCATGGAAAGTTCTCAGCCCTTGCCTGCCAAGGAGTTAGAGCTGAGAAAGTTGTTGCCGTTATTCAGTGGCTCAGTCATGTCAGACTCTTTGGGACCCCATAGACTGCAGCATGCCAGGCTTCCC
>SJYW01003338.1:1096986-1119023 GCA_006410735.1 Raphicerus campestris | reverse complement strand
TTTAATGCCAGCACAGATTCCATTACCCAGATTTATAATTCATTTAATCAATCCCCTGTTGATAGACATGTAGATATTTTCCGGCTTTTCACTGTCACAAACTATGTTGTGATGAGCATCTTTGTAAATACAGCTGTGCGCATTCCAGTGATTGTCTCTTAGGATACATCCTAGAAGCCAAACCTCTTGGGTAAGAGGCAGACACGTGGAGCTGTTGATTCCGCTACCACATAGCCTCAGAAAAGGTTGAGCAGGTTTACACTTCACGTCCCAGATGCCGTGGCTTAGCCAGAGGGAAGCCAGCTGGTCCTGATTTAGCTCCACTGTTGTTGGGCGCAGGGCGGGGATGAGGGGAAGTTCAGGCAGCCTTGGAGCTTGGCTGGTCTGGGCTCCGGTTCCACTGCAGGGGTGTGGAAGACTGATGAGGGGAAGCAGCACAGGGCTTTCTCTGCAAGGAGAGCTTCATTAGGCTGCTCCACTACAGCAGCCAGAGCTCTCGAGTGTAGTGTGGCCTCCGCTCAGAAGGAGCACTCTTGGACTGAATTAGCCTAATTCAGCCACATGCTGTCTTGGTGCTCAAATTTGTCATTAGGACGCGTGCTGTTAGAGGTATCTGCATTTCACGCAGCATCTCTCAAAGATAAATAGGGTTGTTGCAGAACTGTGACAGGGAGAGGCAGACAGAATTGAAGAGCTGGGGCTTGGAATACGGAGGTACGCAGAGGACACAGGAGCCTTTCAGAAGAATTGAGGGGCCAGTGGATGCTTGCATTAGCCCATTGTTATCTTTTACAATTTACTCTGCCATCAACTTCAAATTAAAGTAACAAGGGGTGGTTAACATGCTCAGGTGCCAAAGTTCACGTGAAAAGAAATAATATCAGAAACAGCAAATCTCAGTTTGTTGTACTCAGCTCGGGAAAGTAGGGCTGAAGAACAGGGATCAGAATTTTTTTTAAGCTTTTTATTTTGTATTGGATAGAGCTGATTAACAAACAACGCTGTGATAGGTGGACAGCAGAGGGACTCCGCTGTACGAGTACGTGTATCCATTCTCCCCCAGACGCAAAGGGGATCAGAATTCTTGAACGATTCAGTGGAGAGCTGAAGAAATGAATGGATGAATGGCTTTCGTCAAGAAGTCATCCACTAAAAGAGGTTCTAATTGAGGATTGCATAGAAGTGGTTCAAATGATAGTGGCATCACTCACTAGCTGACTTGGCAGCATGGGTTTGCTGAGGACGCAGAACCTAAGTTCAACCAGCAGAATATGGATTAGGGAGTGGATCTGGAGTTAGCACGTGTGGAGCAGGCCTGGGCAGAAGTTGCTGCGGTGCTCTGGAAGCTCACCCATAGCCTCAGGTGGCCCCTGGGGAGCTCTGGGCTAGAATGGCCCTTTAGCTTGGCCTGAGTTGTTCCCAGGTGTCTAATCCTTTGCACCCTTGCAGTGAGCAGTTGGGGGTTCAGGGCACCCAGGTAGGGGCAGGATCTTGGCCAAGGTGATTCTTTGGGAGCCACAGCGGTCCCTGAAAGGGCTGCCAGCTGAAGACCACGTGCTGATGGCACCCCCAGCCTCTGGGTCTAGCATCTGGGTGACAATGAGAGGGAGCCTGGGAGGAGCACCGCAGCGCTGCCACACTCGCTGTGCCACCTGAGGCCCACCCTGCCATTTCTCTGACCAGCTTTCTCATCCATGTAACACAGAGAACCCACGTTATGTAACAAAGGCTGGAAAGATGGGGAGCGCCTATGAGCGGGGTTGTCCAGCACACTCTTCTGCCTCAAGGGATCCCTAGTAAGGTGCCTTGTCTCTTCCCTTTTCCTCTGGGCTCCCCCTGCAGCCCTCTTGCCTTGCCTGCTGCCATAGTTATCTGGTCACTTCTCTCCATCACCCTCACCCCAGACGCCCACCCCGAGGACCTTGTCCAGTGCTGTGAACAGTGTAGAAAGGAGACTATGGCAGCGCTTACTGGAACCTTCTGCAAGCCTGGCTCTGCAAGGCACTTTCTGCATCCATCATTTGCTGTCCCATCCTCTATAACCCTGACAGCCCGGCCTCAGCCACCCCGCCCACTAGGAAACAGACTCAGGGGGTGAAGGCTCGTGCCCTGGGCCAGTCATACAGTCAGTCGCTGCTAGAGTGGGGCTGAGATGAGAACCCAGGGCCCCCTGCCTGACTCCACATTCCCGAACAGACGCAGATGGCGTTTCCTGTCGGCGCTCCGCCACTGGCAGTGGCACTCTTGCCTATTTTTAGTCTGAGTGATGAGGGTTGCCTAGACAAGTTGAAATTCCAGGTGTTTGAAGGTGGCCTTGAGGGGCTCCCCACCTCCATGCAGCTGGAGGAAAAGACGGGTTGGTACTGGTCACAGGAGCTGTGTGCCATAAAACGAGGCAGACACCGACTGCTGGGCTTCTGTCGAGACGTTGTGAACAGAAGGTTCGTCGACATCTCCAAACCACTGCCCTAGAGGGGCAGGTCTCTACTCTTTTCCAGAAAGGCAAGGAGAAAAGGAGTCTGTCTTATAAATGTATGGCTGGTAAATGTGAATGCTGGGATGGGGTGTGTGTTGGGGTGGAGATGAGCTGGTAGACCTGAATGGCTACCCCAGTCACATGTCCGATCTGGCAACAGTTATTTATCCGGCAATGATTGTGCAACAGACACCATGGTAGGCTTTGCAGAGAGTGGGAAACAAGGCGGCCTGACTCTTCACCCTCACTTCGTTTGTAATCTGGTGGAGAAGGCAGCTGCTGGCCGCATGATCAGTGGGTGTCTACAGAGAAGCAGGAAATTAGCCCCTTAGGGAAGGATCAGTTCAGTTCAGTTGCTCAGTCGTATCCGACCCTTTGAGACCCCATGAATCACAGCCCGCCAGGCTTCCCTGTCCATCACCAACTCTCAAAGTTTACCCAAAGTCATGTCCATTGAGTCAGTGATGCCATCCAGCCATCTCATCCTCTGTCGTCCCCTTCTCCTCCCACCCTCAATCTTTCCCAGCATCAGAGTCTTTTCAAATGAGTCAACTCTTCGCCTCAGGATGATGTAAAAAGAGAGTTAGCTTTGAAACAAAGTAGGCATGGAGTTGGGCAGTTTTCATTCTGTATCTTTTCCGGTGATTGATCCAGTTTCTCTGAGCCTCAGTTTCCTCATCCTTGAATGGAGAGGGGAAAAAGTAAAATCTGTACTTCACAGGATTGTAATAGTTAAATGCCATTGTAGCTCAGTGGAGACCAGCAAGTGTTCCTGAAAAGGGCTCGTGTCTGAGGCCTTAATAGACAGTGGGCTCGGGGAGTTCCGTGGCAGTCCAGGGCTTAGGACTCCTCGCTGTCACTGCTGAGGGCCTGGGTACAGTGCCTGGTAGAGAAGTAGAATCCAAATCCCAAAAGCTGACCAAGAAAGGAAAAAAAAAGAAAGAAAATGAGTCTCGCAGCCGTGTGATTGTTCTTTTTTTTTTTAAATCGAGGCACCACTGATTTATAACATTGTGCACGTTTTATGCATCCAGTATTACATCTCTGCTTCTGTGTGTGGTACAGCACGCTCACCACCCACCGTCCATCTCCCTCATCACCGTGGAGCCGGGCCCCTTTACCCCCTTCCCTCCCCCAGCCTGCCCTTCGATGACCCCTGCTCAGGTGTCTGTGTCCATGTGTTTGTTCATTTGGTTTGTTCATTTATTTTGTTTTGTTGTTTATTAGATTTTATTTTGTATTCCACGTATGAGTGAAATCACATGGTGTTTGCCTCTCTCTTCACTTGGGATAATGCCCTTGAGCTCCTTGTTGCTGCAAATGGCAAGGTTTCATCCTTTCTGTGGCTGAGTGCTATTCCATCGTGTGTGTGTGTATACACACCACATCTGTATCCATCCGTGTGTTGATGGATGCTTGGGTTGTTGCCATATCCTGGCCATTATAAATAACCCTTCAGGGAACACAGGGGTGCGTGTATCTTCACAGGCTAGTGGTAGTTTTTTGGAAAACTATCCAGAAGTAGAATAGTTGATTCGTGTAGCAATTCTTTTCTTAATTTTTTGAAAAACTCCATTCTGCCTTCCATAGCGGGGAAGACCTTATGACTTTTGTTACAAGTAACAAACTCTGCTGTTGCAGAGAGGAAGCAGCCATACAGTGCCTCAGTGAATCCATCCTCCTGCTCATGACCTGAATGTTCAGTTCAGTCACTCAGTCATGTATGACTCTTTGAGACCCTGTGGACTGCAGCATGCCAGACTTCCCTGTCCATCACCAACTCCTGGAGTTTGCTCGAACTCATGTCCACCGAGTCAGTGATGCCATCTAACCATCTCATCCTCTGTTGTCCCCAGTGAGCTGTGGGTTTATTCCAATAAAACTTTATTTATAAAAACTAAGTTTTTAATTTCTTATAATTTTTATATGTCACACAAAATATTCTTTTTTTCCTTGGCTATATAAGTATGTAAAAACCATTCTTACTTTGTGGCTTGTACAACAAAACAGGCAGGGGGATAGATTTGGCTTTTGGGCAGTAGTTTGCCAACCTCTGGTCCAAAATACGGAGCCAGTGGAGATGCTCAGTGGGTTGGAGTTCACACCCACTTCCCATTCAAGGTACTAAAGATCCATGTTTTTCAAAGCTCTTGAATGTCAGCCCTTCAGATCAGTCCTCCTGGGAGCCCTGAAAAATAGGCAGCGAGGAGAAGAGTATCCCCATTTCAGAGATTCAGGGGATTTCCCAAGTTCACAGACAGTAAGCGGCAAGAGTGAAGCCTTGAGACTCTGATTGTGCGCTATTGTCTGTCTCTGGTTGTCAGGGATGGGGATGAAAGACAGCAGAGTGAAGTAATGATTAGATTTAATAGGACTTCTGTAATTAAATAACCGATAACTAGTATTTCTACAGTGCCTTAGACCTTGTAGGTCACTTGGACACACATTATCTCATTTGCTCTTCGCTGAAGCTATTATCAGTTGCATGCTCTGTAAAGTCACAGCACTGGTGGGACAGCAAAGCCGTGTCTGTATCTGGGGGTATCTGTCAGGTTCCAGAGAACAGCCCTTCTCCCCTTCTCCATGCTGTATACGAGCCAGGCTGCCTGAAGCTGATGTTCTCAGCAGCCCTGTGGCTCACCTCTGCCTGCCACCACCCCATCCCCAGTCCTGCTGCTTGATCCATTCTCCATGTGGCAGCCAGAGGTCTTCCTGATCGGATCATGTCACTCTTCTGCTCAGAACTAGTCAGCTGTTCCCTGTTATGCCCAGGAGGAAGTCCAGCCTCCTTAGCTGGATGGACAGGGCTCCGTGCGGTCCGTTCTGAGCCTCCTCTCGAGCTTTGTGGCCGTTGCTTTGCCTGGTCCCATCCCTTTCTGTTGAGTTCCTTGTGCTTCCCTTTGGGGTTTCCTCTTGGGGTTCCTCTTGCCTCCCCGACTGCGTATGCCATGCCCTGTATCTAGGATGCTTCATGGCAAATAGATGGGAAACAGTGGAAACAGTGGCTGACTTTATTTCTGGGGGCTCCAAAATCACTGTAGATGGTGATTGAAGCCATGAAATTAAAAGATGCTTACTTCTTGAAGGAAAGTTATGACCAACCTAGATAGCATATTAAAAAGCAGAGACATTACTTTGTCAACAAAGGTCCATCTAGTCAAGGCTATGATTTTTCCAGTAGTCATGTATGGATGTGAGAGTTGGACTATAAAGAAAGCTGAGCACAGAAGAATTGATGCTTTTGAACTGTGGTGTTGGAGAAGACTCTTGAAAGTCCCTTGGACTGCAAGGAGATCCAACCAGTCCATCCTAAAGGAGATCAGTCCTGGGTGTTCATTGGAAGGACTGATGTTGAGGCTGAAACTCCAAAACTTTGGCCACCTGATGTGAAGGGCTGATTCATTTGAAAAGATCCTGATGCTGGGAAAGATTGAAGGCAGGGGGAGAAGGGGACGACAGAGGATGAGATGGCTGGATGGCATCACTGACTCAATAGACATGAGTTTGAGTAAACTCCAGGAGTTGGTGATGGACAGGGAGGCCTGGCTTGCTGCAGTTCATGGGGTCGCAAAGAGTCAGACACGACTGAGCAACTGAACTGAGGATGCTGTTCTGGTTTCTTTGCCTAAAATATTCATCCCTGATGTACACCCGGGGTCTGCCACCTCGTCCAGGAGTCTTCTTGGAACACTCTTCCTCCAGAGAAGTTAGGTGGCCCTTTGCTCTCACTTTTGATCAGAGCCCTCCTTTAATAGGGGCCAGTTCACAGGTCTGTCTCTTCAGCTAGAATGTGAGTACCCAGCAGAGAGCTGGCACTTTAATAGGCCTTTAATGCTTACATGAACGAAAGAGCTTCTTGATGCACAAGGGAGGTCTTATTTACCTCTGTGTACTTGGAGCCCTGGTTCATTCCTGGCCCACAGCAGTGAATGTTTATGGAGTAGGTCAGTGGATGGAGGGGGAGATGGNTGCCCTTCGATGACCCCTGCTCGGGTGTCTGTGTCCGTGTGTTTGTTCATTTATTTTGTTTTGTTGTTTATTAGATTTTATTTTGTATTCCACGTATGAATGAAATCACATGGTGTTTGCCTCTCTCTTCACTTGGGATAATGCCCTCGAGGTCCTTGTTGCTGCAAATGGCAAGGTTTCATCCTTTCTGTGGCTGAGTGCTATTCCATCGTGTGTGTGTGTATACACACCACATCTGTATCCATCCGTGTGTTGATGGATGCTTGGGTTGTTGCCATATCCTGGCCATTATAAATAACCCTTCAGGGAACACAGGGGTGCGTGTATCTTCACAGGCTAGTGGTAGTTTTTTGGAAAACTATCCAGAAGTGGAATAGTTGATTCGTGTAGCAATTCTTTTCTTAATTTTTTGAAAAACTCCATTCTGCCTTCCATAGCGGGGAAGACCTTATGACTTTTGTTACAAGTAACAAACTCTGCTGTTGCAGAGAGGAAGCAGCCATACAGTGCCTCAGTGAATCCATCCTCCTGCTCATGACCTGAATGTTCAGTTCAGTCACTCAGTCATGTATGACTCTTTGAGACCCTGTGGACTGCAGCATGCCAGACTTCCCTGTCCATCACCAACTCCTGGAGTTTGCTCGAACTCATGTCCACCGAGTCAGTGATGCCATCTAACCATCTCATCCTCTGTTGTCCCCAGTGAGCTGTGGGTTTATTCCAATAAAACTTTATTTATAAAAACTAAGTTTTTAATTTCTTATAATTTTTATATGTCACACAAAATATTCTTTTTTTCCTTGGCTATATAAGTATGTAAAAACCATTCTTACTTTGTGGCTTGTACAACAAAACAGGCAGGGGGATAGATTTGGCTTTTGGGCAGTAGTTTGCCAACCTCTGGTCCAAAATACGGAGCCAGTGGAGATGCTCAGTGGGTTGGAGTTCACACCCACTTCCCATTCAAGGTACTAAAGATCCATGTTTTTCAAAGCTCTTGAATGTCAGCCCTTCAGATCAGTCCTCCTGGGAGCCCTGAAAAATAGGCAGCGAGGAGAAGAGTATCCCCATTTCAGAGATTCAGGGGATTTCCCAAGTTCACAGACAGTAAGCGGCAAGAGTGAAGCCTTGAGACTCTGATTGTGCGCTATTGTCTGTCTCTGGTTGTCAGGGATGGGGATGAAAGACAGCAGAGTGAAGTAATGATTAGATTTAATAGGACTTCTGTAATTAAATAACCGATAACTAGTATTTCTACAGTGCCTTAGACCTTGTAGGTCACTTGGACACACATTATCTCATTTGCTCTTCGCTGAAGCTATTATCAGTTGCATGCTCTGTAAAGTCACAGCACTGGTGGGACAGCAAAGCCGTGTCTGTATCTGGGGGTATCTGTCAGGTTCCAGAGAACAGCCCTTCTCCCCTTCTCCATGCTGTATACGAGCCAGGCTGCCTGAAGCTGATGTTCTCAGCAGCCCTGTGGCTCACCTCTGCCTGCCACCACCCCATCCCCAGTCCTGCTGCTTNAGAACAGCCCTTCTCCCCTTCTCCGTGCTATATACGAGCCAGGCTGCCTGAAGCTGATGTTCTCAGCAGCCCTGTGGCTCACCTCTGCCTGCCACCACCCCATCCCCAGTCCTGCTGCTTGATCCATTCTCCATGTGGCAGCCAGAGGTCTTCCTGATCGGATCATGTCACTCTTCTGCTCAGAACTAGTCAGCTGTTCCCTGTTATGCCCAGGAGGAAGTCCAGCCTCCTTAGCTGGATGGACAGGGCTCCGTGCGGTCCGTTCTGAGCCTCCTCTCGAGCTTTGTGGCCGTTGCTTTGCCTGGTCCCATCCCTTTCTGTTGAGTTCCTTGTGCTTCACTTTGGGGTTTCCTCTTGGGGTTCCTCTTGCCTCCCCGACTGCGTATGCCATGCCCTGTATCTAGGATGCTTCATGGCAAATAGATGGGAAACAGTGGAAACAGTGGCTGACTTTATTTCTGGGGGCTCCAAAATCACTGTAGATGGTGATTGAAGCCATGAAATTAAAAGATGCTTACTTCTTGAAGGAAAGTTATGACCAACCTAGATAGCATATTAAAAAGCAGAGACATTACTTTGTCAACAAAGGTCCATCTAGTCAAGGCTATGATTTTTCCAGTAGTCATGTATGGATGTGAGAGTTGGACTATAAAGAAAGCTGAGCACAGAAGAATTGATGCTTTTGAACTGTGGTGTTGGAGAAGACTCTTGAAAGTCCCTTGGACTGCAAGGAGATCCAACCAGTCCATCCTAAAGGAGATCAGTCCTGGGTATTCATTGGAAGGACTGATGTTGAGGCTGAAACTCCAAAACTTTGGCCACCTGATGTGAAGGGCTGATTCATTTGAAAAGATCCTGATGCTGGGAAAGATTGAAGGCAGGGGGAGAAGGGGACGACAGAGGATGAGATGGCTGGATGGCATCACTGACTCAATAGACATGAGTTTGAGTAAACTCCAGGAGTTGGTGATGGACAGGGAGGCCTGGCTTGCTGCAGTTCATGGGGTCGCAAAGAGTCAGACACGACTGAGCAACTGAACTGAGGATGCTGTTCTGGTTTCTTTGCCTAAAATATTCATCCCTGATGTACACTCGGGGTCTGCCACCTCGTCCAGGAGTCTTCTTGGAACACTCTTCCTCCAGAGAAGCTAGGTGGCCCTTTGCTCTCACTTTTGATCAGAGCCCTCCTTTAATATGGGCCGGTTCACAGGTCTGTCTCTTCAGCTAGAATGTGAGTACCCAGCAGAGAGCTGGCACTTTAATAGGCCTTTAATACTTACATGAATGAAAGAGCTTCTTGATGCACAAGGGAGGTCTTATTTACCTCTGCGTACTTGGAGCCCTGGTTCATTCCTGGCCCACAGCAGTGAATGTTTATGGAGTAGGTCAGTGGATGGAGGGGGAGATGGATGCCGCTGCAGACGGGTCGATTGATGGGGATGAGCCGAGTTCCAGGACCACACATCGGCAGCGGCCATGGGTTGCAGTGGATAGTTACCTGTTTCCCAGCATGCCCGGTACAGGAGGCAGCAGCCAGAGCTCTGAGCTCCCAGCCACCCTTCCAGCATCTCAGCATATCTCTTCTTCCCTAAAACTGCTGTGAGGCTGCGTTTCCCCACCTCCGCATCCTCCCCTCCTCCCCTCACCCCTGAGAGTAGGTTTGGTGTTCCTACAGATGTTTGTATTCTCTGCAGCTGATGAAAATATTCATTATCTTGTTAGCTGCGGCGGAGAAGGAAGAGCGGATCTGCATTTTCCCAGCTAATCAGGGTGGTACAAGCGGTGCCTGTCACCCAGGCCCGCTCCCCGCCAGCCCCACTCCCTTCTGATGCACAGAAGGGGGTTCCCCGCCCGCCTTGCATCTCTACCTCCCGCCTCCCCAGACACAGGGTAGATGAGGAAAAGGAACCTTGGAGGCCCAGCCTGTCTGTGCACACTATCAGATTCCCTTCCCAAAGACCATGTCTTAATGCATTTCTTTCCTGCTCCACATCCTGCCATGCTCCCAATTCTCAACCAGGTCTGAACTGCCCAGCCTGGCTTTTCCCCTGAAGGTTAGGGCCTTCCATCTCTGTTAAGCTTTACACTTCACAAAGTACTTTCAGAACCACTAGCTCATTCCATCTCGGCAAGTGCCCTCTGAGACTAGTGTTCCCCTGACTGGTTTTGTGTTAAGAGGCAGCTGAGACTAAATGACTTACCCAAAGTAATGTTGCCACTAAGTGACGGTGGCCAGGAAGCTCCCCCTGCTCCCCTGTCCAGAGACAGTCTTAAGTCGCCCAACGCCACCTCTGTCTTAGTGGCGGCCCTTGTCCTGGGTGTGGCGAAAGCTGGGGCTTCGAGACTGGGTGTACGTCCCAGCCCTGGCAGGGTGGGGAGCCTTTGGCAGTGGCCTGGGCAAAAGATCTGTACCCACAAGATACATACAGGTGTTTAATCATGATAATGATGATATTGTCTATTCCAGCGAGCTCCCGCACGCATCCGGATGTCCCTTCTTATACATTCAGGGAGGTGTCAGGTCTGATACCTGTATCTTGTCTGACAGGTGAAGAAACCAGAGAATGAGAATTCAAAAGAGAATGTCAGACGTTAAACAGACATTTAAATAATGGGCCCAAGGTCGTCCAGCCACCCTTCCAGTCATTTCATAAATACATGGCGAGCGCGTTTGTGTGTCAGGCACCATTCTGGATGTTAGTAGCATGGCAGTTAACATGACAGATAAGGTCCTTGTCCTCGTCGAGCTAACCTTCTGGGAAGGGATGGGATGAGGAGGCAGCTGAGAGAAAGTCAGCACATATTTCTGGAGGTCATGAGGGATATGAGGGAAAATAAAGCAGAGTAAGGAATTGGAAAGTTTTCCTTCACAGGAGGTAGTCCTGGCAGGCTTCTTGGAGAAGGTGACAGTAAGAGAGAGGCCTGAATGATGTCAGGGGAAATAGCGTAGCAGACAGAAGGAGCAGGAGGTCTCCTGATATCTCACAGGCCAGCTCACAGACTCAGTGGAGAAGAGCATGGTGGTTAAAGGGGCACCAGAGGCAGCAGAACACTGGCTCTGGCATCAGCCTTACGCCCCAGGAGCCAGGTGACCACAGCAGATCCCTTAGCCTCAAGCCTCTGGGCCCCGGCCTGTACATCGCACGCAATCATCGTACCTTCCTCACGAGGCTGTTGCAAGATTTCGAGGGAGGACACACATATAGCTCTTCATATTGTGTCTGGATGATGTCAGTGCTCAATAAACCAGCTACTCATACTGTGTCAGGCTCAAAGGCTAGGAAGTCATGGTTTTTCTCACACATCCTTCCCCTCTTGCTACTTCAGTGACAGGTTTATCCAGCAGTCACTGAGCCCACGCCCCAGAGCAGGGACTATGGTAGGTATTAAGAATGCGATAGGTCACCTATTCAACAAGCAGTTGCTTGAATATCCACCGGTCCAGGTCCCACGCTAGGCACTAGGGATCCAGAGGTGAGTAATACAGACACAGGTCCTGCTCTGTAAACATCCACCTGTGTTCCGAGGCTCCAGATTCTCCCGTCTCCCAGCTGTCCCCTGACCCCAGAGCAAGCGCCAAGGCCACAGCCACCAATAGGATTGCTGTTGTCATTTAGTCGCTAAGTCAGATCTGACTCTTTGCAGCCCCATGGACAGCCTGCCAGACTCCTCTGTCCGTGGGATTTCCCAGGCAAGAATACTGGAGTGAGTTGCCATGCCTTCCTCCAGGGGATCTTCCCAACTCAGGGATTGAACCCACATCTCCTGCATTGGAGGTCAAATTCTTTGCTGCTGAGCCAACAGGGAAGCCCACCAATAGGGTACCCATGTGTGAATCATTACAGGGACCATCCTCTGGGCATGGGCATTGAGCTTGGCTTACAAGACAAGGCTGAATTTCACCTTCTATCCACCTTCTCAGCAGTGATATGATGTACAAAATCATGTGTGAGAGTCCTGTAGAGATCCCCTATTCCTACTCATGGTAACCCATCAAGGGACAAGGCTCTTCTGGCCCAGCAGAAGTCAGAGCATCCCTGGACCAGATCTGACATCTTGGTGTAAGCGGTTCCCAAAGGAGGNCTGTTGTCATTTAGTCGCTAGGTCAGATCTGACTCTTTGCAGCCCCATGGACAGCCTGCCAGACTCCTCTGTCCGTGGGATTTCCCAGGCAAGAATACTGGAGTGAGTTGCCATGCCTTCCTCCAGGGGATCTTCCCAACTCAGGGATTGAACCCACATCTCCTGCATTGGAGGTCAAATTCTTTGCTGCTGAGCCAACAGGGAAGCCCACCAATAGGGTACCCATGTGTGAATCATTACAGGGACCATCCTCTGGGCATGGGCATTGAGCTTGGCTTACAAGACAAGGCTGAATTTCACCTTCTATCCACCTTCTCAGCAGTGATATGATGTACAAAATCATGTGTGAGAGTCCTGTAGAGATCCCCTATTCCTACTCATGGTAACCCATCAAGGGACAAGGCTCTTCTGGCCCAGCAGAAGTCAGAGCATCCCTGGACCAGATCTGACATCTTGGTGTAAGCGGTTCCCAAAGGAGGAGAGTGCTCTGTCCCTTATTACACCAGTGATCCCTGGGAGCTGGCACACGTCTGTCCCATAAGTGAGCCCTGCACTCAGCATGATGCCAGCATGCGCTGCTCAGTAGACAACAGTGTGGGCTGGGAGGAGGCGCCCCCGTCACAGGTCAGGACATACCACACGCTGCAGCTGTCTGGACAATGTGGGCTGGGAGGCGGAGCCCCCGTCACAGGTCAGGACATACCACATGCTGCAGCTGTCTGGACAGAGCGCGTCCCCTCTGCCACAGCAGGTTTCCCCTCTGCATCAGTACTCGCAACAGCAGCATCAGCGTTTATTACCCGTTTACTAACTTCTCTGGTGGCTCAGGGAATCTGCCTGCAGTTCAGGAGATTGATCCCTGGATCGGGAAGATCCCCTGAAGAAGAGAATGACAACCCACTCTAGTATTTTTTGCCTGGAGAATTCCATGGACAAAGGAGCCTCATGAGTTACGGTCCATGGGGCCCCAAAATCCGACCTGACTGAGTCTTTTCACCTCCTGCCTTCTAGGAACTCTTCTCAAAGATCTACATGTGTTATTTCTTTCATCTTCCAGCAGCCCAATAAGAGAGGTGGTTTTCTTGTCCCCATTTCACAGATGAAGAAGCTGAGGCACACTGGGAGGACTGGACTCGACTCTGAGGCTTCTTCCAGTACTGACATTCACTAGCTTTTTGATTCTGCTATCCTTCCATTCATTCTCTCAACAGATTATTACTGAGCACCTGTCATCAGGACTCACCTGCTGAGTCCTTATGTCAGGGACTGCTATGGGTGCTGCAGGTGTTTATTTTTTTATTCATTTGGAGAAGGCGATGGCACCCCACTCCAGTACTCTTGCTGGAAAATCCCATGGAGGGAGGAGCCTGGTAGGCTGCAGTCCATGGGGTCCTTATGTCAGGGACTGCTATGGGTGCTGCAGGCGTTTATTTTTTTTATTCATTTAATTCTAACAAAATGGTAGACTAGCTTTTATGATTCATTCTACAAATGAGGAAGCAAAGACTCTTTAGGCCCCTCAGCCTTCCTTATTGGACACCTCCTATGCCGGGGGCCTTGTCCCGTGTTCTGGGGAGACAGTGGTGTGAAAGTGGTGTGAACTGGGGAGACAGACCTTCTGCAGTAACCAAGGGTGGAATTGAAGGACAGCGCCAACCAGAGGATGAGCCCTATAGCCTACCATGCAAAGACTGGCCTCTCTTTGAGGAGCCTTGCTAGCAAACATAGATGGGGGCCTGGTGATATTATGTCCCTGCTTCCCTATAACCACCGTAAAAACCCCATCCTCAGCCGGTCAAATGGCCCTCTCCACCCTCCGTTTCTCAGACCCCCAGCCACCCACACATCCCACTCCCCGAGCCATGGGCGCACCCTGCAGCCCCCATGCCCACCACACTCCCAGTGGGCCAGGAGCCTCCCGTGGCTTCCTAATTGAGTTCACACATGCCAAAAGGAGAAATAGCATCACAGATGCGGCCGCAAATTCCAGCTAATTAGCCATCTGGTCTGGATTGCTGGCAGAGCGGGAAGGCACCCCGGGCAAGTGCCTGGTTGCTTGGTTTCCTATGGAGGGGAGGACTCAGGTATGGCGCCAGCTTCCCCCATGCAAGGACACAGAAGCTCCGAGCTTCCCACCCCCTGCCGGGAGTCCTCCCATCCGTCTCCTCAACAGGAGCTGCCCTGGGGCGGAAGTCCTCACGAGATGGAAGGAGGGAATCTGGTCTCAGGTCAGTGAACACCTGAGCCCGTTCGAGACATAGTGTAGGTGGCCGCATGCCATTTCCGGGTGTAAGACGTGGAGAGACAGGCTTCATTGGAGTGACACCACGTGATAGAGTGGACGGCACCTTGGGAACCTGGCCTTGAATCCCACAGCTGTCACTGATGAGCTATTTGACTTTGACCAAGTTGCTTTAACCTCTCTGAAGTTAAGCCGCTTAAGACTTCCCTTAAGTGCCAAATGGCAGGATTTGANAACACCTGAGCCCGTTCGAGACATAGTGTAGGTGGCCGCATGCCATCTCCGGGTGTAAGACGTGGAGAGACAGGCTTCGTTGGAGTGACACCACGTGATAGACTGGACGGCACCTTGGAAACCTGGGCTTGAATCCCACAGCTGTCACTGATGAGCTATGTGACTTTGACCAAGTTGCTTTAACCTCTCTGAAGTTAAGCCGCTTAAGACTTCCCTTAAGTGCCAAATGGCAGGATTTGATGTTAGTAATGACCCTGCTTTTTTTTTTAATTCTAAGCATCTCATAGATACAGATACTAATGAATGAGAGAAAGAAGTAGTTGATACAAATTAATTGGTGCCAGAGCTACACACCAGACCATGGTCTGTGAAGTTCCTTTTTGGCCTTGAGAAAAGGAAGTCAGGTACACTCAGAATTTCTGCAGAAACTAGCATAGTTAATAGCAATTATTACTATTCTCTAGGCTTCTCAGGTAGCAGTAATGGTAAAGAATCCAACTGTCAATGCAGAAGACTTAAGAGACACGGGTTCAGTCCCTGGGCTGGGAAGACCCTTGGAGGTGGGCATGCCAACCCACTCCAGTATTCTTGCCTGGGAATCCCATAAACAGAGGAGCCTGGCAGGCTACGGTCCAGAGGGTCTCAAAGAGTCAGACATGACTGAAGTGACTTAGCATGTACTGTTACCTATTGGGATCATAAAAAACAGCTTTATTCCAGCAAATGTGTTCTTCATTTTACCTATATCATTCAAAATCCTCAAAACAATCCTAGAAGACTCTCAGTTTGAGCCCCATACACTCATTAGGAAATTGAAATTTAAATGGGTTGCATAGCACGCCCCAAATCACGTAGATAAGTTGTTTTGGAATGGGAATTCTAACTTGGTTCTGGCTGACAGCAAAGCCTTGCCTCTCAGAGTTCCTACAAATGTAGCTATATGAATACATTGCTCTTATTTGGGCAGAAAAGTGGTTAAGTGGCTGTCTGGCTTCTGCTTGAGAGCCGGGTGGCTTTGGAGAAGCAGAGTGTGTGTACCAAACTAATCCAAACATTGTATTTATATGAGAAAGTGTGCATATCCATTTCATATGGCTGCCACTACAAATTACTGTTATATACTTAGTGGTTAAAACAACATACATTTATTCTCTCACTGTCTAGAGGCCAGAAAATCCAGACTGAGTCTTGTGAGGTTAAAACTGAAATGTTACGAGGAGTTCCTTTTAGAGGCTGCTGGGGGAATCCGCTGCCGTCTCTTCCAGCTGCTGGCATTCCTTGGCTTGTGGCCACATCACTCCAACCTCCCTTCCCACCTCTAATCCCCTTCTGCCCCTTTGGTGGGCATATCGCTCTGCTTTCCTTTTATATAGACATGTGTGTGATGGCATTTAGGCACACCAGATGATCTAGGATAATCTCCTAATTTTAAGATCTTTAAAGTGGATGGAGAGATTGAATTAGGGGCCTCTTCCTCTCAAAAGTCCCTTTCACTGTATAAAATGCTGGCTTCCCAGAACTGCCATACAAAAAGAGCACAGATGGGGTGGCTTAAACAACAGAATTTTAATTTTTGTAGTTCTGGAGGCTAGAGTCCAAGATCAAGGTGTCGGCTGGTTTGGTTTCCTTCGGGGCTCTCTGTCTGGCTTTGGATGGCTACCATTGCCCTGGGTCCCCACAGGGTCTTCCTTATGCATTCCTAGTGTTCCTGTGCATCCAAGATTCCTCTTCTGATAGGACACCAATCATATCAGATTGAGCCTGCCCTAATGCCCGATTTTAACATAATCACTTCTTTAGAAATCTCATCTTCAAATAGAGACATATCCTGAAATTCTGGGGGGGACTGCAAAAACTTCAGTATGTAGAAGTCTATGTCTGTCCCAATCCTTTATGTATTGGAGTCACACTACTTTATATAAAACAGATAACTAACCATCCTCTGCTACCATGGAGAAGGAAATGGCAACCCACTCCAGTATTCTTGCCTGGAGAATCCCATGGACGGAGGAACCTGGTGGGCTACAGTCCACGGGGTCACAAAGAGTTGGACTTTTCAAACAAGGACCTACTGTATAGCACCAGGAACTTGCCTCAATACTCTGCATTCACCTGTATGGGAGAAAGAATCTGAAAAAGAGTGGATGTATGTAGATGTATAATATAACTGATTCAGATTTCCCTAGTGGCTCAGCGGTAAAGAATTTGCCTGCCAATGCAGGAAATGTAGGTTTGATCCCTGGGTCAGGTAGATTCCCTGGAGAAGGAAATGGCAACCCACTTCAGTGTTCTTGCCTGGGAAACCCCATGGACAGAGGAGACTGGTGAGCGACAATCCATGGGGTTGCAAAAGAGTTGGATATGACTTAGCATCAGAACAACAATAACTGATTCACTTTGCTGTATGGCAGAAACCCAACGTTGTTAATCAACTATTCTCCAATAACAATTTAAAATGTGTGTGTGTGTGTGTGTGTGTGTGTGTGTGTGAACTGCATGTATACGTAGTTCACGAGGTTCTCATGGCAAGTATACTGGGGTGGTTCGCCATTCCCTGCTCCAGTGGGTCACACTTTGTCAGAGCCTCTCTGCTATGACCCGTCTGTCTTGAGTGGCCCTGCACAGCATGGCTCATAGCTTCATTGAGTTATGCAAGTCCCTTCGCCACAAGGCAGTGATCCTTGAAGGGGATCAAGTGATCAATATGAGATGGAAAGAATACACAGAAGAACTGTATAAAAAAGATCTTAATGAACCGAATTACTGTGATGGTGTGGTTAGTCCCCCAGAGCCAGACATTCTGGAGTGGGAAGTCAAGCAGGGCTTAAAAAGCACTGCTGTTAATAAACCTAGTGGATGCGATGAAATTCCAGCAGAACTATTCAGATCCCTAAAGGACGATACCATCAAGGTTTTGCATTCCTTGTGTCAGCAAGTCTGGAAGAAGACTCAGCAGTGGCCACAGGACTGGAAAATGTCAGTCCTCATCCCAGTTCCCAAGAAGGGTAGTACCAAAACATGTGCTAACCATTGAACAGTCTCACTCATCTCCTGTGTTAGTAAGGTCATGCTTAAAATCTTGCGTGCTAGGCGTCAGCATTGTGCAAACCAAGACTACCAGATGGCCAAGCTGGGTTTAGAAAAGAAAGNATCCCATGGACGGAGGAACCTGGTGGGCTACAGTCCACGGGGTCACAAAGAGTTGGACTTTTCAAACAAGGACCTACTGTATAGCACCAGGAACTTGCCTCAATACTCTGCATTCACCTGTATGGGAGAAAGAATCTGAAAAAGAGTGGATGTATGTAGATGTATAATATAACTGATTCAGATTTCCCTAGTGGCTCAGCGGTAAAGAATTTGCCTGCCAATGCAGGAAATGTAGGTTTGATCCCTGGGTCAGGTAGATTCCCTGGAGAAGGAAATGGCAACCCACTTCAGTGTTCTTGCCTGGGAAACCCCATGGACAGAGGAGACTGGTGAGCGACAATCCATGGGGTTGCAAAAGAGTTGGATATGACTTAGCATCAGAACAACAATAACTGATTCACTTTGCTGTATGGCAGAAACCCAACGTTGTTAATCAACTATTCTCCAATAACAATTTAAAATGTGTGTGTGTGTGTGTGTGTGTGTGTGTGTGTGAACTGCATGTATACGTAGTTCACGAGGTTCTCATGGCAAGTATACTGGGGTGGTTCGCCATTCCCTGCTCCAGTGGGTCACACTTTGTCAGAGCCTCTCTGCTATGACTCGTCTGTCTTGAGTGGCCCTGCACAGCATGGCTCATAGCTTCATTGAGTTATGCAAGTCCCTTCGCCACAAGGCAGTGATCCTTGAAGGGGATCAAGTGATCAATATGAGATGGANACATATGTGTGTGTGTGTGTGTGTGTGTGTGTGTGTGTGTGTGTGTAAACTGCATATATACGTAGTTCACGAGGTTCTCACGGCAAGTATACTGGGGTGGTTCGCCATTCCCTACTCCAGTGGGTCACCCTTTGTCAGAGCCTCTCTGCTATGACCCGTCTGTCTTGAGTGGCCCTGCACAGCATGGCTCGTAGCTTCATTGAGTTATGCAAGTCCCTTCGCCACAAGGCAGTGATCCTTGAAGGGGATCAAGTGATCAATATGAGATGGAAAGAATACACAGAAGAACTGTATAAAAAAGATCTTAATGAACCGAATTACTGTGATGGTGTGGTTAGTCCCCCAGAGCCAGACATTCTGGAGTGGGAAGTCAAGCAGGGCTTAAAAAGCACTGCTGTTAATAAACCTAGTGGATGCGATGAAATTCCAGCAGAACTATTCAGATCCCTAAAGGACGATACCATCAAGGTTTTGCATTCCTTGTGTCAGCAAGTCTGGAAGAAGACTCAGCAGTGGCCACAGGACTGGAAAATGTCAGTCCTCATCCCAGTTCCCAAGAAGGGTAGTACCAAAACATGTGCTAACCATTGAACAGTCTCACTCATCTCCTGTGTTAGTAAGGTCATGCTTAAAATCTTGCATGCTAGGCGTCAGCATTGTGCAAACCAAGACTACCAGATGGCCAAGCTGGGTTTAGAAAAGAAAGGAACTAGAGATCAAATTGCCAACATTCGCTGGATTATAGCGAAAGCAAGGGAATTTCAGAGAAAACATCTATCTCTGTTTCATCAACTACACTAAAGCCTTTAACTGTGTGGATCATGACAAACTATGGAAGGGTCCTAGAGAGATGGGAATACCAGAACACCTAACCGGTCTCCTGAGAAACCTGCATGNCAAACCAAGACTACCAGATGGCCAAGCTGGGTTTAGAAAAGAAAGAGGAACTAGAGATCAAATTGCCAACATTCGCTGGATTATAGCAAAAGCAAGGGAATTTCAGAGAAAACATCTATCTCTGTTTCATCAACTACACTAAAGCCTTTAACTGTGCGGATCATGACAAACTATGGAAGGGTCCTAGAGAGATGGGAATACCAGAACACCTAACCGGTCTCCTGAGAAACCTGCATGTAGGTCAAGAAGCAACAGTTACAATGCTGACTGGAACAATTGATTGGCTCAAAATTGAGAAAGGAGTACAGCAGGGCTGTCTGCTGTCGCCCTCTTTGTTTAACCTATATGCTGAGACACATCATGAGAAATGCCGGGCTGGATGAGTTCCAAGCTGAAATCAAGATAGGCGGGAGAAACATCAACAGCCTCAGATATGCAGATGATACCACTCTAATGGTAGAAAGCAAAGAGGAACTAAAGAGCCTCTTGATGAGGGTGAAGGAGGAAAGCGAAAGAGCTGGCTTAAATCTAAATATTAAAAAAACTAAGATCATGGCATCCAGCCCCATTACTGCCTGGCTAACAGAAGGGGAAAAGGTGGAAGTGGTGACAGATTTCCTCTTCTTGGGCTCCAGAATCACCGTGGACACTGACTGCAGCCGTGAAATCAGAAGACAGTTGCTTCTTGGCAGGAAAGCAATGGCAAACCTAGACAGCGTGTTGAAAAACAGATACTACTCTGCCAACAAAGGTCCGTATAGTCAAGGCTGTGATCTTCCCAGTGGTCACATACGGTTGTGAGAGCTGGACCATAAAAGAAGGCAGAACACTGAAGAATTGATGCCTTCCAACTGTGGTGCTGGAGAAGACTCCTGAAAGTCCCTTGGACTGCAAGGAGATCAAACCTGTCAATCTTAAGGAAGATCAGCCCTGAATATTCACTGAAAGAACTGATGCTGAAGAAGCAGCTCTAGTATTTTGGTCATCTGATGCAAGCAGACGACTCATTGAAAAAGTCCCCGACGCTGGGAAAGATGGAGGGCAGAAGGAGAAGAGATCATCAGAAGATGGGATGGCTGGACTGCATCACTAATGCAATGAACATGAACTTGTGCAAACTCCGGGAGACGGTGAGGGGCAGGCAGGCAGTCCCTGGCATCTAAAAGAGTAGGACACGACTGAGTGGCTGAACATCAAAAACAACATGCGTACAGGATGTTGAACGGAGACACAGTTCAGCCCATAATATAAGGTAACATTCACAGGTCCCAGAAATTAGAACCTGGCTATCTTTGGGGGCCATCATTTAGCCTAGTACTTTTTAATGTAAATGAAGCCAGGGGAGCTGGGGCCATAGCTGGGGCACCTGGGCTTGACATTGAAACTGAAAATCAGAAGCAGGGGGTGGGGGCACAGATATGAACACGACGCCAATAACCAGGATGTTACTGGAAGCAGAAGTGACTGGGTCGGGANGGGAGCTGGGGCCATAGCTGGGGCACCTGGGCTTGACATTGAAACTGAAAATCAGAAGCAGGGGGTGGGGGCACAGATATGAACACGACGCCAATAACCAGGATGTTACTGGAAGCAGAAGTGACTGGGTTGGGACTCTCGGCTCAGAAGGAAGGATCTGGGTGATGAGTACATGCCCCAGTTCTGTTCTGCCATGGTATTTTTGGTGCTTCCAGGGGGCACTAGTGGTAAAGAACCTGCCTGCTAATGCAGGAGACTCAAGAGACTTGGGTTCGATCCCTGGGTCGGGAAGATGCCCTGGAGGAGGGCATGGCAGCTCACTCCAGTATTCTTGCCTGGAGACTCCCATGGACAGAGGATCCTGGGGGCTATAATCCAGAGCATCTCAAAGGGTCGGGTACAACTGAAGCAATGTCACACGCATGCACGTGGTATTTCTGGATGGGAAGGGTGGGCTTGGGGGGTTAAAGGAATAACAGAGGGAGGAAGTGAGGCTGATTTCTGTCAAGGTTAACGTGCAGAATTTCACAGCAGCTGCAGAGGTTAGACTAGGGAACCACTTCTCCCAGGATGATAAAGTAGTGCAGGTTCCAGAATTTATTAGGTAATTGAACTGAACAACTTCTAAATGTACTTCCCAGCCTAAAAGTCTCTACTTTAAAACAGGAGTCAGCCAACTTCTTTTCTGAAAGGCCCAGGTAGCATATATTTTCAGCTTTGTGGGCCATACAAGTTCTAATGGCAACTTCCAGACTCTGCCATTGTAACATGAAAGCAGCAACANGAACCAGGGACTTCCTGAGACTCCAGACTCTGAGCCAAGGCTGGATTTACCCTCTTGGCAAACTTCAGTAGGCAGTGCGATGTTATTAGCCACAGCCACCAGGCTGCACGCAGGATCAGCAAGCACATCCGCCCCCAGAACTGAACCTCTGGACCCTTTGGCCAGCCTCTGCTCATCACCCCACCCCCACCAACCATCCTACTCTCTGCTTTTATGAGTTCAAAGGTTTTAGATACCACACGGAAGTGAGATCATGCAGTTCATTTTTTTAAAATTTATTTATTTTTAACGGAAAGATGCTTTACAATATTGCTCTGGTTTCAGCCACACATCAGCATGAATTAGCCATAGGTATATATATGTCCCTTCCCTCTTGAACCTCCCTCCTACCGCCTACCCTTTCCCACTTCTCTTAGCCCTACTACAGAACACACTGGAGTCATGTCTAATGAGATGGATGAACCTAAATCCTATTATAC
>SJYW01003338.1:1076173-1086861 GCA_006410735.1 Raphicerus campestris | reverse complement strand
GTCTCAAGAGGAAGGCATTCTTTATCCCTTTATTTTTCAGATAAGGAAATCAAGGGTCAGAGGGCTTACGTTGCCCAAGGTCACACAGCTAGGTGGCGGAACAGGAGCGTGTCGAGGATGTGATAGCGGTGTTGTCTGCCTAGAGACACAGGGCCTCTCCGTGGTGTTCTTTATTACTGAACAGAAATCTACTCATTATTGGCTCTGTTGCAATAATTGCCCCGTGGTATGAGTTGACGGGTTGGTGAGAGGGGCTGTTCTAGTCAAGCACCCATTCTTTGAGCTCTGTCCTGTGTTCACCACCATCTACACCTTTCCACCGCGCTTGTGTATGACTGCCATGTTCCTGTTACAACTACAAAGGTGTATCTGCTTTAATTAATCCATAATGACACTCCCGAGAACCCCCTTGTAAACCAGACGTTTGCAAATAGGAGCTCATTTTCAGTGCTGAAGAAGCGCTTGCTCTTTTACGTTTTACTTTGACGTGGTGTGGAGTCGGTTGTTCTTATTCTCATAATGGAGTCGGTGCATCTGCCGTATCTGGGAATTGTGGTGGGAAAGGACGCGTGTGCAGATTTAGACAAATGGGACAGAGCTTCTGCTTTCAAGGTGATGCCTGTTGAAGGTACAGGGAGTAGGTGCCCCAGGCCGGGATGGTGTGAAAAGCTTCTTGGGGGAGGGATGACTTTTGACTTTCTGGGGTCTGGAAACATGGATGTGACTCAGAGAGGAAGTGGAAGACCATTCCAGGTAAATGGTGCAGTGTATGTATGTGTGTGTTCGGAGTTGGGGAGAGAGAGAAGGGAAGAAAGTGTGATGGAAATGCCAAATCACATTCAGGAGAAACAGGAAGACAGATGTGGCCAGAGGTGAAGCCTAATGTATGTGCTATAGGAGATGAGCTTGGAGCCCTGGGATACCCAGAAAAGGTCACTGGGCTTTATCCAGAGCACAGAAGAGCCCGGAAGGTATAAAGGCTCCTGAAAGCGTCGCTTGGTGACCTGCCTGCAGGAGGAAGAGGGCAGGGGGTCAGTGGGCGCTGAGTGATGGCTGTGCAGGGCCTATCCAGGCACTGGGGACTCGGTCCCCTCGGCATAGGACTAAGGACAGTGGAGCAGCAAGGAGGCCCTTGACAATGGCAGGAGGAAGAACACACCATTGTTTTGAAGACAGAAAGGGAAGTAGTGTTATAGGAAGCTAAGCCAGGGGTTACATCTGAGGACACCGAATGTCTGCTGAGCCTGGGCTGGTGCAGCCGCTCGGGCTCCAGCCGTGGAGAGTTCAGGCCCAGGGTCGTGGGTATGTGAGCAGTGTGTGCACTTCGGGGTGAGGACAGAAGTCGGTTGGCATCCTAGCTCCTCTGGCTGGAGGACCAAGGCAAATCATTTCCAGTTTCTGGCCTTTGACTTGCTTATCTACTGGACAGGGCTCACTATGGCTGGGACTGCAGGGCTGGACCGAGGTTAAACTGGACAAAGTGGCTGGGACACCTAGCAGCGTGCCCACCACACTCTGGCTGCTCAGGAGACCTCAGCTTTGATTTTTCCTGAGTGTGGCTTTTGGGTCGCCAGCGTCTGTCCTTCCTCTGCTGTTGACTCCCTCTTGGTGGTGTCTCGTGTGTCCACCAGAGAGAGCGGTCTTTGTCAAGTAAGGGAGAGCTACTATATGCATGTTTGGCCGATGCTATGGTGAAGGACAAGGTACCAGCTCCGGGCTTGCCATTTGCCGGGCGCCAGCCTCCCAACTCTGACCACCTCCACATGCTCCTCCTCTGTCCAGGCTTCACCAACGTCCTCAAGATCCTGACCAAAGAGAGCAGCCGGGAGGAGCTGCTGTCCTTCATCCAGCACTACGGCTCACACTACATCGCAGAGGCCCTCTATGGCTCCGAGCTCACCTGCGTCATTCACTTCCCCAGCAAGAAGGTCCAGCAGCAGCTGTGGCTCCAGTACCAGAAAGGTAAGCCTGCAGGGCTTGCTGGAGGTGGCGGCCAGCTGAGACATGGAGGTCAGGCTGCTGGGGAGATAACTGAGCTCCCTGGGAGCCAAATCCTGGCTCTGCCACGTAGAAACTGGGTGGCCATAAGCATGTCCCTGCTCCTCTCAGGGCTTCATGTTCACCGGGGATGGAATGAGGGACCATGTGATGATTCCTCGGGATTCTTTCAGTTCGGGTGTTTTCTGAGACCCCAGGGTGAACTCCAGAACTCTGGCCTTCTACTGCGAGTTCCTTCGTTTCCCACTCTGTCCTCTCAAAACCACTGCCAAGGTCAGGAGGCTGGGAAACTGTAGGGGAGGGGAGAGCTGTCTCCTTGACACCTTCTTTCTGGGCTTCTTGGAGGAACCTAAGGGGAGCACTGGCTCCTTCGGGAGTGACCAACTCATGTCTGAGGGGACAGTTTCAAGTGTCTGCCACGGAGATGCCTTTACCCTCAGGCAGGGTCACCAGGTCTTATCTCCCTCCATTTCTCAGCTATTTATCAGAACTGGAATTTCCCCAAAGCAGGAGACCAGTCTCTGTCACTCCCCTTGGAAAATCGGTCCCCTTCTCACCTCAGTTTTCCCTTCCTGTGAAATGGGTACTTTAGCTATTCCTGTCTACTTCCTATATTAAAGGGAAGTAGTTTATGCGATAACATTTTGAGAAAGATGGAAGTATGGCATACGTACATTGTGTATTATTCTAGCAGTTCCATGTAGTCACAGGCTCATTGCTCTGATGAAAAAATGAGTGTCGGATAGGCCAACAAGTCAAGTGCCCTGTGGACATGCAGCTAATACGCAGCAGGGTGAAAATCACTTCCTGTTATCATTGTTACTATTCTTACCAATTAATTTAAAAAGAGAGGCTCTCGTTCAATGGGAAGGGTGAGGAGTGATGTTAAAAATGGGCTTGTACCTTCCCCATGTGGTCCAGCCACATGGCCTCCAAGAACCAAACCAAGCGTAACTCATAAAACCACAGAATGCAGGCGCTGGGAGGGGTCTGACAGTTCTCGCTGGGCTCAGCTTTACAGCTGGGAAACTAAGGCTGAAGGGGAAGGAGAGTCTTGCTCAGAGTCCCTCAGCTCCCCTGGACAGGGCCCTCCATTCCCCGTCCAGGTCTCCTGCTGCCCCTCATCCCCGGCTGACAGAGCTCCTGCCTTTGTCCTTTCCAGAACCCTTCCCTTGGCACCCTCCACCCTATCATGGTCTCGCCCCGCCTTCCCTCCTGTGTGCAGCTGCGTGGGGCACGGGGTGGTTTATAGGCGCAGGGGAATAATTGAGTTGTCTGGGAATAGCTTCGTTTTATGGCTGTGACAATGACAGTCTTTAAGGAAGTGCATTAAATCAATAGAAGTCTCATTGTGCCACCCTATAAATAACGGGACACACCATTAGGCAGAGCAATAAGCTTCTGGACTTCGAAGTAATACAATTAGGTTATGTTTATAAAAGCCTTCCTCACTGTAGCCACGGAACTAATTCGCTTCGTCCTGCGTTTGGGGCCTGGGACATGACTCTCAGTCTGCACCCCACCCGTAGCCTTCCTCGGCTGCTTCCAGGACCTGGACTTTTTCACTCCAGAAAAAGCCATTCCTTGTCCAGTAGTTTATGACAAGTAGGATGGGGAGAGGGGCAGACAGAAGCTGGCGCAGCCGCCAGGGGTCCCCTAAACGACTCAAAGAGGTGTCGAGTTTGCCACAAACTTGCTGGCTGGACTTGGTCCTTGTAGCTTTGCCTTCTGGGCTTACACGGCAAAGGTACTTCTCTCACCTCTCTCCCATATTGGCTTGCAGAACAGGATGATGGTGACAAGTGAAAATGTTAGTCGCTCAGTTGTGTCTGACTGTTTGCGACCCCATGGACTGTAGCCCACCAGCCTCCTCTGTCCATGGAATTCTCCAGGCAAGAATGCTGGAGTGGGCAGCCATTCCCTTCTCCAGGGGCTCTTCCTGATCCGGGGCCTGAACCCCTGTCTTATGCATTGCAGGCAGTTTCTTTACCGTCTGAGCCACCAGGGCAGCCCCAGAACAGCGCAGTGGCGCACTGTGTTAAGACGGCCTACCTGACCTGTGCATTTCTTCCTCTCTCTCTTTACGTGAGCTGACATCAAACTCTGTAGTTTTACTCCTTAAATTTGGAAGTGATGCTGGGGAGGAAGTGGTAGAGAAGCTGGAAACTTTCCCCTGAACGATGGAAAAACTCTAAACTTACAGCGAGTTGAGGTGTGTCTCTTCTCTGCCCAGCCACCTCTGTGTCACCAACATCTGTGTGTCACTGACATCTGTGCACCCAGGGCTCACTGGGGACAGGCCAGGATGAATCTAGGGTTGGAAGCTGATCGCTCTGGGGGCTGAGCTTGTGGGGAAGAGGACAAATGTGAACAGTGTCAAGCGGGACAGTTGCTGTTTAGTTGCTATATTGTGTCCAACTCTTTGTGACCCTATGGGCTTAAGCACGCCAGGCTTCCCTGTCCTTTACCATCTCCTGGAGTTTGTTCAAACTCATGTTCATTGAGCTGCTGATGGCATGTCATCCTCTGTCGCCCCCTTCTCCTCCTGCCTTCGATCTTACCCACCATCAGGGTCTCTTCCAGTGAGTCAGCTCTGTCTCTTCAATCCCATGGCCTCCAGAATGAAAACCACAATCAGAGAAAACTATCCAGACCGATCACATGGATCACAGCCTTGCCTAACTCACTGAGGCGCTGAGCAGTGCCAGGCAGGGCCACCCAAGGCGATGGGTCACGGTGGAGACTTCCGACAACACGCGGGCCCCTGGAGAAGGGAATGGCAAACTGCTTCAGAATTATTGCCTTGAGAACCCCATGAACAGTATGAAAGCCTTTTTCAAGTGGGACAGAAAAGATTTCATATCCCGGTACCTCTTCTTACATCCCTGTCAGGAAACCTCAGGCAAAATAATTTCTAAGTTTCAGAGAGAAGAGACCAAATGGGGCATGTATGACTACCACGGACACTGTACAGCCCTTCATGGTACAGGCCGGCCTTTGGTCTTTCCACCTACCCTTGAGGCAAAAAAGGCAAGAGGACCCACCTCTTATCCCTGAGAAAGGGGGATCTGAACCCAGAAGTGATCAGGGGCTTGCCTGGACCACCCAGTGTGTTACTAAGTGAACTAGTGTTTAACTTCCAGCCTGAGTCCAGTGTCCCAGCCTTTCCAGGTTTACTGATTAATGGTGGGGCTCTGGTCGCTGTCGTGATCCAGACACTAGAGATCGTGGAAGGTCAGGGGGTTGGGGTGAAAGTGCCTGATTAAAATATCTCCCATGAGAGTTTTACTCTCATTCCCGTAAGTGCTTCTGAGTGTGCATTCCGTAGAAAAAGAAAGTCACGCTGATCACTCATCACCCTCTGGTTCACTGCTATTTCCTAAGTGCTTCTTCACCGCAGACCTTGCGCTATGTGCTGGGGCGTTACAGTCAGCAAGACGTGGGTGCTCTCCACACGTGGTTCAGCCTTATGAGCCTTCCAATACTTTGTCATTTTTGTGATAGAATTTTTTTTTTTTTGATCTACTGATATGGGCTTCCTTGGTGACTCAGAGGTTTAAGTGTCTGCCTCCAATGCAGGAGACCTGGGTTCGATCCCTGGGTCGGGAAGATCCCCTGGAGAAAGAAATGGTAACCCACCCCAGTATTCTTGCCTGGAGAATCCCATGGATGGAGAAGCCTGGTAGGCTACAGTCCATGGGGTCGCAAAGAGTCGGACACGGCTGAGCAACTTCACCTCACGTTCACCTACTGATAGGCAGCTGGAGAAAGGCAGGTGGCTGGCGTGTGGTCAGGAACTCAGTCCCTGTCACACGGTGGCCCGTGTCTTTTGTTTCATATGCCAGTTCTGATCAGTTGAGGAGTGGCTTGTCTAGACACTGTATGGAGTGTCATTAGAAAAGAACGCTGTGATCAGTTAGCAGTATCTGCTCTAGATGCAGAAAGGGGAAGTGGTGGTCGACACTCACATATTGCTTCTGAGTAACAGGGCGAAGTGAAAGCTTCTGATGCAGATTCCAGAGAGACATTGGGAATGCCCAGGAGGAAAGATCCAGGCAGGGAGGAGGGGTTTCCTGTCACCGAGCGGATATTCCGGGCATTCCACCAGTCCGAAGGGGACTGGAGCACTGGACAGGTCAGCTGGATGGTGCTGGCAGAAGCCAAGGACAGCTGGACCTCAGGAGGCAGCTAGAGCAGCTGAAGCCATCCCAGGAAGCTCCCAGCCCAGGCGCGACTCCCTTGGAAGCTCTTCAGCCTGCCGCTTTCCCTCGGCCATCACTTGCGCTCCCAGGCCAGGCTCCAAGTGCTTTGTGAAGTCTTTAGTTTCTTGTCCTAGCTTAATATTTTCACTCTGTGCTGCTGTGTTCCTGATGCACCTGCATTTTGAGAAGCTACCTTTCTCTTAATCAGGGCTTCATTTCCTTCTTTGGCTTGATATTCTTACACTTCCTGGCCGTGCCCTTGACACATGAGTCTTGTGATGGGGACTCTTTATATAAAGATACGGTTCTTCTGGCTGTCTTGGATAAAGACTTCCTCATTTGGAGATAAAAGACAAGTTTTGCAGTCAGATGGACCTTGGTTCCCGTCCCAATTTCCCTCTTACAATCTGTGTGATCTTGGACGAATTGATTCACACTCTAAGATCGATTTTTCCATTTTTAAGATATGGGATCCAGTGAGAGCATACACCCATCAATGATGACTCATCTAGCAACGAGCTGGGCCCTTAGTTGTTATCTTGATACAGTCCACTCCCTCCACCGGTGGCTGCCGCATCCACTTGGTAACAGTGATCTCAGGTGGGGGTGGGGGGGTGTGTGTGTGTGTGTGTGTGTAATGCACATGTGTGTCTACTGGGGAAGCAGGAGGTGTGGCTACTAATTTACTCCCCTCTCTTGTCAGCTGACTTAGGACCAAGGACAGGGGTAGACTGAGAGGGGCTCCTGGGGTAGAGCTGGTGAGGGAGGGAGCCTTAAAGCTCTACTAGAAAGACATCAAAAGACTCCGTAACCCTGCCCTTTTTTTATTCCCTATTCTGAAGGGATGGCGATGCATGCAGAAATAACAAATCTGGTAGGTTTCCTGCATTTACAGTTGCTTCTTTTGCATGGAGAAAGTAACTATGGAAGATAAAGGATGTATGCATGTAAAGGAATTGTCCATTCTGTGTGTGTGTGTGAGAGAGAGAGACAGACAGAGCAGAGAGACAGAGAAAGACTGAGGGAGATAGGAAGACAGAAAAATGGAGAGACAGACATGGGGAAACCAAATCCACAAAGAGAAATGGAGGGACAAAGTGGAGAAGCGAAAATGGATGCAATTAATGTCTTTACCAAATTTAGAGACTCGTGACCCTGCCGAAAGGACATTGTGTGAAGGTTGGACCTCTCTTGAGTTTGCATCAGGAGAGTCTGTCGCATAGAGATGTCCCCACAGGTAAATGCCTGTCGCCACCTTTAAAAGATGTTTTATCTCTATTATAATTTCCCAAGACTGTCCAAGGGAATGAATTTCTGCATTTCCATTTGAATTACAATGCACTTTTGAATGTCAGCGGAAGCATACCTAGATTACTCTTTAAAGGAATTCTGGCTGTTTGAAAGGCAGCCTAAGGGGTTGGGGTGGGGGAGGAGAAGGGAAAGATGTAGTCAAGGGTCACCTCCTTTTGTCAGGACAGGGGTGGGCAAGGGGCTGATGGGAGCTGGAGGGCTCTCCCGGGCCTTCAGTTTCCTGCGGGAACTTGCTGCAGAGATGGCAGCTAGACATGCAGGGCGTCATCTCAGAGCTGAGACCTGCGCGGGTTCCACTTCCCTGGTGATGTAACCCTCAGGGCAGGTTTCGGTTCCCGTTTGCTTGCCCTTTCGTTAGCACTTGATGGAGTTGGCCACTTCCTGCTTGAGGCACCATCTGACGCTTGCTTCCTTGGCACCAGGGGACTCTTCCTGGCGATTGCCCAGCTTCCTTCCAGCCTGTTCCTTCTCTGTCTCCTTCACAGGCTCGCTCTTCTCTGCCAAAGGGGTCAGTGTGGTTTTGCAGGACTGCCATTGTCTCCGTGGGGACTCACAGCCATGCTGTCTCTTACCATCCCTACACGAATGCCGCCCCTTGTGGCCTGCCTCCAAGNCCATCTGACACTTGCTTCCTTGGCACCAGGGGACTCTTCCTGGCGATTGCCCAGCTTCCTTCCGGCCTGTTCCTTCTCTGTCTCCTTCACAGGCTCGCTCTTCTCTGCCAAACGGGTCAGTGTGGTTTTGCAGGACTGCCATTGTCTCCGTGGGGACTCACAGCCATGCTGTCTCTTACCATCCCTACACAAATGCCACCCCTTGTGGCCTGCCTCCAAGCTTTCCTCTGAGGATGTGCTCTCATGCCAGCTCCCTGCCTGCCCAGACGTGGCCCCACACAACCTCGAAGGTTTCCAGTGTTCTCGTGCAGAGCACCCCTATCTGTTCAGAGGCAGGGCCACAAGCCTGGAAGTCCTCAGCCTCTCCCTCTCCCCTGCTCCCGCCCATTTCCAAGGCATAGCAAGTCTTACCAATTTCACTTTCCAAAGAGCTTTCAGAATTGCCCACTTCTCTCCGCCTCACTGCTGCCATCATGGCTGAGCTGGGCTCTAGCACTGGCCCCTGCCTGGCCTCCCTGCATCCACCTGAACCCCATCAGTCCAGCTGCACAGCCCTGAGGACATGGGTCTGCCTGGGTCCTCCAAAGAGACAGAACCATCAGGATAGATGGGTCGGTAGACAGGTAGATAGATAAAAATATATATAATATTCACATATACATGATATAGATTCATATGATATTTATAATACATACAATATACATGAAAGCTATATACAACTGGTTCTGTTTCTCTAGATATATACACACGGGGCTTCCCCAGTGGCTCAGTGGTAAAGAACCTGCTTGCAGTACAGGAGACATGGGATCAATCTCTGGGTAGGGAAGGTGCCCTGGCAAACAATAGTACACACACATATATATCCATATATATCCATATATATATATTGCTTCCCAGGTTGCGCTAATGGTGAAGAACCCACCTGCCAGTGCAGGAGAGGCAAGAGATGTGGGTTTGATTCATGGGTCGGGAAGATCTCCTGGAGTAGGAAATGGCAACCTGCTCCAGTATTCTTGCCTGGGAAATCCCATAGACAGAAAAGCCTAGTGGGCTATAATCCATGGGGCTGCAAAGAATTGGACACAACTGAAGCAGCAGAGCACACACACACACACACACACACACACACACACGCACACGCACGCACACACACAATGTTTATCGCACAAGTCAATTTCTAACAACAAACCTCTTTATATATATATAATGTTTATATTTTATTATAGTATAAATAATATATACAATACAACTCTTAAGAGATGGGGGTTTTGATCCCTGTGTTGGGAAGATCCCCTGGAGAAGGAAATGGCACCTCACTCCAGTATTTTTGCCTGAAAAATCCCAATGAAAGAGGAGTCTGGTGGTCCACTGGGTCACAGAAGAATTGGATACAGATATCTGCACACCTCATGGCCCAATCAAGTCCACATAATAAAATGAAGCATCCTGGGGTGTTTCTAAAGTGGAGATTTCATCATGCCTTCCTTGGATGCAAACTCCTAGGTGCTCTGTCATTGCCCTGAGGCTCATTTCCAAACTCCTCCCCAGGAGGAGTGGCCTCAGGACCTTCTCAGATCTGTTGTGTCCCCATCGGCCTCCTTAGCCCCATCTGTCCCCATGCTCTGCCTTCGATTCACACTGAGCCTCCTACTCCTTCACCATCATGTGGGCTGAAGTCTCAGCCGGGCCACGTCCACCTGTGCTGAGGTCCCTGTGCTGGTGGAGGCGACTGAGTGCCCCTTGCCCCTCCCCGGCCCCTCAGCTCGGGCAGCTGTGTATGGGATGGGCTGAGCTCCAACCTGGTGTTTTTCTTGGAGGTGGTAGGAGGAGGAGATTCAATATGACCTGGACATTCCGGGGCCTGCAGTATGCCAGAGGAAATGGCCAACTTAGTTCTTCTCAGAATCATGCAAAAAGATGGTACAGGTTCATTAAATACAAATAGGCCCAGGAGACTGCTGTTTCCACCAGATGAAATTACCAAAAAAAAAAAAGCATTTGTATCCCGGTTTAGATTGAGTCCATCTGGAACGGAACACCCTTGTCTCTTCTCCTAACGCTGTGTCCTTCTCCCCCTCTGCTTGTGCTCAGTGCGGTGCGCCTCACAAAGCACTTCCACGCACGGTATTGCATCCAGTTACTCCTCCCAAGCAGCCTGTGAGGTCAGGTCCCTATCTGCGTTTCACGCTTGAGGAAACTGAGGCTCAGATGGGGAAGATGATTTGTGGACGTTCTAGTGGAGGTGACGGAATTCCAGTTAAGCTATTTAAAATCCTTAAAGATGATGCTGTGAAAGTGCTGCACTCAATATGCCAGCAAATATGGAAAACTTAGCAGTGGCCGCAGGACTAGAAAAGGTCAGTTTTCATTCCAATTCCAAAGAAAGGCAATGCCAAAGAATGCTCAAACTGCCGCACAATTGCACTCATCTCACACGCTAGTAAAGTAATGCTCAAAATTCTCCAAGCCAGGCTTCAATATACATGAACCAGGAACTTCCAGATGTTCAAGCTGGTTTTAGAAAATGCAGAGGAACCAGAGATCAACTTGCCAACATCTGCTG
>SJYW01003338.1:1028381-1045250 GCA_006410735.1 Raphicerus campestris | reverse complement strand
CAGAGGGGGACCCACCCAAAACTTGGTTCAGATGTTGAAGTGGATGATGCTATCCACCCACCAAGTGGATATGAAAAGGCTTCTAAGTCACGGAATGAGGGTTTATGGGAAGAGCAGTGTGGCCTCCCTAGCAGGTTCAGAAATGGCTTGAGAGTAGGATCCTCATGCAGGGCAGGACGTGTATGGTTGGGCTCCCACTGGCACCATAGGTGGAAGCACTTGAGCTTTCTTAGCAGCATGTCCGGATATAGGGCAGAAGGTGAAGAGTATGGTAAGTCTGGAAAGCTGTCAACCTCAAGTATCCAAAAGAAACTCAGATTCTAGTATAAAGTTTTATCAAGATTCCAAAACTCATTTCTCTTAGGTTTTTGAGGGGGCTTCCCAGGTGGCACAGTGCCACTGCAGGAGACAAAAGATGGGGGTTTGATCCCTGAGTCGGGAAGACCCCCTGGAGAAGGAAATGGCAACCTGTTTGAGTATTCTTGCCTGGAAAACTTCACGGACAGAGGAGCCTAGCGGGCTACAGTGAATGAGGTCGCAAAGAGTCAGATACGACTGAGCACACACTCACACAGTTAGATATTATTTCAGGATTTTAGAAAGGCAGAAAATTCAATTTCTGAGACAGTTTCACTGAGGGATTCCCAAGAAGGAGATATAGTATCTCCTTCCGGGGATAATCCGGGGGCTGGAGATAGGGACTAGTGCATTTTCAAACTACCCCTTCTTCCACCCTGGCCTCCCTAGGTCTCTGAGGGGATTCTCATTCATATGCTGCCACCTCTGTAAGAAGGACGCCTCCTTGAGCCATGGGTACTGATAGGAATAAATGATATGGCTTTGGGCAGGAAAAAAAATGAACACAACCACTTGCGTTATTATTTGAAAGGTCGTAGACAAATGGATCACTTTCAACCTCTGAACTGCTTTAATGCCCCCTCACTCCTGTGATGTGAGCCTCGTGCTGGTCCCAACTTCTCGCTTTTTCCTGGAAAGCTGTGCCTTTGTTCCTGATATTCCCTCTTCTTGCAAGGCCCTTCAGCAAGCAGATGCTCTCAACTAGAAGCAGACTTTTCATTTCTAGCTCGCACCATTGATCTTATTCTGTATATTTGTATTATTATTTTTATTTTTTATATTCCATATCTCCCCCACCAGACTACAAGCTACCTGGCTGCACGCAGGGTTCAGGACTGATTCCGTCTGTGCATTCAGTACTCAAACACCTGCAGTGAGCGAATCACAGTAGATGTCATGTGTGTCTAATGAGTAAGTGAATGAATAAATGAAAGAACTAAATCGAAATGTTAATATTCTGTGAAAATATGCAGCAGCATTATAGTTACAGCCAGGTAGACTGAGTAAATCACCTAAAGAAAATCCTGGTTTTATTTTTGTAGGAAAGATATGCATTTGACTTAGTCATCAAACTTGTATTCACTCCAGATTTCAGTAAGTTACTAAATAATTTTCCTTTGAGGGAAATAAATGTTTACCTCACCAGTTCCTATGANATCACAGTAGATGTCATGTGTGTCTAATGAGTAAGTGAATGAATAAATGAAAGAACTAAATCGAAATATTAATATTCTGTGAAAATATGCAGCAGCATTATAGTTACAGCCAGGTGAACTGAGTAAATCACCTAAAGAAAATCCTGGTTTTATTTTTGTAGGAAAGATATGCATTTGACTTATAGTCATCAAACTCGTATTCACTCCAGATTTCAGTAAGTTACTAAATAATTTTCCTTTGAGGGAAATAAATGTTTACCTCACCAGTTCCTATGATTCCGCTGTCACAAAAATGTGGGTAACCTTTTCATACATTTAATTTACTATAATATGATATTTTCCACTAAAGTTTACAAAATGAAATTCTTATAAGCAGAAAGTCTGCTAAGTGTTTTACATCGATCATCTCTTCAGAACAATGCAGTGAACAGTGTCATTTTATTATTTATGAAGAAACTGAAGCTGAGAGGCTAAATGACTCCACGGTCTAACATGTGAGGGAAACAAGAATGAACTCAACCCCCACATGCTCACAAAGCCCAAGTTTTACCTGCAATATATTACCCCCACCTAACAATGAGATTTATGGCCTGTTTTGATTTTTGTAATTATTTGAGGTAATGAATATTGACCTGGAAGAAAAATGCCTTTACGCTAGCCATGTATAGGGCTATGTAGACGTGCTTGTTTCTGCCAAGAGTCAAGATGCCATCCTCCCAACTTTAATCAAACCATTAGCCTCTAGCTTTTATGTGCAGCTTTCCTAGTGGGATACATTGCTGTCAAAGTTTTGCCTCTGTCCCTGCAGCAATACCTTTCTTCCAATAGGCTTTTGAATTAAGAAACTGAGCAGTGTGGTTGAATCACCCGAGCAGGTCTGAAATCTCCCCCAATGTTAACTTGAAAAATCTGCATCAGTTCACCATGGGAGGTGGGAAACTGGGGGAGGAGGTCTTTGCCCCCTACAGTGGAAATCACATTTCCTGAGCACCTCCCATTTTCTGAATTAGAAGCTTTTATACATACTGTCCCATTAGTATATTTTAATTCTCTAAACAGCACTTTAAAACATAACTTGTCATCTCCTTCTACAAGATGAGAAAACAGTGGCTCAACAGAGTGGCAATAGTTAACAAGGTAAACAGCTGAACCACAGTGGGGCGGATTACACAGTACAGGTTCTTTCTACTCTAATGTAAACACGATAAAATTACACAAAAGAATTACACAAGAATATTGGTGTTGGTTGGGGGCGGAACTCAACCACAATTCTAGTTGGTAAATTAAAATCATAGAACTCGAAGAGACTTTAGTGATGATCGAATCCAACTTTCTAAGGATAGGCAAGCTGATGCAGAGGTATGGTGCTCATCCGAGGTCACCGTAGCTAGTTCAGGGGCAGAGCTGTGATTCAGATTCAGACCAAGGCCGGCAACTTTCCCACTGGAATGCATGGCTGATCCCAGAACTTCTTCAGACTTAGGGTACCATGAATATTCATGATATTCACAAGATATAGCCAAAGTTCTGGAATGTTAAGTATTTTGCTAAACAGCCTCCTTGCTCACTACTACCCTGCTTGTAACATTCATGCAGGCATCTGCTATTTCTTATCTGTAATTTGTTTTGTGATCCCTTGAGAAGCTGCTTGTCTTGAGTGCAGATCAGCAGCCTAGTCAGATACAAAGTAGAGCCCTGCGGAATGCTACCAGGCTCTGCCCTGCATTTCCCTCCTATGGAGCTGGTAACGCTTCACTTTTAAGAGGCCATTAATTAGTATGAGATTAAAGAGTACAACTACTTAAGCATTACTTGCCTTACCCACAGGAACACTAAGACTCCAGGCAAGTTTATCCTGCTGATTGGAATAATGGAGTAGCCCTCTGTGGACTGTCTCAGGCTGGAGAGTACACTGGGGTTGACTTTCACCATCATTCAGATAGTGCCTATCCCTGGCCTTTGAGGAAAACCAGGGCAATGGAATTCAATTCCAAATGCTCCAGAAAGGCTGTACAATAACTTATGAGGAAATTACAATATTACTTTTTATTTTCATTTCTGAACATTTGGCATAGTGCCTGGCTCACAGTAGGTACTCAGATATGGAAGGAATCATTGTTCCAAAACCTTAAATTCTATATAATTACTCAGAATGATGGGGTTTCCCTGGTGGCACAGGGGTTAAAGAATCCGCCTGCCAATGCAAGAGGAGTGTGTTTGGTCCCTGGGTTGGGAAGCTCCCCTGGAGAAGGAAATGGCAACCCACTCCAGTGTTCTTGCCTGGAGAATCCCATGGACAGAGGAGCCTGGCGGGCTGCAGCCCATGCGGTTGCAGAGTCGGACACGACTGAGTGACACTCACAAACAGCACATTCACGACAATAAAGGAAAGCAGGGACTTACTGAATCTGTCAGTCATTTGTCTTTAGTTTTCTTTCTTTCTTATCTTACTCTCAGATAAACTCTTTTGTATCTTTCATCCAATGTAAGAGTGTTATGTCAGGAAGACTCAGGTTACGGGAGGGCCTACTGTCACATTGGAGAAGGCAATGGCACCCCACTCCAGTACTCTTGCCTGGAAAATCCCGTGGATGGAGGAGCCTGGAAGGCTGCAGTCCATGGGATTGCTAAGAGTCGGACACAACTGAGCAACTTCACTTTCACTTTTCACTTTCCTGCATTGGAGAAGGAAATGGCAACCCACTCCAGTGTTCTTGCCTGGAGAATCCCAGGGATGGGGGAGCCTGGTGGGCTGCCATCTGTGGGGTCGCACAGAGTCGGACACGACTGAAGCGACTTAGCAGCAGCAGCACTGTCACATTAAGTCATGTAAAGAACAGCCAATTAAATAACTGAGGACATACTGTGTATTAAGCATCATGCTACATGTTCTTAGCTAGAGATTAAAGCTGACCATCAGTAAAGCTTAGATATATGGGTAAACAATGGCAACACAGTGCTTTATGCAGTGACAGAAATATGAAGTAGGTAGAACGGTAGTAGAAAGGAGCAGGTGACCAGATTTATTTGGAGACTTAGGGCTAGAGGGGAGAAATGACTGAGAAGGGCTTTGGTTGGAAAATAGGGAGCTGTAACAACAGGAAAGAGGGGAAGTATTATTTGAAGTGGTCGAACAACCTAAACCCACTCTTGAGACAACTCGGCTGATTGAGTATGCCAAGAACGGTAGCAGGTATTTTAACATTTATTATTTTACACCTTACATCCATCATAGAGGCAAAGATCAATCAGTTTCCATAAGAGGAAGGGCTAAGTGACTTGCCCATAGCCACATGGCCAATAACATGAACTGGAAGATAAGTGATGCTGTGATCAGTGGTTTTCAGATCATGTTCTGTAGAGTCACAAGAGTTTAGCACTTGTACCCAGGAGTTTAGGCAAGGGCTTGTTCTTCTGGCCAATGAGCCTGCTGCTGACAGAATAGCTGCTTTTCAATCTGTTTTACATGACAGACTCGCATGTGAGGCTTTATCTGAATAAAGCAATCACTGCCCTTATTCAGATAACAAGAAAACACACACACACACAAATGGCTGTACAAATGGCTGTAATGGAGTAAACTAGAGTCTTGGGGCTATACTCTGCAATTTGGTCAATGTGGTAGATAACTGAAAATTGACTGCCCCAAGCACAGCCTAAAATATCACAGCAAAGGAACAAAAGCATTCGTATTTACTTCTCTTCTGAACCAGAGGTTGCCTGCTGCATTTGAAGGCCAAGGCAGGAGTGTGGTTCAGAGATGGGGTACACCTAAATGCTGAAGGCAACAGTGACCCCAGAAGCGTAGGCAGCGGGAGGATTCCTGGCATTGTTATGTCAAGCCAGCCAGCGATGTTATATCCACTTCTCTGTCGCAAACCTTGTGCCAAAGTCCTCCGCCACTGTTACTGCTGCAGCAAGTCCCCGCTGACAGCAAAGACAGACCTCCTGTCTTTTATCTGTGGGGTGACAGGTGCCCCCACAGATAAAGTGGCTGTAATAACTGGTGGAGTCATCCATGATGCACTTTTAATTGGATCGATNACTTCTGGCATTGTTATGTCAAGCCAGCCAGTGATGTTATATCCATTTCTGTCGCAAACCTTGTGCCAAAGTCCTCCGCCACTGTTACTGCCGCAGCAAGTCCCCGCTGACAGCAAAGACAGACCTCCTGTCTTTTACCTGTGGGGTGATAGGTGCCCCCACAGATAAAGTGGCTGTAATAACTGGTGGAGTCATCCATGATACACTTTTAATTGGATCGATTTCCTCTCAATTATATAATCTTTAGAAATCAGATGCACGTTCATAATCAGAACATGGGGCTTTCTCCAGGTGTAGGGCACAAGACAAACTAGCCCACCATCACTTTAATTAGCTCCTTTCCTATCCTTTGGCAGCTATCACCACAGAAGCCATAAAAGCAACGCCACTACCACTTTTTTTTTTAGTAGCTTGGCTTAGCAGATTTTGCTTCTGTGCAAGCAAAGTATATTCTTTGACTTGTCATTAGCCCTGCACCCAGAGTGCACAATATATTGCTTGGTAAACACCAGAGCCTGAGAAACCTTGTCACAAAGTCCCTCACCCACCTCTGATCTTCCTAAAAGCACAGGTTTCTTTTCTGCATTTTAATTGTAAGGATAAAGCAGATGGTGGATGCTGAGTTTAGAACATGGTGTTGGTGACTGTAGACCTTGAGGGCTGATTCTGTACCCATGAATGTGGGAGTGAGTTTAGATTTTCTCTACATAATGGTGCTTTTTGCTGAATGGTGACCTAGGGAGATTCATACTGCTCTCAAAAAATGCAGTGTCAGGTCTGGAAGCAAAGCAGCAAGGCACAACTTCCCCTCCCTCCCGTCCCCAGTCTCAGAGTCAATTAAAAGGCAGGAACACAAGTGATGAAGAGACAGCTATCAGTTATTTAATGCTTGATAGAGGGATGGAAGTAAATCCCCCAACCCAAAATGATGCACTCACTGGGGGAAAATGCACAATGAGGACCCAACAGTTTTGTTTTAGTAATGAAAATGAGATGTGTCCACCTCCCCACTTTCTTGGCCCTGGCCTATGTTGTACAATTCCGCAGACAACTCCTACCCCAGGTCAGTGGAGAGAGGTTAATATGAAAAATGGATGTGCTCTAGAGACTACTCATTAATGTCTACTGACTATAGTAGCATTTATTTTTATTTCCATCTTCCTGTGCTTTGGCATAACTTTTCCAATCCACGTGCTCCTTTAAAAGGCAAGCGATTCCCAGGGTAAAGTCTTCAACACCAACCAATGGGGGTCGATCCATTTTCTGCCCGGGATTTTTGGTCACACCTGAAATTAGATATCGCAAAACCCCTAGAGCCAGGAAAGTACTGCTTCCCGGTGGGGAGTGTGGAGCTCCTGTGGTGACAGTAAGCGAATGGTCTCTCAGACTGGTATAGGCGGTCAGACCTGAGACACCATGTCACAGGGGTGTGATGTCTGAAGTGTCATGGAAAGGTGAAGTAGGTCCCAGTTGCAGCGTGCATACTGAATGCAGCAAGTTAAAGGGAAAGCGCCACCGATGGAGCATGTTAGAACAGGAAGGAAGGACGGGACCAGAGTTAGCAAAGCCAAAAGGGGGGAAATCAACAAGGACTCAATACAAGAGACGATTTCAAATACAGGGGCAGAAGGCTCTCTACTGAAGCCTTGGAAGGGCCTACGTTGTAATCAAATGTCAGCTAACCTCAAATCACATGTCCTATGGGGGATACTGCATCTGTTAAAAGCTCTAAACTTTGAGAGGAAAGAATACAAATTTAAACAACAACAGCGCTAAAAGTCAGAGCCTCTAAACTTCTAGGAATAGCCAGTTGGAGTCAAGACACAGGCCAAGTCTACTCTACTGTACCACCAACAACCAAGAGATAAGGGAAGGGCAGGTGGCTGGGGAGCAGAAGAAACGGATATTCCCCAGCCCCTAAGGGGTAGAGTATCTTCTCAGATGGTAGCTGTAAATCTTGATGCAGTGATCCCAACAGTCCAGGACCAGCAGCTGCCCCTTTGGAGTGAGGGCAATGCCCACCGGACAGGTGAGCCCCTCTCGAATAAGGACACTGTAGCCCCCACCCTTGGGGAAGTGGAGGATTTCCTTGCGACTGCTGTCAGCCACGATGAGATCACCACGGGCGTCCACACACATGCCTGTGATGCAGCGGAAATCCTCGTTCTCTGAGAAGAAGTGGCTGATCTGGCGACCCAGCTGCCCGTCGGGGCCCACGGAACCAATGGAGAAGCCGCCCTCCAGGTGGTGCTCGTTCTGCCAGTTCTCCAGGTTGAGACCCAGGCCCTGGGTGAAGTAGACGGTGCCTTCAGCGTCGCAGGCGACAAACTTGGGCCGCACGGCACTGCAGAGGCAGCTGTATTTGACCACCCCCGCGCCTCTGTCAACCGTGAAGCACCAGAGCTTTCCACCTTCCACGTCGGTCACCACAAACTGGCCGGATGGGAGGGCTGTGATGCCCCAGGGTTTGCTCAGCTGGCTCCGGTGACAGGCCACGCAGTGGCCGTCCAAGGTGTACACCTTGAGCGAGTTGTCATAGCTGTCAGTTACGCCAATCAGCCCGTGGCAGTTCATGGCCACTGACAGAGGGGTGAGGTTGGGCGGGTCGGCCCCAAAGAAGCTCAGCACAAAGCTATCCATGGCGCTGGAGCTGCGGCGGATTTCCTTCAGAAAGCCTTTGCGGGTAAAGACTTGTATGCGGTAGTTGCCGCGGTCAGCAACCAGCACCTCGCCTTGACTGGTCACGTAGAGGCTGACCGGGAGGTTGAACATGCCCGGGGTGCTGCCTTTGGCCCCCATCTTCCTGAGAAAGAGGCACTGCTGGATGTTGGCAGCCGGGTCGGAACCGCGCTGCTTGGCAGGCGAGGCCCTCGGGCTGGCCCCCACGTCCTCGGTGCTCACGTCCATCTCCCTAAACGTAACGGAGGAAGGGACTGCAGAGGCCGCCGCCTCCATGGCCCACGAGTCTTCCATGTTGACCGTCCGGGGCTTCTTGACCGCCTGCCCGATGTGGAGGGGGCCGACGTGGCCGACCTTGAGGAGCTCCACGTCCTGCAGCGTGAGCTCCCGGGGCAGGCTGGCCGTGAGCTCGGGCTCCTCCTCGTCGGCCGCCTCTTCCAGGAGCGCCACGTCGGCCTGCTTGATCTTGGCCAGGAAGTAGTCGCAGCGGGACACGGCCTGCACCTCGGCGATGTTCAGCAGGTAGCTGTACTCCTCCAGCACCTGACTGTTGGACTTCTCCACCTCTGCCAGCGAGCCCGTGAAGAACTTCCGGGAGCGAGCCAGCTCTTCCTGGACCCTGCGTTCCTCGTGCCCGTACTCCTGGAGGACCGCCCTATACCGGGCCTGAAGGTCCTTGGAGACGCCTTCCAAGGCCACCTTCCGCCGCTGCAGCTCTCCCGTAAGCTCCCGCAGACGCGCCAACTTCCGGCCGAAGTCCCGCCGCCGCTCCTCCGCGGCCTCTTTGACGGGGAGCGTGCAGTGTCCCGGCGGCGGATGCTCCGCCTCGCGGCACGGCTCGCACACCACCACACCGCAGCTCCGGCAGAACTGCCGCGGCAGCCGCCGTCCGCAGGAGCGGCACATGAGCAGCCCCACCGCCTCGCTGAGCCCCGTTTTGTCGATGATCTTCAGCACCGTCAGGTTGTCGGTCAGCTGGGCCAGGCTGGTGATGAGGGTGATCTTGCTGCAAAAGGGACAGCGGACGCCGTTGATGCTGCTGGCCAGGAGCTTCTCCAGGCACTGGCAGCAGATGGTGTGGCCGCAGTGCAGGAGTTTGGGCCGCAGCTGCTCCTCCGTGAAGGACTCCATGCAGATGGGGCATTCCAGCACTTCCCGCAGCGCGTCCAGGTTCAGGTGGGAGGCTGCAGCGGCGGCCATGACTCTTCTTTCCAAGGGGCCTGCTAGCACCACCCGGGACTGAACGGCTGAGCGTTCATGCTCTGGAGGGACAAACCCTGCTAAAGAGAAAAAGAAGCCATTATTCCCCTGCCTCTGTGAGTTCATTCACTCAAGAAACATGTAGCGGACCGTGACCATCACTCATTCAGCCGCTGACTGGCGTGGAAGGGCAGACTGGGGAATGATTATAAGGAGTCTTTAGAGCCAAAATGAGACCGTGGAACTTCCTTCTGATGAACATAGAGAAACAGTGCATGTTTTGGAGCAGGGAACTGATATGATCACAGGATGAATGGAGTCAGGGAAAAGGGAGAGANGCCAAAATGAGACCGTGGAACTTCCTTCTGATGAACATAGAGAAACAGTGCATGTTTTGGAGCAGGGAACTGATATGATCACAGGATGAATGGAGTCAGGGAAAAGGGAGAGAAACTAGTTAGGAAGATAATGCAAAACTGCCTGGGAAAGGTTCTGGGGAGCCTGAACTAAGGTTGTGGAAAAGGAAAGAAGATGCCTTTGAGCAATATGCATAAGTACGGTCACTAAGATTTGTTAGCGTGGACTGGGGTGGGAAGAAGTGGAGCTAATAGTAGTGCCAAATCCCTTATGATTATACAGTGGAAGTGAGAAATAGATTTAAGGGCCTAGATCTGATAGATAGAGTGCCTGATGANTCAGTCCCCTCCAACCCTCAGCGACCCCATGGACTGCAGCCTACCAGGCTCCTCCGCCCATGGGATTTTCCAGGCAAGAGTACGGGAGTGGGGTGCCATCGCCTTCTCTGATAAAGGCACATAAAGATTGCTAATGAACTGTTCATCTCTGAAGGAATTTGATTTGAGGACACTATCCATGGCAGAAACTGATGGGCATGTGAATTCACAGCTTCTCTTGTGCAGAAATACCAAGAGGGGTACACAATTAACTATGCAAAAAATAATAGTTTTTTAGTAGCAGCAGGAGCAGCGGCAGTGGCTGCCAGCCAGTGAGAAAGAATGAATAGGCACTTTTTAAAAGGCAACAGTACCCAAGATATTGGATAATACATTTCAAAAATTAAAATTCTGAACCTTCCCTGGAGATTGTTTTCACTGATCTCAGAATCAAAGGATTAGAGATGACCTTCAAATCTCCATCCAATGCTTGAATCCCTACCATGAGATAGTGTCTATTCCCTATATTAATGTTAGCCCCTTGGGGGACTTAGGCTATGAACAAAACTGGAGGACTTTCAGCAATTAATTAAACAACAGATCTTCACTGAGCACATACTATGAGTCCAGCTTCATGGAAACACGGGGGATACAATTTTGAGCAAAAACAGGAACAGAGCTCTTCACGTGGAAACTAGAAAACATGTGAGACTACCTGCACTTTCTCTGACAGGACATCTAAGTTCATCCTATTACTGATATGCTCCCCTGGTTTGGGTGTTTTGCAAGGCTTTCACATTTCATGACAGCTTTATAAACCTTATTTATTCCTCCAGCTTGAATCGAGTGCTTATCAAGTGCATACCGGTCACTCTCCAGGAGTGGCTAGCAGGGCTGTTAAGGAAGTCAGTGAGGTGTTCATCCAACACGCACCCAGTTCTGTAGGGGGGAGAGGATTCTGAATGTCAGATTACTCAGGGCATTTAAGGTACCTGCCAACAGCTAAGATAAACTCCCACAAGTAGGTACTTATAGGGAAACGCAAGCGTGACCCCACAGCTGCAGCTGTCTGGGACACACAAAACCACCCAGAAGGATGTCTCTGTGGGAAAGAAAACTCTAGTTAAAGCAGGTCAAAGGCAGGTTAAATCAATAATGGAGTCTGCTGGAAAGACACTTGTCTGTCTTACTGTCCTTGAAAACTGTAGGACTGAGAAGGATTTCTGCATCTTTGGGTGATGCGAGGAATATAGAACAAGGGGAAAGTCAGCAGTCTTTGCGGGGAACTTCCAATTCATCTCAGCCCACTCAACTCTGAGCTCCTTTCTGTGCATATAACACACACCCATTTAATCATGAGGTTTTGATGAAAGGATCAGGAAGCGGATCCTGGGAAAGGTACAGGAGGGGAGGGGAATTTGGGAGAGACTGGAGGGGGCTGCTTAGGTTCACAGATTTGGCAAAGCTACATTCAGTGCCCTTCTGGCATTAGCTTCCTCTCATAATTGCTACCTTCCAAAGCACCATTCACTGAAAGTCAGGCACTTTTTACAAATTACCTCTTGTCATCACTATGTGACATATGTGTTATTCCTCTTTTTAAATAAGGAAACTAGGCTCAAAGAAAAGCAACCTGCCCAAGGTCTCAAAGCTACTANGCCTACCAGGCTCCTCCGCCCATGGGATTTTCCAGGCAAGAGTACGGGAGTGGGGTGCCATCGCCTTCTCTGATAAAGGCACATAAAGATTGCTAATGAACTGTTCATCTCTGAAGGAATTTGATTTGAGGACACTATCCATGGCAGAAACTGATGGGCATGTGAATTCACAGCTTCTCTTGTGCAGAAATACCAAGAGGGGTACACAATTAACTATGCAAAAAATAATAGTTTTTTAGTAGCAGCAGGAGCAGCGGCAGTGGCTGCCAGCCAGTGAGAAAGAATGAATAGGCACTTTTTAAAAGGCAACAGTACCCAAGATATTGGATAATACATTTCAAAAATTAAAATTCTGAACCTTCCCTGGAGATTGTTTTCACTGATCTCAGAATCAAAGGATTAGAGATGACCTTCAAATCTCCATCCAATGCTTGAATCCCTACCATGAGATAGTGTCTATTCCCTATATTAATGTTAGCCCCTTGGGGGACTTAGGCTATGAACAAAACTGGAGGACTTTCAGCAATTAATTAAACAACAGATCTTCACTGAGCACATACTATGAGTCCAGCTTCATGGAAACACGGGGGATACAATTTTGAGCAAAAACAGGAACAGAGCTCTTCACATGGAAACTAGAAAACATCTGAGACTACCTGCACTTTCTCTGACAGGACATCTAAGTTCATCCTATTACTGATATGCTCCCCTGGTTTGGGTGTTTTGCAAGGCTTTCACATTTCATGACAGCTTTATAAACCTTATTTATTCCTCCAGCTTGAATCGAGTGCTTATCAAGTGCATACCGGTCACTCTCCAGGAGTGGCTAGCAGGGCTGTTAAGGAAGTCAGTGAGGTGTTCATCCAACACGCACCCAGTTCTGTAGGGGGGAGAGGATTCTGAATGTCAGATTACTCAGGGCATTTAAGGTACCTGCCAACAGCTAAGATAAACTCCCACAAGTAGGTACTTATAGGGAAACGCAAGCGTGACCCCACAGCTGCAGCTGTCTGGGACACACAAAACCACCCAGAAGGATGTCTCTGTGGGAAAGAAAACTCTAGTTAAAGCAGGTCAAAGGCAGGTTAAATCAATAATGGAGTCTGCTGGAAAGGCACTTGTCTGTCTTACTGTCCTTGAAAACTGTAGGACTGAGAAGGATTTCTGCATCTTTGGGTGATGCGAGGAATATAGAACAAGGGGAAAGTCAGCAGTCTTTGCGGGGAACTTCCAATTCATCTCAGCCCACTCAACTCTGAGCTCCTTTCTGTGCATATAACACACACCCATTTAATCATGAGGTTTTGATGAAAGGATCAGGAAGCGGATCCTGGGAAAGGTACAGGAGGGGAGGGGAATTTGGGAGAGACTGGAGGGGGCTGCTTAGGTTCACAGATTTGGCAAAGCTACATTCAGTGCCCTTCTGGCATTAGCTTCCTCTCATAATTGCTACCTTCCAAAGCACCATTCACTGAAAGTCAGGCACTTTTTACAAATTACCTCTTGTCATCACTATGTGACATATGTGTTATTCCTCTTTTCAAATAAGGAAACTAGGCTCAAAGAAAAGCAACCTGCCCAAGGTCTCAAAGCTACTACTAAGTAGAACTAAGATTCACATCCAGGTGTGCCAACTCCCAGCCATAAAAAGCACACCTATTCAAAAGATGCATTACAGTTTTCTTGCTGATGACACTACCATTAGCTCTAGGCACTCTGGCTGAGCGGTTAGTAAAGACACCCAAGAATGGCTTCTTAAATCTGACGATTCTACTCGAAGGAACTAAGGGAGGTGGAGTCACAGAGGCAGCACGTCAGTATGCGCGGACAGTGATCCACTTCAAGGGCCTGGGAAACGTCTGACCACCAACCACTCTCCAGAGGGCTCTTCAGTTTTGCAAACGCCTTCCTACTAAAACTAGTATAATGTAACTTGTGAGTCAGAGAGATCTGGACTCACATGCCTGCTTTGCAATTTGCTATGGAGCCTTGGGTAAATCATTCAACCTGTTCATTTTTTCATCTGTAAAATGTAGAATAGCACCTGGGTTATTAGTAAGACCGTCGGCAGAATTAACTGAGATAATGCACACCCAATAAATGGCAGCTATTTGTGTTTTCAATAGATTGATGCTGACAAGAGCAAGTACTTGCCCATGAACACCTAGTAAATTAGCAGCAGAGGAAGGATTTTGGACTTCAGATCTCTGATTCCTGGACTGACTCAGTTTCCATTACAGTCTTCATCCGGGGTTGGCATGGATATTCCAGCTAAGCCTCTGGTCTTCCGATGCCGTCCTACTCTGTTCCTGAACTGCAGCTAGTCCTCGACCTGACAGAGCAAATGGCGTTATTCTGTCCCAAGGGAAAGAAGCCCACAAGAGATCATTCTGAACAGGAGTTACTTTCCAGAGTATGGGTGCCATCAGCCTCGGCTCCTGCTCTGAAGTGATTTTTCTAGCCAATGGCCTGCGTACCTCATCCTCTAGTTTCTTGCACCTCATCCTGTCTGCTAACAATAAGCTCCTCCCCTTATGTACCCATGGGTCCTGGTCTAAGAGCAAATCAAGAACAAAGTCCAGGGCTACTCCCTACCTAGTCAGATGGATTTATTCCCTTTAGAGTTCAATTCGATAGTGATACAGACTGGGCAGTCCTTTCATGAAAGAGGAATGGGCTGAGGTAGATATATTAAGACTGAGCAGGTCCCAGCAAAGAAAAAGCAAGGAAAGAGAGAATATACCAGGTTACAGAGATCTGAATATGAGCCTACTTTTGTCCTCTCTAGCTATGGAACCCTTAGACAAGTCACCGCCTTAGCCTTAGTCTCCTTACACACAAAACTGAATACTGTAGCTTGCTTAGTAGGGCCGTTATGAAAACTGAGTAAAGAAAGCAGATATGAAAGTTAAAAACTACTAAATTATTATGCACTTACTATGCACCAGACAGTAAGCATTCTAATTTACTTCATTATGGATTACCATCACAGTAGTCTATGACATAGGTCCTGTTACTAAACCCGTTTTACAGATGAAGAGCCAAGAGTTTAAGTAACTCACTCAAGATCACACAATCAGGAAGAGACAGAGCCAAGATCTGAATCCAGGATCTGGGACTCTAGAGCAGAGTGCCTCAGCTTTGGCACCCTTGACACTTGGGGCCGGATCCTGCTTTTGTTGTGGAGGCTGTTCAGTGCACTGAAGGATGTTTAATAGTATTCCTGGTGTCTACCTACTAGGGGCCGGCAGTACTCCACACCCCAAATGTGACAACCAGGAATGTGTCCAGACATTGTCAGATGCCCCCTGGGGGACAAAACCACTGCCAGTTAGGAACCATTTCTTTAGAACTTGGCACAGGACTAAATGCTCAATACATCTGATATCCCTTTTTCTTGTCTCCCAGTTCAAACACCTCATTCACAGAGCCGCTGTTATGCACCTTCTGTGGAATTCATTTATCTACTTATATAACTGATAAGGAAGATAAGACCTGACCTCACGCTCCACTCATCCCCTGGAGGTCTCGCACACTCTCTGTCACCACAGCTTGGAGGGACACACCAAGAGGAGCTTGGGCAGATGACCTTGAATAGTCTCCTGCTTTGTGACTGGCCATTCTCTTTTCCATGTTCAGAGTGGAATGAGTAGTCACACCAAGGCTGCTTCATGATGAGGTGAAGTGAAAGTCACTCAGTCGTGTCCAACTCTTTGCGACCCCATCGACTATACAGTCCTGAAATTCTCCAGGACACAGTGCTGGAGTGGGAAGCCTTTCCCTTCTCCAGGGGATCTTCCAAACCCAGGGATGCAACCCAGGCCTCCCGCACTGCAGGTAGATTCTTTACCAGCTGAGCCACATGATGAGGGATGTCTGGTTAACAAGTGAGGGAGATTCTGCCCCTTGCAGGGAAACTCAGGTTCCATTAGGAGTTCTGATGGCAAAGGGTGACAACTTTCTTGCTGAATCCCTGAACTCTGTGAAACTTCACACACTCATATAGTTTCATAGATTGCTTCTAGGTCTTTGGGTCCCCAGAACTCCCTTTGCTTCCTATGCAGAGACTTCAGGAAAATTCCTTTCGCAATCCAAGACACCAATCCATAACTCTATTCAAGTCTCTTAATTCTACAGACCAACCAGTATCTCTCCACCCCACCGTTCCACCCTTGCTAAATCTTGTTCTCAACTAAGAATCCCAGCCTTTGGGGCTATTCATTGCAACCCTCACCAACTCCTCCCTCATGTGTACCGGAATCCCCCAGACAAAGATCCTTTCATCTATTTCCAAGTCGCTGCAACCTTCAGCCCTGTATCGCAGTTAAACACCCGATCCCACACCTCAGACCTGTGCTCTCCCTCAGTCTGAGCCCCCACCCTCTGGGTGCCATCAGGGACCCTGCCCCCCTTCTCACCCCCCACCCCCAAACCTTGCTCCTTCCTCTTTTCCCCACCCATGTCATGTGTCGCTTCAAACCTCAGGCAAGTGTCTTCTTCCTGCTTAAGAGATCTTGCTTCTCACTGAACCCGTCAAGAATTCAGCCCGTCGATTTTCCTCAGATTCCACTCGGGGAAAAAACGCTTCCTCCTCGGCAATTAGACTAGCCCCGGACTCTGCTCCCTTTGATCTCAGATCTCACCGCGCTCAAAGCCTACTGCCCCCAGGCTCTCTCACCCGAGATTCTGCACCCCGAATCTCATCGAGGCTCTCCAGTCCCTTCATACTGCCGAGATTCTGCACCCTTGATCCCTCCAGGGCCCTCGGGTCCCCTCCCATCTCTCAGATGCTGCACCCGTCTCCCCTCAGGGCCCCACATTACCTCATACCTCCCGAGATGCTGCACCGCGAATCTCGGAGCCCCTCGCTCCCCTCCTGGGCTGCATCTCCTCCAAGCTCCTCAGCCCCCGCGAGTTCGCCCCGAGCCTGCATCTAGCAACCCACCCCCGGCGCCCCTCCCCACATACACCCACCACGGTCCTGCCCCTCAGATCCGGTCCCCCAGGCTCTGCCAGTCTGGCGTGGACCGACCGCTGCACGCCGTCACAGCCCACCGTCGCGCCGCTCGGCCACCGCCCGCGACTCCGGCCGCGGTCCTG
>SJYW01003338.1:997613-1018584 GCA_006410735.1 Raphicerus campestris | reverse complement strand
CCCCATAGACAGCAGCCCATCAGGCTCCTCTGTCCCTGGGATTCTCCAGGCAAGAATACTGGAGTGGGTTGCCATTTCCTTCTCCTCCTTGCCCCAGGAGCCTTTCCAAAACAGCTTGTTTCATCAAAACCAGCAAAAGAGAGGTCACAGTCTTTTATAACCTGATCACAGAAGTGGCACCTGTCAATGTCGCTGTATTCTATTGGCTAAAGCAAATCACTCAAGTGGAAGGTTATAACCAGCAGTGTGTTTCAGGAGGTAAGATCATCGCGAGTTGTCTTAGAGCCTCCATCCCTCTCTCCTTTCTCCTCTCCCTCTCTCAGTCTTACTCTACTTATGTCCATTTCTATCCTTCCATCTGTCACTTATCTACTCTCTGCTGAAACGCTAATCTCTGTATGCCCCACTGTATCCTTGTGTGTTTCTCGAGCTAGCCTACACTCGATACCTCGATGCTCAGCAAATGTTTGATTTTGATTTAAATTTACAGCATAAAAGAGAATTTTTATTTTTTTAATTTTATTTTTTATTTATTATTATGTTTTAATACTTTATTCTACGTTACAGTACTGTATTGGTTTTGCCATACATTGACATGAATCAGCCACAGGTGTACACGATCTCCCAATGCCGAAGCCCCCTCCCACCTCCCACCCCATATCATCTCTCTGGATCATCCCGTGCACCAGCCCCAAGCATCCTGTATCCTGTATTGAACATAGACTGGCGCTTCGTTTCTTATATGGTAGTATACATGTTACAGTGCCATAGGGCCAACTTTATCCATCACCTTAATATAATCCTTATGTTGGTTATATTTATGTAAATGTAAATATTTACCAAGTTCCTTTTTAATCTGTTGTTACATACTTGTGAGACATAACAGTTCTTACATACTGTTCTTAAATACATTATTTTTTTCTAATAGGGAATAATGTTTGAAATCATATAAACTGGCTCCATAATAACTTGTCAAATTGACAAGCCTGTTTTTAAGCGTGTAACCATCCCAAATAAGGCCGTGTGAGTGTCCTTACACAGGGGGCTTTCGTGCTTTCCTTTGTTTCTTTGTACTGATATGGAAACAGCTGGTTTAGGACTTTGAATCTCTATTTTAGCATAATGTACACTTCCATGCATGGACCAGACTGAGTCTGTAGTGGTCTGAACTTGTGTGGATAAAGTGTTACTGAACCAAACCTCGGCCTGCTTGCCCATGGGCAATAAAGCCAATCTCTGCAGACACAGGTTGTGGTGAAGCAAAGTGCAACGTGTATTGCAGGGCACAGGGCAAGGGGTCCAGGTATTTAGTGCTCAAAAGTCTTGAACACCCCAGTGGGTTTTAGGGAAGGGTTCTTAAAGACAAGGTGAAGGAGGCGGGGCTGCAGGGTGTGTGATCAGCTTTGTAGGCATTCCTCTAATTGGTAAGGTAATCCAGAGTCAGTATCGTTGGCTGTCTCAATTCAGCCCATCTGGGGCCATGTGCTTGTGGGCAGTGTGAAGTTAACTTTTTCCATCTGGGGGCAGGTTTCAGTATCTGCAAAACAGCTCAAAGGGTATGGCTCAGAATATTATCTATAGACCTTGAGGAACTACTTGACTTTGTTTAATGGCTAAATTATTATTTTCCCTTGCTTTGACTATTTTCCTTTCTTTCTGCATTTCCTCACTTCCCTGATTAAATTTACTCTTTGGAAATTGGAAGTGGCCAAGCAGGAGATGGCAAGAGTGAACATCGACATTTTAGGAATCAGTGAACTAAAATGAACCAGAATAGGTGAATTTAATTCTGATGACTGTTATGGCTACTACTGTGGGCAAGTATCCCTTAGAAGAAATAGAGTAGCCATCATAGTCAACAAAATAGTCTGAAATGCAGTGCTTGGTGCAGTCTCAAAAATGACAGAATGATCTCTGTTCATTTTCAAGGCAAACCATTCAGTTTCACAGTAATCCAAGTCTATGCCCTGATCACTAATGCCAAAGAAGATGAAGTTGAATGGTTCTATGGTAACCTACAAGACCTTCTAGAAGTAACACCAAAGAAAGATGTTTTTTTCATCATAGGGGACTGGAATGCAAAAGTAGGAAGTCAAGAAATATCTGGAATAACAGGCAAATTTGGCCTTGGAGTACATGATGAAGCAGGGCAAAGGCTAATAGAGTTTTGTCAAGAGAATGCACTGGTCATAGCAAACACCCTCTTCCACCAACACAAGAGAAGACTCTACACTTGGACATCATCAGATGGTCAACACTGAAATCAGATTGATTATATTCTTTGCAGCCAAAGATGGAGAATCTGTATACAGCCAGCAAAAACAAGACTGGGAGCTGACTGTGGCTCAGATCATGAACTCCTTATTACAAAATTTAGACCTAAATTGAAGAAAGTAAGGAAAACCGCCAGACAATTCAGGTATGACCTTAATCGTAAGGATTTGATTTTTCAGTGGAAGTGACAAACAGATTGAAGGGATCAGATCTGACAGAGTGCCTGAAGAACTATGGATAAAGGTTTATGACATTCTACAGAAGGTAAGGATCAAAACCATCCCCAAGGAAAAGAAACACAAAAAGGCAAAATGGCTGTCTGAGGAGGCCTTACAAATAGCTGAGAAAAGAAGAGAAGTGAAAGGCAAAGGAAAAGAGGAAAGATATACCCATTTGAATGCAGAGTTCCAAAGAATAGTAAGGAGAAATAAGAAAGCCTTCTTCAGTGATCAGTGCAAAGAAACAGAGGAAAACAATAGAATGGGAAAGACTAGAGATCTCTTCAAGAAAATCAGAGATGCCAAGGGAACATTTCCTGCAAAGATGGGCGCAATAAAGGACAGAAATGGTATGGACCTAATAGAAGCAGTAGATATTAAGAAGAGGTGGCAAGAATACACAGAAGAACTGTACAAAAAAGATCTTCATGACCTAGATAACCATGATGGTGTGATCACTAGAGCCAGACATCCTGGAATGCGATGTCAAATGGGCCTTAGGAAGCATCACTATGAGCCAAGCTAGTGGAGGTGATGGAATTTTAGCTGAGCTACTTCAAGTCCTAAAAGATGATGCTGTGAAAGTGCTGCACTCAATATGCCAGCAAATGTGGAAAACTCAGCAGTGGCCACAGAACTGGAAAAGGTCAGTTTTCATTCCAGTCCCAAAGAAAGGCAATGCCCAAGAATGCTCAAACTACTGCACAATTGCAGTCCTCTCACACTCTAGTAAAGTAATGCTCAAAATTCTCCAAGCAAGACTTTAGCAGTGCATGAACCAAGAACCTCCAAATGTTCAAGCTGGTTTTAGAAAAGGCAGAGGAACCAGAGATCAAATTGCCAACATCTGTTGGACCATCAAAAAAGCAAGAGAGTTCCAGAAGAACATCTACCTCTGCTTTATTGATTATGCCAAAGGCTTTGACTGTGTGGATCACAATAAACTGGGGAAAATTCTGAAAGAGATGGGAATATCAGACTGCTTTACCTGCCTCCTGAGAAATCTGTATTCAGGTCAAGAAGCAAGAGTTAGAACCGGCCATGGAACAATGGACTGGTTCCGAATTGGGAAGGGAATATGTCAAGGGTGTATATTGTCACCCTGCTTATTTAATTTATATGCAGAGTACATCATGAGAAATGTTGGGCTGGAAGAAGCACAAGCTGAAATCAAGATTGCTGGGAGAAATATCAATAACCTCAGATATGCAGATGACACCACCCTTATGGCAGAAAGTGAAGAACTAAAGAGCCTCTTGATGAAAGTGAAAGGAGAGTGAAAAAGCTGATTTAAAACTTAACATTCAAAAAAAATGAATGGAAACAGTGACAAGACTTTGTTTTGTTGATCTCCAAAATCACTGCACATGGTGACTGCAGCCATGAAATTAAAAGACACTTGCTCCTTGGAAGAGGAGCTGTGACCAACCTAGCTGCTGCTGCTGCTAAGTCACTTCAGTAGTGTCTGACTCTGTGTGACCCCATAGACGGCAGCCCACCAGGCTCCCCCGTCCCTGGGATTCTCCAGGCAAGAACACTGGAATGGGTTGCCATTTCCTTCTCCAGTGCATGAAAGTGAAAAGTGAAAGGGAAGTCGCTCAGTCATGTCCAACTCTTCGAGACCCCATGGACCACAGCCTACCAGACTCTTCTGTCCATGGGATTTTCCAGGCAAGAGTACTGGAGTGGGGTGCCATTGCCTTCTCTGGCCTAGACAACGTATTAAAAGGCAGACATTACTTTGCCAACAAAGGTTCATCTAGTCAAAGCTATGGTTTTTCCAGTGGTCATGTAGGGCTGGACCGTAAAGAAGGAACACCAAACAATTGATGCTTTTGAACTGTGGTGCTGGAGAAGACTCTTGAGAGTCCCTTGGACAGCAAGGAGATCAAACCAGTCAATCCTAAAGGAGATCAGTCCTGAATATTCATTGGAAGAACTGATGCGGAAATGGCAATACTCTGGCCTTCTGATGCAAAGAACTAACTCATTGGAATAGACCCTGATGCTGGACAAGATTGAATGCAAGAGGAGAGGGGGACGCCAGACTATGAGATGGTTGAATGACATCACAAACTCAATGGACATAAGTTTGAGCAGGCTCCAGGAGTTGGTGATGAACAGGGAGGCCTGTCATTGCTACAGTCCATGGAGTCACAAAGTGTCGGATAGGCCTGAGCGACTGAACTGAAGCCCCTTTGTCCATGGGATTTCCTAGGCAAGAATAATGGAGTGGGTTGTCATTTCCATCTCTAGGGGATATTCCCACCCCAGAGATCAAACCCATGTCTCTTGCTTCTCCTGCATTGGCAGGTGGATTCTTTATCACTGAGCTATCTGGGAAGCCTTTTTCTAAAAAATATGTGCTCAGTTGTGTTCAGCTCTCTGCGATTCTATGGACTATAACCCGCCATGTGCTTCTGTCCACGGAATTGTCCAGGCAAGAATACTAGAGCAGGTTGCCGTTTCCTACTCCAGGGGATCTGCTAACCCAGAGCTCAGACCCACATCTCTTGCACTGACAGGTAGATTCTTTACCACGAGTGCCACCTAGAAAGACCCTTTCTAAGAGTAGGAAAATATCATTATTTTTTTTAATTGAATTAGTTGATTTACAATATTGTGTTAGCTTCTGCTATACAGCGAGGTGATTTAGTATGTATATTTTTTCAGGTTATTTTCCATTATGGGTTATTATGGCATTTTTTAAAAAAACATAGGTGAGGAAAGTACATTTGGAATAAAGCACCAGGTGAGTACATAATACAGGTGCTACTCCCCATCAATAATTGCCTTTACTGATGTTGTGTAATACTTCTGGCGACCCACTTTTTTTCAGTGATTTATTGAGGAAAGAACACGTACAACCCTGCAAATATTGTCAATATTTTGCCAGTGTTGCTTCAGCCATTTCTCACCTTCAATTTGCTTTTTTGCTTCTGGAGTCTTTTAAAGCAAACCCCAGATATCCTATCATCCCTCCTGTAAATACAGTATGCATCTCTAACAGATCATTATGCTTTAACATTATCTCAACATCATTATCACATCTAGCAGTTCATGTTCAAATTCCCCTAATTACTTCAAAATATCTTTGTATAGTAGCTATGTTTAAATAAGGATAAAAATGTCTCCATACTGTATTGCTGCTGTTGCTAAGTAGCTTCAGTTGTGTCTGACTCTGTGCGACCCCATAGATGGCAGCCTACTAGGCTCCCCCGTCCCTGGGATTCTCCAGGCAAAAACACTGGAGTGGGTTGCCATTTCCTTCTCCAATGCATGAAAGTGAAAAGTGAAAGTGAAGTCACTCAGTTGTGTCCAACTCTTCACGACCTCATGGACTGCAGCCTACCAGGCTCCTCTGTCCATGGGATTTTCCAGGCAAGAGTGCTGGAGTGGGTGCCATTGCCTTCTCCCCATACTGTACTAGGTCTCTCTTAATCTGTAATGCACTGGAGAAGAAAATGGCAACCCACTCCAGTGTTCTTGCCTGAAGAAACCCAGGGACGGGGGGAGCCTGATAGGCTGCCGTCTGTGGGGTCATACAGAGTCGGACACGACTGAAACGACTTAGCAGCAGCAGCAGTTATCTATAATTCTACCTATGCTATTATTTCTTGAAGACATTGACTCATATTTTTTCTTTTTATATTTTCTAATTTTAAAAAATAATTTTCCGCTTGTCAGATTTAGCTGATGACTTACCCATGGAGTTTTAAACTTGTTATTCTCTCCTAAAGATTCATCACTTATTTTTTTTTGTCCCTTGGACTTTTGTAGAATAATGAAAACCCTAGACTGCCTTCTCAGAGTAATGGTTTCAAATGCATAAAATTAAGTATAATTAGATCTTTATGATTTCTTTCTTTTGTAGACCATTGTGTTTCATTTTACCAAATTTGCAATGTAGCAAAGCATGTACTCCTTTATGTAGGACAAGATCGAGTTGAGAGTCTAGCAACTATCATGATTTCTAAATAGTGTTTAATGTAAATGTTTAGAGATATTTGTAACAACTCTATTGTGATGAAAAAAATATGTGAGTTTGATTGCATCAGAGTCTTAGGAAGTGCTACAATACCATAGTTGCTTGCATTAATAATTTAAGGTTCTAAATGGGATTTAGAGGAGACTGAAAATAAAGATTTTTTTGGCCTCTCTACTGGGCATGTGCGATCTTAGTTCCCAGACCAAGGATCAAAACCATGCCCTCTGTAGTGGAAGCGCAGAGTCGTAACCATTAGGTGGCCATGGCATTTCCAGGATGTACATTTTTTCCATATATGAATTTATGGACCATTGAGTTCTATCCGTGGGCCTAATCACCAGCTGAAGTACACAGACTGTGTCCTGTGCTTCCCATGGCAGCATATCATATTAATGTCTGGTTTTCACTTTTAGTGAAGGNTTTAGCTGATGACTTACCCATGGAGTTTTAAACTTGTTATTCTCTCCTAAAGATTCGTCACTTATTTTTTTTTGTCCCTTGGACTTTTGTAGAATAATGAAAACCCTAGACTGCCTTCTCAGAGTAATGGTTTCAAATGCATAAAATTAAGTATAATTAGATCTTTATGATTTCTTTCTTTTGTAGACCATTGTGTTTCATTTTACCAAATTTGCAATGTAGCAAAGCATGTACTCCTTTATGTAGGACAAGATCGAGTTGAGAGTCTAGCAACTATCATGATTTCTAAATAGTGTTTAATGTAAATGTTTAGAGATATTTGTAACAACTCTATTGTGATGAAAAAAATATGTGAGTTTGATTGCATCAGAGTCTTAGGAAGTGCTACAATACCATAGTTGCTTGCATTAATAATTTAAGGTTCTAAATGGGATTTAGAGGAGACTGAAAATAAAGATTTTTTTGGCCTCTCTACTGGGCATGTGCGATCTTAGTTCCCAGACCAAGGATCAAAACCATGCCCTCTGTAGTGGAAGCGCAGAGTCGTAACCATTAGGCGGCCATGGCATTTCCAGGATGTACATTTTTTCCATATATGAATTTATGGACCATTGAGTTCTATCCGTGGGCCTAATCACCAGCTGAAGTACACAGACTGTGTCCTGTGCTTCCCATGGCAGCATATCATATTAATGTCTGGTTTTCACTTTTAGTGAAGGTGAGGTTGAGCGGCTTGAGGTGCTGTGAATCTGACCCATTCATTAGATTACTTCCCATCGGCCTTTCTCCTAGTGGTTTTTAGCATTCAGTGATAGCTGCCTAGATGTATTATTTTATTAGGGATTGCAAAATGGTAACTTTCTAATTCGGTCATTCTTCCACTTGTATTAACTGCAATACTTCCCTAAAGTAAGTTGTAGTTACCTTGAAATCCAGTTCATGTGATAAAATCTTGACTACTACTTGATTCTTTTACCAATTTTCAGAGTAATGAGCTGATCTCTGAGGCATCCCCAGTGGTGAACAGAGAATTTTTGTTTGTTTTTGCAGCTTGGGTTTTGGCTATGGCTTTGGTTTGAGGAACACTGTGAATTACAGGAAATGCATTTATCTGATCTATTTTAATCAGTCAGTCATTGTTCACTTTGTTCAGCATTTGGCCTGTGTGAGCCCCTCTAAACTGGTCTCCCTGTCATTTTGTTTATTTATTTATTTTATTATTTTTTTAAATACTTTATTCTCGTTACAATACTGTATTTGGCAGCAGTATTGCTTTTTGGCAAAGCAAGATATCCTAGGCTCAGCTTGTACCATACCTATCCCAGACTTAAAATAAGGAATGTTTCCAAGAATCTTGTGTTCCTTTTAGGGGAAAATGATATTTAAAAACAAGAATCTGGGTATTAAGGGTATTTATTGTTGTTAGGCTACCATTACTTTCAAGTCTTTTCAGCAGACAGATATGAAATGTTTATTTTTTTGGAAAGAGAAAAATCATTAGTGTATATATATGTGATTTCCAATAGAAATTTCAAGGTACAGAATTTTTCTCAACTCCTTTGACTTTATTCCCTAATTGGCTATTTCTTACATGTGATAATCTTAGTTCCTAGTGGTGGTAACATAATGGCTTGTTTGCTATAGCTCACAGAATACACACAGTAGTTTCAAAATAGCGACACCAGTATTACACACAGCAGTAAGCCCAATACATCTAGTTTAGGATTTATTTGCAGAACATTTTTTTTTTTCCTTTGGACTGTTTCCTCACTAAGCATATAAAATCAAAATACTGGACTTTAAACCCTTATAACTATTTTCTCTGTAGTTATGCCAACACTTTGATATATAGCTGGATATGTACATTTAAAATTTACATATAATTTGTAGAGATTGTTTTGCTTTTTTGATTAAAAAAATTATATAAAAATTTGATGTAGTTCCAAAGCTAAAACTTATAAAGCAAAATTAAGAAAACTGGCTTCAATCCTTGTTCCCTTGATCCTATTTCCTCACTCCCCAAGTAGGTAACCTTTTTTTTTTTAATTGATTTTTTTTCTGGTTGTCCTGGGTCTTTGGTGCTGCACACATGCTTTCTCGAGTTGTGACAAGTGGGAACTACTGTTCGTCGCAGTGTGAAGGCTTCTGCTTGCTGTGACCTGCCTTGCTGTGGAATGCAGGCTTCAGGCCTGCAGGCTTCCGCAGCGCAGCGCAGGCTCAGTAGCTGTGGTGCACGGGCTTCATTGCTTCGGGGCAAGTGGAATCTGCCTGGACTAGGAATCGAATCTGTGTCCCCTACCTTGACTCATGGATTCTTATCCACTATGCCACGAGCAAAGTCCAACCGTTTTTATTCGGTTCAGTTCAGTCACATCCGACTCTTTGCGACCCCATGAATCGCAGCACGCCAGGCCTCCCTGTCCATCACCAACTCCCGGAGTTCACTCAGACTCATGCCCATCGAGTCAGTGATACCATCCAGCCATCTCATCCTCTGTCGTCCCCTTCTCCTCCTGCTCCCAATCCTTCCCAGCATCAGAGTCTTTTTCAATGAGTCAACTCTTTGCATGAAGTGGCCAAAATACTGGAGTTTCAGCTTTAACATCATTCCTTCCAAAGAAATCCCAGGGCTGATCTCCTTCAGAATGGACTGGTTGGATCTCCTTGGAGTCCAAGGGACTCTGAAGAGTCTTCTCCAACACCACAGTTCAAAAGCATCAATTCTTCGGCGCTCAGCTTTCTTCACAGTCCAGCTCTCACATCCATAGGCTTGGTTAATGGTCCAGTGTTTCTTAGGGAAACATCCTCTCTAATCTAGACATAATATGTATTGTGCTCAGTCGTGTCTGACTCTTTGCAACCCCATGGACTGTAGCCTGCCAGGCTTCTCTGTCCATGGGATTTTCTAGCCAAGAATACTGGAGTGGTTTGCCATCTCCTACTCCATATACATATTTTAACACATAGTATATCTATCTCTTTACATACAGATAGAGGTAGCATAGATATAATGTGATTATATCCACTTGTATGTACGTATCTCTTCTTATACACATTAAAGCGCTATAAATATTCTGTATTTTTGATTTAGGAAAATGTACTATGATTACTCCACATCACATATAAAGATTACCCCCAATTCCTGCTTAAGAACAGACTCCACTGTGTGGATGCACCATCGCGTTTCTAACCACTTCCCTATTTGACATCCGTAAATTATCCTTTAAGGGCCACTTGCTTATCACTGTGATGTAATGGACAGAAGCAACAGAAATTGCACCCATTTGATTTCCAGAATTCACAACCTGAATCTCCAGCAAAAGAGCAGAGTGGAGACAGTGCAAGATCGTGGGAGCCTGTTTAGAAGTGAGATAGGTCAAACTGAAAGCCTAATTCTCCCCGACCTCACCTCTCTGAGTTTCCATTTCCTCAACCTGAAAATATGATAATGAAACCATATTTATACAGAACCCTGACAGTGTATGCAAGGCAAGTAGCAGTACACCTGGCCTAGAATATGTGCGTGTAAAATCACAGCAATAATTAATATTTCACTGATTTCCTCGGCTAAGACAGAATCCCAGATGGGTCGCAGTCCGTGATTTTTGTTTCTGCTGTGTATTTACTTTTTTCTTGATGGGGAGGCTCACTGGTTCCTTTTCTTGTCCCTAGAAGCACTGCTCCAGGGAAGAGGGAAGCTAGCAGGAGCAGTAACTCACCTTGAACACGCTCCCCCAAAGCATTGCCTATCGACTTGCTTACAGGTGGCCTTTTAAACTGAGTATTGGGAAGCTTTGGGCGGACGTGAAGACTTGGGTGTGTGCCAGGTAACTGGAGCGCCCTAGGAAAGTGGTCAGAGGGTGCAGTTTGTTTTCTGATGGCGCCAAAGCCTCCACCCGAGCCAGCCCAGGGTCACCCTCCCTGGCGCTTTATACCTGGCAAGCTCAGCAGCCCCGGGCGGCCTGCGGTACTGCCTCAGAGTATACGTGTTAGCCGCTCAGTCATGTCTGACTATGCNCTAATCTAGACATAATATGTATTGTGCTCAGTCGTGTCTGACTCTTTGCAACCCCATGGACTGTAGCCTGCCAGGCTTCTCTGTCCATGGGATTTTCTAGCCAAGAATACTGGAGTGGTTTGCCATCTCCTACTCCATATACATATTTTAACACATAGTATATCTATCTCTTTACATACAGATAGAGGTAGCATAGATATAATGTGATTATATCCACTTGTATGTACGTATCTCTTCTTATACACATTAAAGCGCTATAAATATTCTGTATTTTTGATTTAGGAAAATGTACTATGATTACTCCACATCACATATAAAGATTACCCCCAATTCCTGCTTAAGAACAGACTCCACTGTGTGGATGCACCATCGCGTTTCTAACCACTTCCCTATTTGACATCCGTAAATTATCCTTTAAGGGCCACTTGCTTATCACTGTGATGTAATGGACAGAAGCAACAGAAATTGCACCCATTTGATTTCCAGAATTCACAACCTGAATCTCCAGCAAAAGAGCAGAGTGGAGACAGTGCAAGATCGTGGGAGCCTGTTTAGAAGTGAGATAGGTCAAACTGAAAGCCTAATTCTCCCCGACCTCACCTCTCTGAGTTTCCATTTCCTCAACCTGAAAATATGATAATGAAACCATATTTATACAGAACCCTGACAGTGTATGCAAGGCAAGTAGCAGTACACCTGGCCTAGAATATGTGCGTGTAAAATCACAGCAATAATTAATATTTCACTGATTTCCTCGGCTAAGACAGAATCCCAGATGGGTCGCAGTCCGTGATTTTTGTTTCTGCTGTGTATTTACTTTTTTCTTGATGGGGAGGCTCACTGGTTCCTTTTCCTGTCCCTAGAAGCACTGCTCCAGGGAAGAGGGAAGCTAGCAGGAGCAGTAACTCACCTTGAACACGCTCCCCCAAAGCATTGCCTATCGACTTGCTTACAGGTGGCCTTTTAAACTGAGTATTGGGAAGCTTTGGGCGGACGTGAAGACTTGGGTGTGTGCCAGGTAACTGGAGCGCCCTAGGAAAGTGGTCAGAGGGTGCAGTTTGTTTTCTGATGGCGCCAAAGCCTCCACCCGAGCCAGCCCAGGGTCACCCTCCCTGGCGCTTTATACCTGGCAAGCTCAGCAGCCCCGGGCGGCCTGCGGTACTGCCTCAGAGTATACGTGTTAGCCGCTCAGTCATGTCTGACTATGCGACCCCGTGGACTGTAGCCCACCAGGCTCCTCTGTCCATGGGATTCCCCAGGCAAGGATACTGCAGTGGGTTGCCATTTCCTCCTCCAGGGGATCTTGCAGACCCAGGGACTGAACACACTACTGCCCCAAGGTCAGGCCTAAGCGGCAGGATCTGAGAGTCTTCACTTCAGGGAGGCCATTAGCATCGCAAAGGCCTCTCATTCCCTAAACCCTCCCTGCCTAGGAATGATTCCTTCTGGGCATTCACTCTGGGATCCCTAAGAAGCTACTAGGAGGAGGAGGAAGGAATTGGAGAGTAACTAATGTTGGGATCCTCCCTCAAGGGGGATCAGTTTTGAGCAGAGTTTTTAAGAAAGAGACGGAAGGCGAGCCCAGGGAGAAGAAAGCAGCCTTCCTGTTACAGATGCTTCTGTGTTTCATCAGAAGGAGGCTTTGAAGTCACAGACTGAATGCCTAAAGGCCTTTGGCTGCAGTCTATCACCTCTCAGAACCTCTTGTTTCCTCGGTTGTAAAATATGGTTATAAAAATGGTGATATTCCTCATCCAAAGCACTGTTGTGATGATTCAGTGAGATTTATAGTTTCTTGTGTTTGGCAAAGAATAGCTCAGGAAATGCGAATTTCCTTTCTACCCTCTCCCTTTTTTCAAGCACTTATCCCACCATATCTTAAAAATAAAACCAGATCGTTATAGTAAGAACTGAAATCTCTGGAAAGGCACAGGCAGACGGTACATTAAATTCTTAACAGTTACTTTTAATGTTGGTGATAATAGCCTTATTTTATGTGTAAAGCAAGCAGCAGAAGTTCTGAGACTGGAAGAAGCTGGTCTATAGTCACACCCAGGGCCTTAGCCTACCCTTAATCCCCTTTTACATGAATCAGGAAATGGTACTCCTCTGCTTCCCAGGCGGTACTAGTGGTAAAGAGCCTGCCTGCTGATGCAGGAGAGCCTAGAGGCCCAGGTTCAGTCCCTGGGTCAGGAAGATCCCCGAGCAAGGGCATGACAATCCACTCTAGTGTTCTTGCCTGGAGAACCCCATAGACGGAGGCGCCTGGCAGCCTACAGTCCACAGGGTCACACAGAGTTGGACACGACTGAACCGGCCTGGCACACAGGCCCTGTGCCCTCTGCTGGGTCAGTGCTGAGGACATGGGGTGACCACTGGAGCTGAGGCGGGGTTCAGCCCCCTCTCACCACCCTGCTGTGAAGCTGTCGTGCAGTGCACAGCTCACACAGCTGTGCACAGAAGCTCTGATCAAACGCATCAGTTCAGTTCAGTCACTCATTCCTGTCTGACTCTTTGTGACCCCATGGACTGTAGCAATGCCAGGCCTCCCTGTCCATCACCAAGTCCTGGAGCTTGCTGAAACTCATGTCCATCGAGTCGGTGATGCCATCCAAAGGCATAATTTTGATCAAATGCGTAAATACATAGTTTTGATCAAACTGAAATTCAGCCCCAGATCTGACTGGCATTCAGACCACATCCTTTCCATTGCTACCTGGGAGTTCACTCCTTCATATTTCCTTGGAGATCCTGCTCCATCCTTTATCTCTTCTCTCTCTGCCTCATCTCCATCTCTTCCCCTTTCCTTCTCTTCTGGCTCTCCTTCCTCGCTGACACACTCAAATCTCTACACTTAAGTGCCACTGGGATTTTGAAACAAATCATGGTCTATAATGCCACCCCTCCTCTCCATGCCTAGCTCCAGACCTGGCATTGATAGGCCTTCTGAGCAAATGCTTGTTCAGAATCCTTGCAGTCTACGGTAGGCTGCGTCTTCATCATCCTCCTTGTTGCCCTCATAACCTCGCAAGTTGCTTTGCCCACAGTGATCTCACTTTGGCGTGAGAGAACGGAAATATTTTTTCCTGAGAGCAGTCATCTTAAGCAGGCACTAGAGGGCAGCAGAAGGTCGCACATGGACTTTTGTTTCCCTTAACCGTCCATGACTGGCCACAGCCCACCTTGTCTCAAGAGGCTGGAGTTTGTGATTCCACTTCAAGGCTGACTGCTCCCTGAACAGCAGGGGAGATAGAGGTCGGGGGGAGGCAGGGGCTGAGCTTGCCTTAGTCTGTGGGAAGAGCCATTTTCGGACCCACTGAGCTGCACTGAGAATCTTCACTCTGCCTTTTACTTACTTTAGGGCAAATACAGCAGAACCATATGGCTATTTTTGTACTTCTTAAAAGTATCAAAATGTAATTTGCAGACAAAAGATATCGGCCACTACTGGGCCACTGGGCATTGTCCAGGGATCCCTCTCCCTGCCCCACAGAGAATATGACTTTCTGCAGAAGTTTTACCTGCAGTCCTTTGAAACAAGTATCCTCTTGGAGGTTATGCACCGGAACCCTGAGCCCCAGTTCCCTTCTCTGTAAAAGGGGGCAACAATTTCTACTTGGTAGGATGACTGCAAGAACTATATCAGATCATAGATGCTCTATCTCTCCTCTGACGCTCACTACAGTTCCATGAGGAATTAGTATCCTCATTATACAAATGAGAAAAACAATGAGGTGACTTGCCCAGAATTCAGAATCTGACTTAATAGCTTGGGACTTAAGCTTTCAATCCTACTTTTGTCTACTATGTTCCACCAGGTAGGAAGCACATAGTTTAAGGAGATTTCTGACAGTGTGGTTAAAGTGCCAGCAGGCTGCAAGGAAAGCTTCACAGATTCCGACACGCACAGGTGAATAATGCTGAGCTGAAGGCCAAGCACAGGGATAAATGACCTCTGAGGATGTTTCTGACACCCTAGAATTTATAATTTCTTTTTTGGGTTCTGTTTCTCATTTATGCTCTAAATAATCCAAGATTTCTGTACTAACGTCAATGACTTTTTACAGATGAGAAAGTGAAGCCTCGGGGAGGCTAAGTGACTTGTCCAAGGTGATCCAGCTGGAAATGGAAGAGCTGGAATTTAAACCCAAGCAAGTCACTGTGATAGAGCTGCTCTCCTGCAGTTGAGCATATTGTGCATTTAAGGAAGACGCTGCAAATTAGAACATCAGTTGTCTTAGGATTTGGCAGTTTTGTAGACCTATCCTCTTTTTAGAGTCTCTACTGTTGCTTCTTTTTCCATTCCTCAAACATGCACACAAAACACACACATACCACTTTCAGACATAGACACCTTCATCAGAAACCACTCAAGAACACCCCACCGTTCCCGAGTGTGGGAGTTCCTTACCTGTAGTTAGGTGGCTAATTTTATCATGACCTCCAAGTAGGGGCCAGCCTTGAGCACTGCGAACAGGGTGTCCAAAAAGTACGAGTGCATAGCCCTGAGTCTGGGTTTTATGCTTAGAATGAGAATTGCAGTTTTTAGAGGGAAAGCTGGTCTCGGTTCAACAGAGATCTCCCATAATGGAACTGGAAGCCTAAAAAGGTAAGGAGTTCTGTGTCCAAAAAGCAGTTAGAATTATTTGGTGGTAAATGAAATAATTAGATGGAATCTCTGACCAGCCGACCTTTAAAATGCCTCTTATACCAATGAGATCCTTTAGCCCATGGAAAGGGATGGGAGCGTAGGGTTATTGTCTGGGGGTGGCAGGAACTGGGAAGGCCCAAGTGTTTGTGAAAATACAGTGAATGGAACAGAAGAACCAGGTACAAAAGCCTAGACTAGTTATAAACTATGTGGTCTTAGGCAAATTGCCCCTGTAAGTTGTCTTCTGTACATTAATAAGGTGAGGTAAGTCTATCTGCCTTTAGGGCTATGGTGATAAGATTGAGAGAGTGGATTTGAAGTCTGATAAGGGTTATAGGAGAAGGCAATAGCAACCCACTCCAGTGTTCTTGCCTGGAGAATCCCAGGGACGGGGGAGCCTGGTGGGCTGCCGTCTATGGGGTCGCACAGAGTCGGAAACGACTGAAGTACTTAGCAGCAGCAAGGGTTATAGGAATAGAGCGGGTTAAAGGAAGAAAAGGATCAGATTACATTTTCAACTATTGATTAAGATTTTTACCTGCAAACCATCTACAGGACGTCAGGCTTTGAACTCTGCGCTGGTGATGCAAATAGTCACTGAAACGGGTTCTATTTCTTGCTCTTATGGAGCTCACAGCTTAGTCAGGGAGACAGCTATTAATTTAACATTAACTAGCATTTAAAATGTGATAAGCAGTATGATTGGACTTCCCTGGTGGCTCAAATGGTAAAGAATTTGTTTGCACTGGGGGAGACCTGGCTTCAATCCCTGCGTCGGGAATGGCTACCCACTCCAGTATTCTTGCNCAAGGAAAGCTTCACAGATTCCGACACGCACAGGTGAATAATGCTGAGCTGAAGGCCAAGCACAGGGATAAATGACCTCTGAGGATGTTTCTGACACCCTAGAATTTATAATTTCTTTTTTGGGTTCTGTTTCTCATTTATGCTCTAAATAATCCAAGATTTCTGTACTAACGTCAATGACTTTTTACAGATGAGAAAGTGAAGCCTCGGGGAGGCTAAGTGACTTGTCCAAGGTGATCCAGCTGGAAATGGAAGAGCTGGAATTTAAACCCAAGCAAGTCACTGTGATAGAGCTGCTCTCCTGCAGTTGAGCATATTGTGCATTTAAGGAAGACGCTGCAAATTAGAACATCACTTGTCTTAGGATTTGGCAGTTTTGTAGACCTATCCTCTTTTTAGAGTCTCTACTGTTGCTTCTTTTTCCATTCCTCAAACATGCACACAAAACACACACATACCACTTTCAGACATAGACACCTTCATCAGAAACCACTCAAGAACACCCCACCGTTCCCGAGTGTGGGAGTTCCTTACCTGTAGTTAGGTGGCTAATTTTATCATGACCTCCAAGTAGGGGCCAGCCTTGAGCACTGCGAACAGGGTGTCCAAAAAGTACGAGTGCATAGCCCTGAGTCTGGGTTTTATGCTTAGAATGAGAATTGCAGTTTTTAGAGGGAAAGCTGGTCTCGGTTCAACAGAGATCTCCCATAATGGAACTGGAAGCCTAAAAAGGTAAGGAGTTCTGTGTCCAAAAAGCAGTTAGAATTATTTGGTGGTAAATGAAATAATTAGATGGAATCTCTGACCAGCCGACCTTTAAAATGCCTCTTATACCAATGAGATCCTTTAGCCCATGGAAAGGGATGGGAGCGTAGGGTTATTGTCTGGGGGTGGCAGGAACTGGGAAGGCCCAAGTGTTTGTGAAAATACAGTGAATGGAACAGAAGAACCAGGTACAAAAGCCTAGACTAGTTATAAACTATGTGGTCTTAGGCAAATTGCCCCTGTAAGTTGTCTTCTGTACATTAATAAGGTGAGGTAAGTCTATCTGCCTTTAGGGCTATGGTGATAAGATTGAGAGAGTGGATTTGAAGTCTGATAAGGGTTATAGGAGAAGGCAATAGCAACCCACTCCAGTGTTCTTGCCTGGAGAATCCCAGGGACGGGGGAGCCTGGTGGGCTGCCGTCTATGGGGTCGCACAGAGTCGGAAACGACTGAAGTACTTAGCAGCAGCAAGGGTTATAGGAATAGAGCGGGTTAAAGGAAGAAAAGGATCAGATTACATTTTCAACTATTGATTAAGATTTTTACCTGCAAACCATCTACAGGACGTCAGGCTTTGAACTCTGCGCTGGTGATGCAAATAGTCACTGAAACGGGTTCTATTTCTTGCTCTTATGGAGCTCACAGCTTAGTCAGGGAGACAGCTATTAATTTAACATTAACTAGCATTTAAAATGTGATAAGCAGTATGATTGGACTTCCCTGGTGGCTCAAATGGTAAAGAATTTGTTTGCACTGGGGGAGACCTGGCTTCAATCCCTGCGTCGGGAATGGCTACCCACTCCAGTATTCTTGCCGGGAGAATTCCGTGGATGGAGGAGCCTGGTGGGCTAGAGTCCATGGGATCACAAACAGACACAACTGAGTGATTTTCACTTTCAAGTACTATAATAATGATGATGATATGATAGTTCAGTTGATAGTACAAACTGAGAATGATCAAACAGAGTTCATGAATATATGCATGTTCGAAAGTATGTGAGTTGGTTCCCATATTCCTTTTATCATATTCACTAGATAATCTTCCTCTGCCTGTAGCTGAAAATCTTAGCAAGCCACACCTAATCTATCATTTTTATGGAACAGACTGTGCTATAGATATTTTAAGTTGATATCACAGTTTCACATCAGGAATTAGGATGTCTAGTCTAAGTTTTTAATCAAATCTCTAAATCCAACAAGTCAAATCTCCTCTCCCTTCTCAATGAGAGCATGAGGAGGTAGGACAAGGTTAGCCTTGGTGCTCTTTCTCTCAGTTGTTCCTCCTCTTCCCCTTCCCTCATAGGCAGAGCAAGAGGGGGGAATGTTAGGATTAGGAAGGTCATACTTGCCCTGGTGGGCTTCCCAGCTGGCCCAAGTGGTCAAGAATCCACCTGCCCATGCAGGAGACCCAGTTCAATCCCTGCTCTGGGAAGATCCCCTGGAGTAGGAAATGGCAACCCTTTCCAGTATTCTTGCCTGAGAAATCTCATGGGCAGGGGAGACTGGCGGGCTGCAGTCCAGGGGGCTGCAGAGAGCTGGACACAAATGAATGGCTGAGCAGCACACGTGTCCCGCTCCCCTTGTATCTGGCTCTGTGTTCTTGGATGCTGATGCTGATTTTTGAAACCAACCCTTTCCCTTGGGGTGCTTTTCAGCGGTCCCTGTGGCCAGGGGCTTCTCCTGAGACCCAGGATGATGCAGCATCTCTTTGGTTGGCTGCTGCTCATCCCCCTCTACCCTCTATTTCCCACCTTCTGGAGACGCTCACTGTGGGGACCCATTTCTGTTACCATTCCTCCTGAGTAAGACTCACAACAGGTCCAGGGCAGCTCATTCTCTTATGTGACCCACGTCTGGTCCAGGGGAAATAGTCTGGCATTTTTCCCACTGTCAACCTCTGTGATTTGGGGCTCACCCTTCTGCAGCCCCTTCTGTTCTGCTGCCGCAGGCTACTGGAGCTTTTGCAGGTGGGGCAAGACCCTAGTCCTGAGACTTGCATAAGGCTGGAGTTGCTGAGACATGTCGCAGTTTCTCTAAGAGGCACTCTTTTGAGGCCCCTTAGCCCCAAAGTTAGGATTAGGAGGTAGCATGCTCCACATGACCCACCTGGGGTGCTGGGGACTCTAAACATTAGGTAATAGCTGTCTCCAAAGCAAATCTCCCCTAAATCCTTTCTGTCTACTCTCTGACCTCGTTTTAGTTCCTTGTTCTGGCTGAGGTTTCTAGAGTTATGAAACCAGTGAGGATTCATCTCCTTTGTAAATTCTGCCTATAGGGGCCTGGCTTGGGGATTTCGCTTCCATTCTGTCAGGGTGCAGAAATTTCCATTTTAATGTCTTGTCAGAACAGCAGCATCAACACTGATAACAACTAGTATTGACTGAGTCCTAAACTTCTGCCAGGCACCTTATTTGATCCCTACAAGTAGCCTTTCAGGCTGATACTGCTATTTGTAAAGGGCTCACTGATGGTGTTGGGTTTTCACCGTCAGACTGGGCAGCTCAGGTTGCGCGGCGCAGAAGTGTGGCCCTGCCGCACTGCTGACGCCGGTTCAGCCGGCTGCTCCCCTTTGTGAAGGAGATTTCCGTGGGTCCTTGAGTCAAGCTTCGCAGCACTTGCTTTCCTCCAACAGGAGACAGTAACTCCGCCTAAGAAACGATCCCATTTCAGCAATTCCTGGGAGGCCATTGCTGTAATAAAGGCCATTCTTTATGATATAAAAGTCTCCCCCTCTCGCCCCCACCCTTAACGTTTCTAATTTGAGCCCCTCTGGTCCCTGTGGAGTCTTTAAATGCTTCAAGTGCAAGCCTATTGCCAAAGCAAGCCTGTCTGACTCGGAGGCAGCGCCCTGCACTGTTGCCGAATATTGAACAAACATTCAAGCGGCTTTGGCTCTCCCAGAAGCCCTCAGTCTGAGGCCTTTGTTTTGTTTTCTGGACGAGGGCAAGCGGTGCCATCACCTCCTGCCGAAAAGCCCTGGCTGCCCTCCCAACAAGGAGTTGTCACTTCAACCGAGCCTTTTTTAATTTTTTTCCTGGTGGCAACAAAATAATACCCAGCAGGAATTTGGGAGGAGAAAAAAGAGAGTTCAGTTGGCAGGTTCTCAAATGAATGGGCTGTAGTATCATTGGAACTGAATTGGGCTTGAAACCAGACATGATCCTATTTTGGAAGCATTGTTCAGAGGGATGGGAAATGTGAACAGAGGATAAGTCTCTTCAAAAATGCTCTTTATCCTTGGCCTGTTAAAGGCAGCCTGTTTTAACTGAACTCTCCCATCCCCTCAATGGCAAGGGTCTATGTGAGAACCCGGAGGAGGTCAGAACAACTGGCAAATTGATCAGCTATTCATCTGTTAACCTTTCAATTGAGGGAGCTAATTTTACTTTGAGAAGAAGTTGCCACTTGATTGCAAGCCATCAATTAACTGTCAGTCACGAAATTCACAAATCTTGGCTCTTAGACTCATCAGGGCTTTGATGAGATAGTTCAGTGATCAGGGCATATAAATATACATGTATTCAAATACATTGTTGAAAATATTACTGAAAGCGTAACGAGCTCCAGGGGATGTGTAAAGCGGATATGGTTGTCAGAAGGACCGACAGGATCCTGCCTTCATGGAGCTTCTCATCTGAAGACACTGCAGGTGATGCATAGAACAGGATGCTTGTGAGGAAGTTTAGTATGAAACTCATAGAGATTAGAGGCATAGGTGTGGAGTTCAGCCCCTGAACTAAGATCTGAAGGGTGAGTGGGGGTTTGAGCCAAGAGAAGGCAGGGGCAGAGGCTGGGAAGGGGAAAGTGTTCCATACAGAGAGAAGAGCAT
>SJYW01003338.1:954918-989479 GCA_006410735.1 Raphicerus campestris | reverse complement strand
CAGGGAAAGGGCAAGGCGTAGGCAAGAAGCCCAGTGGCCACTGCAGCTGAAAGCAGGGGAACCGGAGGGAAGAGGACGATAGATGAGACCCGAGAGGCACACGGTGGGCTAGGTCCCTCGTTACCTATGTGCCATGCTTAAGGATTTGGGTCTTCATCCTCAGAACAGTGAACACTCTCCTGAAAAGAGTTTTAAGCAGCAGAATATAGTTTGCGTTTTGAAAAGATGACTTTAGCGACAGAGCGAGGTTAGAGCAGAAGCAATTAGCTTTTGCAATTGTAGTGTCTACAGAGGAGTAATTAATGGAATGGCTAATGGTCTTCCCTGTTGTAACTCTCCTCCAGATCATAGCTTAGGCATGACACAATCCTTACAAAAAGGATCTCCGTAAATAAATGTGTATGGGACTTAGTGGTAAATCCCTTTTTCCATTTAGGTCTCAGGTTCCTCACTGTTAAGCGACGGGTTTGGACCAGATAATACCCAAGTGTCTCTCTTTTGCAAAATATACCCTTAAATTCAGCATGGATTCTATACTGATACTGACTGGAATGCAGTTTTCAGCTTGGTCTGTGGGCTTTTAACCCTGTTTTTTGAACCAATAGATTAGAAAAAAAATGTGACAAAACAGATCAACAAAGATCAATAGCTTGTCCTGCTGTTAGTTAGACTCTTAACCAGATGGCTAGGAATGTTTGTTTAATCCTGAGCATAGTTGCTCCCAGCACCACGTTACACATTTTTTCAGTTAAATTATGGTGAGGGGCTGTGAGGGCTGGGCATGTGTGTTCTAAAATATGAGATAACAAAAGTAGTTTAAGTGATGAATTGGTTAACAGGACTGTGGTCATGTGCTGAAAGGATTCATCATATCACCTCATCATAACTCGTCATCATATCACCTCGGAAAGTCATTTTCCTTCTTTGGGACACAGTTTCCTCTCATTTTAAATGGGAGGATTTTATGAGATTAGACTTTTGAAAACTATTGAAAAAACATATTGAAAACATATTTCATGGAGAAAAGATACCCTACTCTATCTTTTCTCCTTGGAGGTTAAGAATCCAAGTATATTTATGATCTATTTATTTTTCTCCTTTAATCCATCATGCTGCCACATTCCTATATAACCTTTCTCTAAGACTCAGTTTCCCCATCCATAACTTAGGGCTACACAGCAGAGGTTTCCAAAAGGGTCAGATAGTAAATATTCTAGGCTTTGTGAGCTTATGGAGTCCTCATTGCAGCTACTTAATTCTGACATTTGTAGCCATGTACAATATATAAATAAATGAGAGTGATCGTGTTCTAATAAAACTTTCTTTACAAAAACAGGCAGAGGCTGGATTTGACCCATGGACCATAGATCAGTGAACTCTGGGTCAGCAGTGTGGAGTAACTGCTTCCTAATATCCTTGCAGTTTTGACTTTCCCTGACCTTCTCCCCTGAAGAGTTCTTCTCCCCCAAGTTGGAAGTCACCCTTCTCCAAAGCTATCCCTCTGGCCTGCCCTTCCTAAGGTCATCGTCACTGCCCATCATCATCTTCTGACATGTCCATACGCAAGACTGTCTGTCTCCCCAGCTGCTGAGATGCCTTCTCCGCAGCTTTGTTTTGTTTATCTTAGTAACTATCCTTCTTTAATCCCTCTGAAGGATTGGTTAGCTGGAATCCGCCTTGTCTTCTTCCCCTAGAGCCTTTGATCTGATGCTCATAAGCATTTGCTGACAGCCAGACAGAAAAGGTGGAGCCCAGATCTGAAGCCCGAGGGCCCAGAGAGGAATGAATGGAGACTGAGTTTATTTGTCTTTGTAATTGGCAAGCCCATTTCCAGATCAGCTGCAAGTCACTGCAAGCTGAGAGCGGAAGCAAGAGATGACCTTCTTTCTCCCAGGCCTTGGTGCCCAGGGCCCATGTGCTCCACCAAGGCTGGAGCTTGCCCTGACTTCACTAGGCCTGGGTGAAGCTGCCATCCGGACCAAGCTCTGGCCCTCAGCATAGGACTGCCTTGCCTTGTCACTCAGACGGTACATGGCACAGCTTTGAGAACACTATTCACATCATCCATGACGTAAATAGAACTCTCTGAGTTCTACAAATCACTTTGCTTCTTCAGGCTTTGAGCCCTTTCTTAGGAAATCCTACATGGAAGGCCAGTCTGTAAATGAGATGCAAGTGGAGCAGCTCTATTTGGAGCTGAGATGCAGGTGTAGGGTACTGGCCGCTCAGTCTTCCTTTTGCTCTCTGCAAGCAGCTGCTGAGACGGCTGTTGGAATCCCTAGAACCCCTCAGATGAATTTTGGAGCCTCTAGACTGGATTACCCTGGGTAGGCTCAGTGGTAAAGAATCTGCCTGCAGTGCAGGGGCCATAGGAGATGTGGGTTTGATTCCTGGGTGAGGAAGATCCCCTGGAGGACAGCATGGTAAGCCACTCCAGTATTCTTGCCTGGAGAATCCCCATGGAGAGAGGAGCCCGGTGGGCCACTGTCTATAGTGTCACAAAGAGTCGGACACGATTGAAGCAACTTAGCACGCGTGCACAGACTGGATTACATGTGTGGTTCTAACCGTTCACAGCTGTATAATCTCTCTCTTTGGTAAAGTGTCAAATATATCCCTAGCACTGTGCTAAGCACTGAATGTCAGTGGGGGCAGGATGGGAGACATGGTCCGTGGTCTCCGTGAACCGATTATATGGTTGCAGAGGCCAACAGAAAATGGGATGAGAAAGTGAACGTAACAAGGTAAGGTCTTGTAAACAGAAATACCTATCAGAGAAGCAGGGTTGGGGCGAGGAAGAAAGACTTCCTGAAGATGGTCACATTGCATTGGAGCACCATTTGGAGAGGCCGAGAGGAGTAGGTCAGGACGAGCAAAGACACAGAGGTGTGAAATGCCAGTTGTGGGGATAAAGAAGGACAGTGCATAATGGGGCACGCATCACTCATGCCCACGACAGTATGCTAGGACCAGACCTCTGAGTGAGGGAGCAGAGACGCATGAAGACAAAGGGGAAGTAATGCCTTCCCAGACAGGCCCACCTCCTCGCTCATCTACCAGTCATAACTGTGTTGGTTATTGTTAACCTCATGTTACAGAATCGATCACTTTAGGCTCTTGGATATTCAGAGCCTTTCCCAAGGCAGTGGAACTGCTGTCTAGCAGAACTGAGATTTAAAGTGAACTTGACTCCAAAGCTTGTCTTTCCCCCACATGGAACTTCATGGAAAATATAGGACAAATAAGTTTTTAAAACAAAGGTAGAATTTATAAAATTGATAGTAAAGAAAAGAACTTCTCATTGGGAAAAATATGCAGGAATATTTATATCTTGCAAGGTCCTTGGAAAAACCCTCTAACCCAACCTACTGCCTGAATTCTGTTTTTTATTTTGTGAATTATGAAAGTATGATAACATATTTACAAGAGACCTGAAAAATACAGAACAAAGTTACATATAATTCTATATATTACAATCCTTTTTTAAGTAGGTACATTAAGATTTTTACTTGGAGTTTCCATATCAAACTCTCAAAAATTCATAGCATAAATATACAGAAAAGTAGAAGGAGGGAGTAGAACTGAAAAGCACCATGAACCAATTCAACATAATTAAGGTTTATACAATTTTCACACAACAGTACAATCTGCTGACTTTAAATACAAAGAAGATGAGGCCAAAGAAAGCAAAGGGTTATTTAATATCAATGGTAGAACAAGACATCTTTCTGGTCTTGGAGCCCTCAGATCAGTGTTCTTTCTAAAGCATCATGAGTCACATCATCTGTTTCCCCATTTCAGTGGATAACCGCCTCTTAGCACAGCTCGATGGGTTCAAGAGTCTGACCTTTTGACCTTTACTGAACTTATCTCTCTTTCTCCAGAGACCACAGAGCTGGGCAGCAAGAAGGAGCTGAAGTCCATGCCCTTCATCACCTACCTCTCAGGCCTGTTGACGGCCCAGATGCTGTCAGATGACCAGCTCATCTCAGGCGTGGAGATCCGCTGTGAGGAGAAAGGCCGCTGTCCGTCCACCTGCCACCTCTGCCGCCGCCCGGGCAAGGAGCAGCTGAGCCCCACCCCGGTGCTGCTGGAGATCAGCCGTGTGGTCCCACTATACACTCTTATCCAGGACAACGGCACCAAAGAGGTGAGCTCCCCGGGTATGGCCGCTGACTCACATCTAGGTACCAGCCCTCCTCGCCCCTGCCCTTGCAAGCTCTGTGTCCATCAGGATGGTCATCATCAGCATGGTGAGGGCCAGCGTTTACTGATTGCTTGCCATGCGGTGAACACGTGTATAACTTGGTAACACTAGCTGCTGTAACGGACAAATTCTCAAATCCCAATGACTTGGTCTGGTTAAGGTTATTTCTTGCTTGCGCAGAGTCCTAAATACTTGATTTTGATTGATGGGTGGCCTCACTTTGAGAGGTGGTTCAGGGTCCCAGCCTGTTCCATCTTGTGCTCCATTAACCTGGTGCTTTGATGGCTGCTGTGGAAGGAGAAAGAACATGGGAAATTGTACATGAGAAGTTTAAATGGGCCACGCCTGAAAATGGCACTTTATCGCTGCAGTCTTCCTGTTCCGCTAGCCAGGTGAGCCATTGGGCACACCTGTCTGCAGATGAAGACAGGGGAATGTATTCTATCAGTCTGCCTAGGAGAAGCAAATATGAGTTTGGTAGAAACCTAGCAGCCTCTCCCTCAGTACTCTACTTGGGTTATCTCACTTAATTTGCCCTCCAGATCTATGACTTCTTTGTAAGTATGGTGCTGATTCATATGGAATTTCTGACATTTGACCATTTTTTTTATCAAGATGGCAATTCTATGTGGTTTATCTTTTTCTCCTGCCCACTTTACAAGTGAGGAAACATGAGATGAGTGATTGGCTCCATGTTGGTCTGATCCGGAGCCTGAATACTTAATTGTGAAATTTTATCTCCTCTTGTTCCTCTTTATGTTTCTCTGGCTTTTGATTATGGCATGTCAGAGCTCGAGGGGACTCTATGAATGATTTGGTTCACCTTTTTGCAAACTCATATCCAAGGAACTTTTTTTTTTTTTTTCCCAAATGCAGTTTTCAATCCCAACCCACAAAACCAGGAACAGTATGCCACTGCTTCAGTGAGGAAGGAGGTGGATAAAGCCTCTCTACTTGGTCTCCACTCTTTCCCCTGCAGCAACTTCTGGACAGTCCTGGGCCTCCAGAGAAGACAGTCTGGTGGGCCAGTGACCAAGTCCCACAGGATGTTATGGATCATGTGCCCCTGCCAAGGCGTCCTAGTGAGCAAGTGCCAGTGCTGGAGACGGTCAGGGAGGGTTTCATAGAGAACAGAGAGGAGATGAGAATAAGTGAGGAGAGTATCGGGTGGATAACCTGAGGCAGAAAAGAACATGGTCTGTGCAAAGACCTGTAGAAATTCTCCATGACTCCAACCAAGAGATGAAGGGAGGCCANAGAGACAGATGCGGCAATTCTCCCCTAGAAACATATGTTCCAAAGGGCAACAGTTCCTGCTCTCTCATGGATAAAACGCACCTGAGGCTGACGGGACTGGCTGTCCAGCTAGCATGTGTGTTTGTGTGTGTGCTATGTGTGTGTCCACGCAGATTTTGTGCCAAGTCTGAAAAATATACCTCTCCCTAGAATTTCAATTATTCTCAGTAATCTTGAAATGCATAAGAAAAAAGCACTTTATTCTTAGTCTGCTCTAAGTGTTTTCATGTGGGCATCTGATAATATCTTACTATGTTCTGTGACGTCTCACTCCTAAACTCAGATTTTCTCAGCTTTATTTTCATAACAAAAGCCACCGTTGCTAGACAGGGAAACATTATGAATGCAAGTGATATTCGAATATAAGTAAGCTATCTCTCCATCTCAAAACAAGTCTCCTTTTCTCTCTTTTAAAAACTCATTCTTCAAATTTGTGTTAAGGTGTTTTATCTTAAATTTGATCTTACTCAATTCAAATAATGAGAATGCAGTGAAATGATGGAAAAGGAACACATAAAACTAGGTTGGTTGTTTGAATTTATTTTCGGATATCCAATTTGGTTTAAAAGAATTGAATCCATTTGCCATGTCCTCTTTGGGAAGCATTGTGAGAAGTATAATTTAGAACTGCGCTCTCTTTAGCGTGGCCTCTGTCAGACATAAAGGGTGCTCGCAATGCATGTTTCAGCTCTAATGAAGGCTCTCTTCCGTCTGTCTGCCTCCACGTGAACTGCTCCTTCAGACAGAAAGTTAAAAACTATAATGAGTCAAAATTGTCCCAGGCCCCAAACTACTCCTAGGGAGTGAATTCGGCATCTCTGGATTCTTAATTTTTTCAAACCCGAAGATGTATTGTTTTTTTCAAAAGTTAGTGCTGGTTCAAGAAACTTGATTCTAATTAGCTAATGAGGTGTAGTTAAGCTCACGATCTCCTCAGACTGTCTTTTTCCATCTTAAAATGCCTAGTTCAAACTCTAGCAAAAAAAAAAAAAAAATCAAGATAAGAGTAGCAACGGAAGCTAAATAGTAGACCACTTCCAAAACAGCTGAGCACAGGACCATGGTAGTTCAAAACACAGCAAAAAATAATCCCACCAAAGCCTGAGTGTGGATCTACCTACTGTTCTGAAGGAATTTAACTTTGGCTTCATTACAGAGAGAAGGTAATCTGGCATGGCCAAGGGCACATGGTATTGTAGGTCCTTGGGGACTTTTCATGGCCTGCAAAAATACATTCCAAGTATAGCATAGGGCTAAACAATAGAAAACTCAACCCTAAGAGAAATTTCTTCTGTGTAGACATTGTGTGTGTGAGTGCTCAGCCACTCAGTAGTGTCTGACTCTTTGAGACTTCATGGCCTGCTCCCTGCCAGGCTCCTCTGTCCATGGGATTCTCCAGGCAAGAATACTAGAATGGGTTGCCTTTTTTTTTTTTCCCCCAAGGGATCTTCCTGACTCAGGGATCAAACTTGGGTCTCCTGCATTGCAGGAAGTTTATTTACTGCTAAGTCACCAGGAAAGCTCAATGAGCAGAACTGGCATTCAATAAAGAATTTCACATTAAATTACTAATCCCAGTTTCTAAAATCAAGTAGCAGGGAAAATGACTTCATGAAGCACACTAAAAGGAGTAGTGTCCTAAGTCACTATGGTTTGTAATCTCCCTGGAGAAATTCTAATTTAAATTGTCCAGGTCAAATTTATCCTCATCAGGAAAAATATGGTAAGGTGGGAAATGGTAGAGATTTGGTAATGGGGATGAGTGGTGGATGAGGGTATTAGGGGCTGGGTTGGGGGGTTGCAGGGAGGAGGGTTCAGGAAGGATCAGGATTATTATGACTAAGGAGTGGAGAAACTCTTCAAGAAAGTGAATTTAATTTTGAGTCCATGATAAATACTGAATACTAGAAATGCAATAGGTGCTTATCAAGTTTCTATTTCATGCGTCTGAAGAAATTGATTTTCAGATTTCTGAATACATAGCAATCCAATCTTATATAATGTCACCTTCCTGTGCACTAATGACTAAGATAAATGTCCTCGGCCCCGGCTGTTTTGATCTAGTCATTTCCTTGTTTTTGCTCTGACACAGTAATGGTGTTGGAGGGTTCAATGCAAGAGAGATGCTGCACTGGGATGAGTGTCATTGATTTATGCCTCCTGACAGACTTCTAGGGAGTAAATTATTAGGTGCCTTTTCATCCTTTTAGAGGACTTGCTCAGTTTCTTTAAACTCTTCCCCAGCAAATTTGAGGGTGTGTGTGTGTGTGTGTGCAAGCGTGTCTCTGTGTGTGTATATAAAAGCGTTGAGTCCATCCTTCCCTCCTGTTTTGTTGTATTGTCTTCAGGGTAGGACAGCCTAAGAAAACTGTTGATGTGACCCAAAGCCACCCTTTATCTGTAAACTGGGCACAACCTGGCAGGTCTAGTGGACTTGCAAATGCTTTGTCAATAAACACAGCCAGAAGTTCAATCCATCCTTGGGAAGAAATGGATTCAGCCTTTGTCAATCTAGTTATGTATAGCATATTAATTAGCAGGATAGAAAAGGCAAGGAATTCTTCCAGTAGAACCCATTTCTCCCTGTGGCTCCTTTAAATATTATGATGAAGTGTCAAACTAGAATCGTACTTGCATTTTCCTTCCTAACACAGTTCTGATACTGGATGTAGAATAAATACTACAAGTTTTTTCTTATAAATAGCTATTGCATTTATCATTTACAAGTCCTAACCCTACTAGTACTCTTAGTAAAGTTTTTCCCTTTACCTCCACCAAAATTTAAAGTGAGAGTTACCCTGGCATCAATAGTCCTTCTATTTAGTGAGAAATCACCATTTAAGCTATCCTTGCTGTACTTTTTCCTCTGGAGAATAATCACTTTCCATTTTTCAAATTTCCAATAAGAAGAATGTTATAGAAGTCTGGTTTATAAAATTTAGAACATAAAATGAAGGGTTTTTTTTTTTCTTCCCTTAAATAGCCATTGAGAAACTCCAGACACATTTTTCTGAAAGAAAATATGCACTGAGTGTCTTCATAATATTCAGGGGGAAACTTCTATGAATTAATGCAGTGATAAATATTACAGATATAGCCTCTGGATATATAGTAACATGGTGCTTATAATTAGGATGCAGGAAGACTCTCAAATACAAAATTGTTATTTTATATTAAGAGCCAGAATTAGAATAGCTTGTGTTAAAGACTACACTAACTGTAGCACCACCCCATTTCTGCATGTATTTTCAGTAAAGCTGTCTAAGTTAATTTTTTAAGAAAGAGTACTGAAATTGTGGAGTGAATCTAGTTCAAATCAAAGATTAGATTTGTTCTTAATGTTGTAAGTCAGTGAGTAAGAGGAATTTTTCATTCAATTTCATTGTCATTTAGAAGTTCATGGGAAATGAAAACACAAATGAAAATTTAAAATATCTCTAGTGGTAGTCATTTTCATAAAATTTTATGAATTTGAATTTTATTCACTAGGATATGCAACAATTTGTAACTTTAAGATTTGCTGTCAAAACTAGTAAAAAGTTATTCTAAATTAAATCAATGCAGTAGACAACAAATATTTATTGAATGGCTACTTTGTGTACAGGAGGGTAGGAAGTGGTGTTTAATGGAATTGATGTTGTATTTCTTCTGGATGAAAACTCACTGTAGATTCCCTGTTGTGGTTTTAGTTTAACAGATAGAAGATAAATAGATACATTGGGGGTAGAGATTCTATTCTAATTAATACAAAGGCTGCAATACTAAATACAATACTATTTTCTTGATGAAGAAAATAATAAAATATCTGTACTTAAGCTTTCTTTTTAAACTATTTCTTTTGTTATTACACCTACAGAAAGAATAAAACAAACAATAAGAATACCTTCCACCCACATGATCATATATATTTTCAGCNCAAATATATCCCTAGCACTGTGCTAAGCACTGAATGTCAGTGGGGGCAGGATGGGAGACATGGTCCGTGGTCTCCGTGAACCGATTATATGGTTGCAGAGGCCAACAGAAAATGGGATGAGAAAGTGAACGTAACAAGGTAAGGTCTTGTAAACAGAAATACCTATCAGAGAAGCAGGGTTGGGGCGAGGAAGAAAGACTTCCTGAAGATGGTCACATTGCATTGGAGCACCATTTGGAGAGGCCGAGAGGAGTAGGTCAGGACGAGCAAAGACACAGAGGTGTGAAATGCCAGTTGTGGGGATAAAGAAGGACAGTGCATAATGGGGCACGCATCACTCATGCCCACGACAGTATGCTAGGACCAGACCTCTGAGTGAGGGAGCAGAGACGCATGAAGACAAAGGGGAAGTAATGCCTTCCCAGACAGGCCCACCTCCTCGCTCATCTACCAGTCATAACTGTGTTGGTTATTGTTAACCTCATGTTACAGAATCGATCACTTTAGGCTCTTGGATATTCAGAGCCTTTCCCAAGGCAGTGGAACTGCTGTCTAGCAGAACTGAGATTTAAAGTGAACTTGACTCCAAAGCTTGTCTTTCCCCCACATGGAACTTCATGGAAAATATAGGACAAATAAGTTTTTAAAACAAAGGTAGAATTTATAAAATTGATAGTAAAGAAAAGAACTTCTCATTGGGAAAAATATGCAGGAATATTTATATCTTGCAAGGTCCTTGGAAAAACCCTCTAACCCAACCTACTGCCTGAATTCTGTTTTTTATTTTGTGAATTATGAAAGTATGATAACATATTTACAAGAGACCTGAAAAATACAGAACAAAGTTACATATAATTCTATATATTACAATCCTTTTTTAAGTAGGTACATTAAGATTTTTACTTGGAGTTTCCATATCAAACTCTCAAAAATTCATAGCATAAATATACAGAAAAGTAGAAGGAGGGAGTAGAACTGAAAAGCACCATGAACCAATTCAACATAATTAAGGTTTATACAATTTTCACACAACAGTACAATCTGCTGACTTTAAATACAAAGAAGATGAGGCCAAAGAAAGCAAAGGGTTATTTAATATCAATGGTAGAACAAGACATCTTTCTGGTCTTGGAGCCCTCAGATCAGTGTTCTTTCTAAAGCATCATGAGTCACATCATCTGTTTCCCCATTTCAGTGGATAACCGCCTCTTAGCACAGCTCGATGGGTTCAAGAGTCTGACCTTTTGACCTTTACTGAACTTATCTCTCTTTCTCCAGAGACCACAGAGCTGGGCAGCAAGAAGGAGCTGAAGTCCATGCCCTTCATCACCTACCTCTCAGGCCTGTTGACGGCCCAGATGCTGTCAGATGACCAGCTCATCTCAGGCGTGGAGATCCGCTGTGAGGAGAAAGGCCGCTGTCCGTCCACCTGCCACCTCTGCCGCCGCCCGGGCAAGGAGCAGCTGAGCCCCACCCCGGTGCTGCTGGAGATCAGCCGTGTGGTCCCACTATACACTCTTATCCAGGACAACGGCACCAAAGAGGTGAGCTCCCCGGGTATGGCCGCTGACTCACATCTAGGTACCAGCCCTCCTCGCCCCTGCCCTTGCAAGCTCTGTGTCCATCAGGATGGTCATCATCAGCATGGTGAGGGCCAGCGTTTACTGATTGCTTGCCATGCGGTGAACACGTGTATAACTTGGTAACACTAGCTGCTGTAACGGACAAATTCTCAAATCCCAATGACTTGGTCTGGTTAATGTTATTTCTTGCTTGCACAGAGTCCTAAATACTTGATTTTGATTGATGGGTGGCCTCACTTTGAGAGGTGGTTCAGGGTCCCAGCCTGTTCCATCTTGTGCTCCATTAATCTGGTGCTTTGATGGCTGCTGTGGAAGGAGAAAGAACATGGGAAATTGTACATGAGAAGTTTAAATGGGCCACGCCTGAAAATGGCACTTTATCGCTGCAGTCTTCCTGTTCCGCTAGCCAGGTGAGCCATTGGGCACACCTGTCTGCAGATGAAGACAGGGGAATGTATTCTATCAGTCTGCCTAGGAGAAGCAAATATGAGTTTGGTAGAAACCTAGCAGCCTCTCCCTCAGTACTCTACTTGGGTTATCTCACTTAATTTGCCCTCCAGATCTATGACTTCTTTGTAAGTATGGTGCTGATTCATATGGAATTTCTGACATTTGACCATTTTTTTTATCAAGATGGCAATTCTATGTGGTTTATCTTTTTCTCCTGCCCACTTTACAAGTGAGGAAACATGAGATGAGTGATTGGCTCCATGTTGGTCTGATCCGGAGCCTGAATACTTAATTGTGAAATTTTTTATCTCCTCTTGTTCCTCTTTATGTTTCTCTGGCTTTTGATTATGGCATGTCAGAGCTCGAGGGGACTCTATGAATGATTTGGTTCACCTTTTTGCAAACTCATATCCAAGGAACTTTTTTTTTTTTTTTCCCAAATGCAGTTTTCAATCCCAACCCACAAAACCAGGAACAGTATGCCACTGCTTCAGTGAGGAAGGAGGTGGATAAAGCCTCTCTACTTGGTCTCCACTCTTTCCCCTGCAGCAACTTCTGGACAGTCCTGGGCCTCCAGAGAAGACAGTCTGGTGGGCCAGTGACCAAGTCCCACAGGATGTTATGGATCATGTGCCCCTGCCAAGGCGTCCTAGTGAGCAAGTGCCAGTGCTGGAGACGGTCAGGGAGGGTTTCATAGAGAACAGAGAGGAGATGAGAATAAGTGAGGAGAGTATCGGGTGGATAACCTGAGGCAGAAAAGAACATGGTCTGTGCAAAGACCTGTAGAAATTCTCCATGACTCCAACCAAGAGATGAAGGGAGGCCAGCGGTGAGGGATCAGAAAGAACCTGATTATTTAGGGTACTGTAAGCTAGGTCCTGCAGTTTGGATGCTGTCTAGAGGGCAGTGACACGCTGAAGATACATGGTTAGCAGGAGGTTGATAGAATTAGCTTTGTGTAGCAGAAGGAATCTCCTGGAAACGACACAGATGGCCATCAGTGGGAGAGCAGTTAATTAAGGTGCGGACTGTGCATACACGGGAACACCATACTACAACCAAGATCAATGAACTGTAATGATACTTAATAGGAGATGGATGAATATAATGTTAAATGAAGATAGGAAATCCCAAAGATATATTTTGCATAGCATGATACCCTTCCCTCTATGTTTAGTCGAAGCAAGATAAACACACACACATCAAATATACTACCTTTTAAGAATAAATATGCATGCAATAGACAGTTTAAAAAAGGAATCAGGGAAATGATGAACATAGGATTTAGGATGATGATGATCTTGAATCAGGGAGGCAGGGCGATGGCATGAGAGAACATTAGTTACATGAAAGTAGCCAAGTTTCTAGCTGATGTTTTGGGTGCTGGGTTTGCAGGGGTTTACTGAAGTGCTGGGGCTTCCCTGGTGGCTCAGATGGTAAAGAATCTGCCTGCAATGTAGGAGATCTGGGTTCGATCCCTGGGTCAGGAATATCCCCTGGAGAAGGAAATGGCAATCCACTTCAGTATTCTTGCTTGGAGAATTCCATGGACAGAGGAGCCTGGCAGGCTACAGTCCATGGGGTCGCAAAGAGTCGGACATGACTGAGTGACTTTCACTATTAAAATGTTAAAATTAGCTAAGTAGCTGAGGCTAACCGGATGAATACATAAAGCCTAACCATGCATGGTACAGCAATGAGCTTGACTCATGAACCACGCACCTCGAATCATCTGACTTTGTGCCTCAGAGGTCCCCAAACCAACAATGAAGTCACAAAAGCCAAATTACATACACATCTCCATGTCTCTGGTTTCAGGGTGAGAATCAACTGTGGAAGTATAAGAGTGGAGCCAGGGGGGCCCCCGAGGAGGCTCCTGAAGCTCTCACCTGACACGAAAGGTCGTCTGATGAGCGTTGTGTCAGTGATGACACACACAGCAACGCGTTGCTAGCGTGCAGGACTGAGCTCTCCGGGGGCTGGTGAGAGAGGCTATAGGGACGAGAGCGAAAGGAAAGATTACGTGCTCGATTATGTCTAACTCTCTGCTGCCCATGGACTGGAGCCCGCCAGGCTCCTCTGCCCGTGGAATTTTCCAGTATCGCCAGGGGATCCTCCCAACCCAGGGATCGAACCGGCCTCTCTTGTGTCTCCTGCACTGGCAGGCGGATTCCTTACCACTAGAGCCCCCGGGGAAGGCTGCTGAGAGAGGCCCCGACTATCCCTATTTGCTCCTCTTTGTGGGCCTCGCTGTCCTCACCTGCGAGGTACCTCGATGCCAGTGAATCACAGGACTTTGATGGTGTGTTCTTGGCACGTGTGGCAGCAAGATGAACACTGGTTCCTTTACGCTTTGCTTAGAAATCAGGTTCCGGTCTGTCTGGATGCTGTGCTGGCTTCCCTCGGCATGTCTGTATATCCAGTTTCCCACGTGCGCTCAGCTGGAGAAGCCCGGGAGCGGGAAAGCGGCCGCTAGGTGGCACTGTTCTCCTTGCGGACGCCTGCTGCCTTGGTGGCTCGAGGCCTTTTTACGTTACTTCTATTTCTGAGTGCCTGCTTGCCTTGAAGAGCAGGACAAATGGACACACGTGGAGACAAACGGGCACGGCTTCCTCTTCATGAACTTTGCGCACTGGGGGAGGAAGATGTCACTGAAACACTCACCCCAGATAAGTGAGAACAGACTGTGCTGAGTCCCAAGAGAGGGCCAGGCCTCTCTTGGTGGGTGGGTGACCGAGGGCCATGTGGGGTCAGAGAAGGCTTGACTTCCTTAGCAGGGTGATGTTGGGATAATTTCTTGGGGGTCGGGTGCATAAAGTGAAAGTGGAGGACTGGGTTTGGTGGAGGAAGACCTGAGAGCATTCCGGAGTGCAGGTGCAGCTCCTCCAGAGGCCTGAAGAAGGTGAAACGCGTCTCCCTGCGGGCCAGATGGGGAGCTCTGCACGCGCGTCCTAGAGTCTTGCGATCCCTGCCTCATGGGACCAGATGGTGATGATTGCACAGTGCCTGGCGTGTAGCATGTCATGGGCTTTTCTTTTCTATGATAAAAATACTACTTGCCTAAACCGACCCCATCCTTTTTCCGTGCTTCCTTTGGTACCTCCTCTTCCAGGCAGTACTCAGTCACTCTGCAAGTACCCAGAATGCTGGGGACATGGCCTTCAGAGCAGGATCCGCATTTTGTACAAGAGAGACGATTGGTTAACCCAAAAGGTCAGAATTTCAAGAGTATTCTCTCACTTTATAAATATCGCTGGAATTATACATAAGTAAAAGCATCTCCTCCTGTTGACCTTGAACAGAATGGAACCGTCCTGCTATATGAGAACACCTGTCTCCTTGAGTTATTTGAGGTGCTTAGTCAACTCCTGAGTCCCAGGGCACTGTCAGGAAGTGTCAGAGAAGGGGTGTGACTTGCCTGAGGTTTCTGGGGCCGTTCTGGTCTCTGATTCTGGACCAGGGCCAGGGTGTACTCTGCATAATCTTGGGGACCCTTGGACTCTAGCTCCTTTGGTGGTTGGGGTCTCCTTCGGTCCGTCTCCAGGAATGTGTGGGGAAGAGTGATGCCTTCTTCCTCAGCTGGAAAGGAGTCCTTCATTACACTTTGTGGTTTTGAACAAGCAAAGCAGGAAAAAATTCTTAATGATGGAGAGCTTGATTAATAACATTATTCTTCCCCCTCCACCTGTTAAATGACCCTTATGCAGCCCAAAGCCACAGAGCTTAGTTAAGCACAGCTAATGCTTAAATGTACAAGGCTTTGGGTGACTGCTAACTTTGCCTTTGGGTGAAAAAGAGGAAGAGGCTCCAAGTGTAACATATCACGGGCTGATGTTTTCTATGATAAAAGTGCTGTTTGTCTAAACTGAGCTCTTCCTTTTTCCGTGCTTCCTTTGTACCTCCTCTTGTAAGTAGTACTCAATCACTTTGCATGTGCCCAGAGTACTAGGGACATCACCAAATATGGGAGAAAAGCTTGTGTCATGGGGAAGAGCCAGATCGAGGTGGATCTGAGCCCCCTCTCTCCCACTGATTATCTGGGTAACCTTCATTTCACTCACTTATAAAATAGGCGTTACCTAATCTACCCCTTTCCGTTTGGGGGTTGGGAAGTGCTAGAGAACGGGAATATCTGTGGTCTCTACCAGGCTCCCTCCTGGATTGTTACATATTATTGGGCATGGATGCCTCTGCTGCTTCGGTCTTTCTTTCTTCCCTAGTGACTCAGTAAAGCATCTGCCTGCAGTGTGGGAGACCCGGGATTCAATCCCTGGGTTGGGAAGATCCCCTGGAGGAGGAAATGGCAATCCACTCCAATTTTTCTGCCCAGAGAAGCGCATGGACAGAGGAGCCTGATGGGCTACAGTCCATGAGGTCACAGAGATTCGGACAGGACTGAGTGACAGACACTTTCTTCTGGTCTCTGGATCTGTAGGATGAAAAGTATGGGCTAATTTATCCACAGTCCCCTGTGGCAGATCCACGGTCAGATCTAGATTCTCCCCTGAAAATAAGGGATGTATTTTGAGGTTGGAAGAGGCACCTTGTAACCTGCAACGTATTTTTCACCCAAAGATATTACCACTTGTACTCCTTAACATTGGGCAGAGAAAGATTCTTATATCTTGTACTCTATCCCGATGACCCAGCATTTCTGAGTAGAGGTGGATGTTAAAATCATACACACTTTATTTTACAAATAGTACAACTGAGACCTAGAGACAGGAATGACTTGCTGTAGGGCTCACAGCCAATTTTGAATTCAAAGTAGTTACCTGTGGCTTCTGACTCCGGAGTTGTCTTTTGTTTCACACTCAGAGTCCTCGTCTGTGAAATGAGTGGTAACTTTCTCCGCAGAGATCATATAGAAAAATTAAGAGAATGTTTGCTGGTGTTTGGAAGACTATAAAATACTCTGTATCTCTGGATGATTATTTTTTTTCTAGTGCTTGGGTCCCCTGAATTCCAATAATGTAATTTTTTTTTCTTTTCCATGCTGCCCTAGGAAGAGCCATGAGTAATTTTGGTCTTGTTGTGGTTTTCTAACCTTCTAGCAGATCCTTCCTCTCTGCCAGAAAGACTTGTTTACTCAATTTACACTTCTTGGCTCTAACCGAGAAGAAAAATTCCAAATGACCGCTCTTTGAAATTCACAGCCAAGATCCACCCTCCCCACCATTATTACCACAACCATAGCCACTGCTGGGACCGCTATTGTTAACGAGGCCAGCGTTGCCACTCTGCCAGCACCTCACAGTGGGCGTCTGTAGACACTGTGCTAGGAGAGCTCGTACAAGGGGGAATAAGACCCAGACTGCGCCTTCAAGGCGCTCCCAGTCTAGGGGATGAGGCACAAGAGCCACATCACATAAGTAACTGTAATTGCTTGCATATGCTACATTAATGCATGATTTACTCTCAAACAACACAACAGACATTCCAACAGCCTTAGAAAAGAGGAAGGGAGACTCTCTGGAGCAGTAAATCTGGAAGAGGTTCTTGCTGCAGGGAAGGTGGATGTGGGCGGTTGGTGGATATAGTTTGAGACTAGTCTGTTGATGATGCAGATAGTCCTATGTACCCGATGTATTTAGATTATATGCCAAAAACTCTGCCAAGGGCTTTATGTGTTTTATCTCATTCAGTCATCCAAGAACTTCTGAAGGAAATCTTATCATCATCCCAGTTTAATAGATGAGGACACTGAGGCTCAGAGAAACTTGAAACTGAGTCTCTGAAGCTCATCTGGGCCAGTTTCTGATCCGTGGGTAAAATCCCAGAGGCTGCATGTTTTTATAAAGACAGTTCGTGAAACATAGCCACACTCATCTCTCTACATATCATCTGTGTCTGCTTCCCAGCCACGACGGCTCTGTTGAGCAGTCACCCCAGGAGATGGCAGAACACACCAAACCCCAAATATTCACTCGAGTCCTGTGCAAAAACTTTGACAAACCTTGTCTAGACTAAGGGTATGCTGGAAAAGAAGAGGAAAGAAAGTTACATCCGATACTATGTGCCAAACGCATAGAAGAGCAGAACCCAGCAAGTATTGAGTGCCAGCCACATGCCTGGCATTTTAAAAGTGCCCGGTGTGTATTCGTACGTGTCCTCTCTTTCCTTTGGCGCATTTGAAGTGTGTACTAGTATGCCCTTTCCACAAATTTAAAAATATCTGAGGACTCAGGTAAATAATGTATCTAACATAACACAGCTAGTGACTCTGACCCAGGAAGTCTGTGTCCACACTGTGTGTGTTTACTCGCTCATTCTTAGAGTTGGGGAGTGATAACTGGAGAAGTGATGTGCAGAAGACTGGCTTGTGGAAACTTTGAATTCTGGGCTGAGGGATCTGGGTACCACATGAACTATATGGAAATCTTCGAGATTTGGGGTCAAGGGAAAGACATAACTGGATGTGAAATTTAGGATAATAACTACATCAGCAACAGTTAAAGACTGAATTGCAGGGACCAGGACTGGTTTGTGTCCAGGTGTATTAATTTGGGGTCTGCAGATCACTGATCTTAAATGGTCATCGGATCTCCATCCTCAGAAAGTTTGTGCAGAATTATATATTACTGTATTTTGTTTTCCCCCTAGGGAAAAGGTGTATGGCATCAGCAAAGTTCCAAAATATTTTTGACTCAAATGTTGCAGAACACCATGATAAGAGGACCAGTTAGTTGGGGTGTCCACAGTGGAAGTCTGCATATGGGATGTCTGGGAGGATGGTGACTCAGTTCAAATGATTTTAACAAATATTTATTAAGAGCCTCTTATGGGCCAGGCACTGTTCTGGGCTTTTGGGATACATTTAAGGAGCAAAACAGGCGCATATGACAGCCATTTGGAGACTTAAATTTCTCCTGAAGTATATGTGGGAGACATAAGCAATTAGAATAGTAAATAATCTAGTATATTAAAAGGCGAAGAGAAGGGAAAATAAAGCAGAATAAGAGGGCAGGATTGCCAGGTGGAGTGTGGAGACTTGTCTCAAAATATCACGAAGTCAATCAGGGTCACTTGGATTGAAGACGGGGAAGGGTTTTTTTGTTTTGCTATGTTTCCTGGTTTCTTCTTCCTGATTCTGTTTCTCTAGAGGAGTGAGGCTGGAGAATGTTCATCTTTACAAGCTTCCCAGGTGATTCTGCTGCATGCTGAACTTGAGAACCACTACTCCAAACCATGGTTCCTACAGCGTTCTCCTTCTGAAATTCCTCAGGGAATTCCTTGCTTAGGGATTAAGAAAGTCAAGTACTTCTAATCTGGAGTAAATCTCCTCTGCTATTGTGGGCCACTTCCTCTCCATCGGTGCATTATAAGGAGGTGAACTGGCCAGGAACCAGGCTGTCAGGCAGTTCTTGGCAAGAAGGAAGATCAAAGAGAAGAGGGGGATATAATCCACATATTACTCAACACGCTCATGGTCAATTACAAAAGAGGAACTTAATGTTTGGCTTGCCTCCTTGCAAAACTGGAAAACATAGCTGTTTCATGAGACCAGAAAACTACAAGATTCTGTAAATATGCACTCCACACAGCCTTAGCAAATGCAAGCACTTTTGCGTGTCAGAGTGTATAGAGCTGTTTTTGTTTTTGGCTTTTTCCTCCATGGGACACTGAATTCAGTTAGGAAACGTAGGGAAAAAGGAGAACTGAAGAATGCCTTTTCCTGGCATGTTTAAGTACAACCATTCACTGAGCACTTCAACTGTGCAAGGAGGTCTGCTCAAACACGTTATGTACTCCCTTCACTGAGCCCTCTCATCAGCCCCACATGTTGAGTAATGTTATTATCTTCCTTTCCCCCTTGGGAAAACTGAGGCATAGAAGTTACATCACTTGTCCCACAATACGATAAATAAGAACTGATACAGTCATGGTTTGATCTGAACCCTTCTGCTTTTTCTCATTTTGCTATACTCCCTNAGGTGATTCTGCTGCATGCCGAACTTGAGAACCACTACTCCAAACCATGGTTCCTACAGCGTTCTCCTTCTGAAATTCCTCAGGGAATTCCTTGCTTAGGGATTAAGAAAGTCAAGTACTTCTAATCTGGAGTAAATCTCCTCTGCTATTGTGGGCCACTTCCTCTCCATCGGTGCATTATAAGGAGGTGAACTGGCCAGGAACCAGGCTGTCAGGCAGTTCTTGGCAAGAAGGAAGATCAAAGAGAAGAGGGGGATATAATCCACATATTACTCAACACGCTCATGGTCAATTACAAAAGAGGAACTTAATGTTTGGCTTGCCTCCTTGCAAAACTGGAAAACATAGCTGTTTCATGAGACCAGAAAACTACAAGATTCTGTAAATATGCACTCCACACAGCCTTAGCAAATGCAAGCACTTTTGCGTGTCAGAGTGTATAGAGCTGTTTTTGTTTTTGGCTTTTTCCTCCATGGGACACTGAATTCAGTTAGCAAACGTAGGGAAAAAGGAGAACTGAAGAATGCCTTTTCCTGGCATGTTTAAGTACAACCATTCACTGAGCACTTCAACTGTGCAAGGAGGTCTGCTCAAACACGTTATGTACTCCCTTCACTGAGCCCTCTCATCAGCCCCACATGTTGAGTAATGTTATTATCTTCCTTTCCCCCTTGGGAAAACTGAGGCATAGAAGTTACATCACTTGTCCCACAATACGATAAATAAGAACTGATACAGTCATGGTTTGATCTGAACCCTTCTGCTTTTTCTCATTTTGCTATACTCTCTTAGCCACTTCCCTTGTACATTTTAATGAAGTGGAAAATACAAAGTCTAATGTCTACTAAGGACACTGTCATTGCCTAACATTGCCTCCTCCTGCTACTGTGTCTTCATGTCTTTCACTCAATGGCCAAGATATTTGAAAAAACAGATTACCTCTGCTGTCAACACCGATTCAGCCCCAAGACTGACCCCCCCTCCCCCGCCCCATCCAATGGAAATACAGCGGCTTCTCCTCACGGGTAACTATTGCAGATACCGTTTTTGCCATAAAGGACTCTGCCTTTCTTTTGCTAGGCATCTTTTGATTTCCATTTGGTTCTTGCAGTCTGGAAACCAGTGAGACATCCTTGATGGTTCTCTGTCCATCTGTGCTCATCCCCCTCAAACTACAGCTCGTTAACAAATCCTGTAGATTTTTCTTCCAAGTTAAGACTTGCTTCCGTCACTTTTCCAGGGAAAACCCTTAACTGGCTTCCAGATGTGCTCAGGATCCAGACCAAGGTGCTTACTGTGGCCTCCAAGGGGCGGTTCAGACCGGCCCCTCCAACTTCCTCCACCTCCTTTTCCCTGCACCCCTCTTTATTCTGTGTCAAGTCAGTGGTCCTCCACTTTCTGTGGCTTCCGCAGATGCTCTTCCATCTACTGGAGTTTGTTTTCCCCTCTGCTCCTCTCTTCTTTCACTGAGTTAATTGTTTCACCCACCATATTGCTGGGGCTTCTAGATGTGATAAGATCCCCTGTGTGTTTCTTTGTTTACTTACTTTCTTGAGTCTTTTTTACCTTTCATAACAGTTATCACAGTTTCTCACTATGCTCTGATGCATGGTGTCTAGTTNACCATATTGCTGGGGCTTCTAGATGTGATAAGATCCCCTGTGTGTTTCTTTGTTTACTTACTTTCTTGAGTCTTTTTTACCTTTCATAACAGTTATCACAGTTTCTCACTATGCTCTGATGCATGGTGTCTAGTTATTTGACTAATGTCTCCCCCTCTGCCTTTTATTATTTGATGATGAGAGCAGTGCCACTGCAGAGGGAAGAGCAGGTAAACCGCNACACTGTTTCCACTGTTTCCCCGTCTATTTCCCGTGAAGTGATGGGACCAGATGCCATGATCTTCGTTTTCTGAATGTTGAGCTTTAAGCCAACTTTTTTACTCTCCTGTTTCACTTTCACCATACAGTTCAATAAATATATACTTAATGAGAATGAATAAGTGTAAAGAATGAATGGCCAGCTTGCACCAACGTGCTTCAGTGGTGCTTTCACGTGGACTAACTCCCTTAATTCTTGCAATAGTCCTAGAAAGGTAGCGATGTCTAGCTTCAGTTTCCAGGAAAGAAAATTGAGGCTCACAGAGAGTGTGTGCCACCCTCTGAAGCCCCCAGGACTAGCAGAGGTCAGAGCTGGGGCTGGAATCCCNTCCTAGAAAGGTAGCGATGTCTAGCTTCAGTTTCCAGGAAAGAAAATTGAGGCTCACAGAGAGTGTGTGCCACCCTCTGAAGCCCCCAGGACTAGCAGAGGTCAGAGCTGGGGCTGGAATCCCTTTCCCAGCTGTCCCACCACCCCTCATCCATCACACAGTCCTCGTTTCTCTGAGGGTATCAGTCACAGCAGCCAGGGACATACTGGGCTTCCAGAAACGGAGCAAGCAGACGCCCCATCCCTGCTGGAGCTTATCCCTGTTCACAGGGGGTTCTTCTTGGCTCATTAGGCAACTTTCGTCATAAGGGCACAGAGAGAATTCACCGGCAATTCAACTTTCTCTGTCCATTTCTCTCTCATCTTAGAAGAAGAAGAAAAAGTCATTCCAGATGTGCCTCCCCATTCATCCGGCAGGTGCAGCTGAAAGCAGTGTGAGTCTGTAACGTTACCCAGGCGGGTGATCTGGTCAGCAGAGTCCCGTCATTCCTTGTGTGTCTGAGCAGAAGGGTCCCAGCCATAACGTTAAGTCCTGGGAAGAGGGGAAACCCTCAAGGAAGTAGTGTCTTCTTACACTACGTGTTTCCTTTGCATTTTAGATTCATCTCCACATTTTCCAATATGGGGGGAAGGGCATTGCCAAATTCTTGGATTTTCTGCTACCAAACTCCAAACTAGTTTAGAGAATTGTAACATACACGAAAGTAAAGTGACTAGCATCGTGAATCTCTATGCATCTGTCATCTTTAAGGTTCAGTAATACTTGGCTTATTCCAACCCTGCATCACCAGCTCTCTCACCTCAAACACAGTATAACTTGATATATAAATGACAAAGTTCATATTTCTAAAATATAAGGACTCAAAAAATATCAGTATTGTCACCTTGCTTTCCAAGCTAACAATTCTTCTACACCATCAAATGTATAGTCATTTTTCATTTTTACCAGATTTTCTTATATTTTCAGTATCCATTCATTCAAACTGAGATTCAAGTAAGATCCAAACATTACAAATGGCTGATAATTAAATCTCTTTCCGTCTATCGGCTTCTTCCTACAAACCTTTTTATTCCTTGTGATATTTTATTGAGGAAAATGGGGATNTTTCAGTATCCATTCATTCAAACTGAGATTCAAGTAAGATCCAAACATTACAAATGGCTGATAATTAAATCTCTTTCAGTCTATCGGCTTCTTCCTACAAATCTTTTTATTCCTTGTGATACTTTATTGAGGAAAATGGGGATTTTACTCATTGTAGCTTCACAGTGTTATTTACCATGTTCCTCTACCCACTCCAGTATTCTGGTCTGGAGAATTCCGTGGGCTGTGCAGTCCATGGGGTTGCAAAGAGCAGGACACGACTGAGTGACTTTCACTTTCAGTTGCTGTCCCTCCATTTCTTGTAAATTGGCAGTTAGGCGGAGAGGCTCAACCAGGCTTGATTTTTTTTTTTTTTGCAATCCACCACAACCAGTATTGGTAGAATTGTAGACCACAGTGGATGTAATAAAATAACTCGATATTTGTCTTTGATGCTGGTCATTTCTGGCACCAAGTCCTGACTCTTCCTTTTCTTTGCATGACTTTTGCCAAGGGATTCTGACCCTTAGTTACCTCAGCTGTGATGTCAGGTTAATGATAATGATGAATAATTCCTGAGGTTATTGTATTAAATGAGATGGGCATCTAACACGCTTAGCCTTGCACCTGGTGCATAGTAAGTGCTGAGTGTAGACAAGCTCTGACTTGTCTTACTTCCCCTACCTTCCTGTTCTTCCGCTGTTTGTCCCCCTCCATGTTTTATGGTTATATTACAGTGCCCGTGAGGGTGAAAGAGCAGATACACTCAGAAGTGGAAGAGATTCTGCAGGCATCTAGTCCAGCCCCAGTCTGTGGCTTGATCCTTTTCTCCCATCTCCTGTTGGATACTCCCAGGAAGAACTTGCTCAGGGAGCCCTAAGCAGCCTGATCGCTCACTACTGGGGCATCCTTCTTTATATCCAGTCAAACTATTTCCTTGGGCATGCCTTGTCTGGTGTTTCCAGTCCCATCTATCGGCACTGTACCGAGACAGACTTATCTCTTGACTTACCAGACAGAGCATATGGAATCAGAGAGATGAAGATTCAAATACCAGCTTTGCTACAAAATTTCTCTATGGCTTTGAACACAATACTTAAGTTTTCAAGCTGCTTCTTTTTTTTTCTCATGAGGAAAATGGGATTAATAATGTCTACCATATAGAGTTGTTTCACAGATAAACTGAAATGATCCATGTAAGATGCTTAGCAGCAATGTCTGGCTCATAGAAAGCAGCTCAGTAGAAGTCTATCCTCTCTGCTGGCTCTAAGCGACAGTGTCTCCGGTGTCTGGTGATATCTGTGGACTCTGTTGGGCTCTTCTGGTACTCACCCTCGGTTCCTTTGATTGCTTTTCATCACATGAGTCTGCTTCTCATCTCAGACTCAGCCTTAGCCGTTCTAAGTGTTCGCCTCTGAAAGAACTCCCCTATGCCTATATCCTTCTTGATGTGTGTGTGATGAAGAAAGAAGTTAGAACACACACAGACGGCTTTGCTTGCCTGCAGAATTAAGGGCAGCATCCAAGTTTCTTGCTTCCAGACTTTTGGCTCTGCCCTGAGTCACAATAGCTTCTATCTTTACTGTCATGCTCATAGTATTCAAAACATGATTTTTGGCTCATTAAAGGAAACAGGGGCTCAGAGGGAAAGTCTCTTATCAGTGTCACACACCCAGTAGTTACGGACCCAGAATTTTAAAGTTGTGTCTGTGTGGTCCCGTAGCCTGTGGTCTCAACATGTAGGCGATAGAGACGACTGCATCTTCAGCTCCTTTCTCCGTTCTTGGACATGGGCAAGCCTGTTCTGTCATCAGTGGCCTTTCTTGGGATCTTGAGTCACCTCCTGTGACTATCTTTTTCCTCACCTTTCCTTGATGGTAAAACAACCTATTCCATTCTTACCTTTCAGTCACTTCTCAGCCCTTTGGAAGTTGACTTTGGTTACACCATCTACTTGTTGTCTGTTTACTCATTCCAACACCCTCATCTCAACATTGTTTTAGAAACATTGATTCATTCTTAAAAGAGCTTGGGCTTGGTTCCTTTAACTTGAGATTGCCCAACCTGAATCCTTTCCAGAAATTATGGCTTCCCTTCAGAAACTCAGAGGGAATGCCAGGAGGTGGAAGCATGGTGGTTCCTGAGGGTGAGGTTCACACATTGATGAGGCTGTCTGTCTGTCCATCTGTCCCTGGTGCCTCACAGTTACCGTTTCTCAAGCATGTGGGTCCCATTTTGAGTGGGACTGGAAGAAACTGGGATGAAGGGTATATGTCTAAGGTAGTATATGTCTATAGATCTATACTTACATTTATCTATATAGATATATTTATTTTTTTCAGTAAGGCATTAATGTAACATTCAGAGTAAAGACTTATTAGTGAGATTTTGAAATTTTAGGCATTTTAGTGAGTTGTTTTCCCATGGTTTGGAGTCCATCAGATCTAGATTTGAATTCCATATTTTATGCTTACCTGTTGGATGTTGCCAATTCCATGGACACTTTTAAATGGGTTCCCTGGTAGCTCAAACCATAAAGAATCCACCTGCAGTGGAGGAGACCTGGGTTCGACCCCTGAGTTGGGAAGATCTCCTGGGGAAGGAAATGGTTACCCACTCCAATATTCTTGCCTGGAGAATCCTATGAACAGAAGAGCCAGGTGGGCTACAGTCCATGGGCCACAAAGAGTCGGACACAACTTAGCAGCTAACACATATGCACATTGGATGTCAGTGAGCAGGTAACTTAGCCTACCTGAACTTCATTTTCTCTTCAGTCAGGTGGGAATGATAAGACTTGCTGCCTAGGCTGGTTCTGGATATTATATTGGATGACATATGTGAATATGGGCAGTTAAGAATCAGATGACCTAGGCTTACATTCTTCTTTTCCTGCATACTGGGGAGCTGTGACTTAATCATTGCTGAGAATCTCAGTGAGGAGGGTAACAGTATGTAACTCACAGAAGTGTTGTTAGGTTGAATATGATCATATATGCAGAGCGCTTAGTGATGCCTAGGGTGAGTAGAAACTTGATCCGTGTTAATTGCATCTTCTCCCCCTTCCTTTGTCTTCTTCCTCTTTATCCCCTTTCTCATTGCTTTTTCCTTCTCCTCTCCCCTCCTTCAGCTCTTGCTTCTGATTCAGCATCTAGCACAGAGTAGGTGCATGATAACTATAATCATCTTACCCTCCAGCTTCTGCTGATTGAAAAACCAAAACGGTAGTCAGTTCACAGAGACTAGGACAGGCTCGCTTTCCCAAAGGCAGAGGTCATCTTACTGTCTCTGATAGTTGGTTCTAATGACATGTTTTTTTCTCCACTGGAAAAAACACTAAAAAGAATAAAAATGATTCTGAGCAGAGATGTGCCTAGAATCACTGTTGCCTGTAAATAATTATGAGTAACAATGGTACTACGTTCATAATAAGCAATAATAATTCATCATAATTATCTTCCATTTGGAGAATATCCAAGTTTAGAGCTTTGTCAGTACTCTGTAATCATGAAATGTATGTGTATATGCAGACATATAGGTGGTTCTGGCATTATTTTAGGTACTTTATAAAGGATTTTAATGCCATTCTTTATTGAGGTGTAGGTATCAATACAGCCCCATTTTACACATGTGGGAATGAAGCAGAGAGAAGTGAAGTCGCGTCCATTGAGTTTGCTCAGTGATAACACTAAGACTTGAACCCAGGGATTTGAGTCCAAAGATCGTACTCTTACCCTCCATGCTCTGCTGTTTCTCCAGCATATGTAGNCTCAACATTGTTTTAGAAACATTGATTCATTCTTAAAAGAGCTTGGGCTTGGTTCCTTTAACTTGAGATTGCCCAACCTGAATCCTTTCCAGAAATTATGGCTTCCCTTCAGAAACTCAGAGGGAATGCCAGGAGGTGGAAGCATGGTGGTTCCTGAGGGTGGGGTTCACACATTGATGAGGCTGTCTGTCTGTCCATCTGTCCCTGGTGCCTCACAGTTACCGTTTCTCAAGCATGTGGGTCCCATTTTGAGTGGGACTGGAGGAAACTGGGATGAAGGGTATATGTCTAAGGTAGTATATGTCTATAGATCTATACTTACATTTATCTATATAGATATATTAATTTTTTTCAGTAAGGCATTAATGTAACATTCAGAGTAAAGACTTATTAGTGAGATTTTGAAATTTTAGGCATTTTAGTGAGTTGTTTTCCCATGGTTTGGAGTCCATCAGATCTAGATTTGAATTCCATATTTTATGCTTACCTGTTGGATGTTGCCAATTCCATGGACACTTTTAAATGGGTTCCCTGGTAGCTCAAACCATAAAGAATCCACCTGCAGTGGAGGAGACCTGGGTTCGACCCCTGAGTTGGGAAGATCTCCTGGGGAAGGAAATGGTTACCCACTCCAATATTCTTGCCTGGAGAATCCTATGAACAGAAGAGCCAGGTGGGCTACAGTCCATGGGCCACAAAGAGTCGGACACAACTTAGCAGCTAACACATATGCACATTGGATGTCAGTGAGCAGGTAACTTAGCCTACCTGAACTTCATTTTCTCTTCAGTCAGGTGGGAATGATAAGACTTGCTGCCTAGGGTGGTTCTGGATATTATATTGGATGACATATGTGAATATGGGCAGTTAAGAATCAGATGACCTAGGCTTACATTCTTCTTTTCCTGCATACTGGGGAGCTGTGACTTAATCATTGCTGAGAATCTCAGTGAGGAGGGTAACAGTATGTAACTCACAGAAGTGTTGTTAGGTTGAATATGATCATATATGCAGAGCGCTTAGTGATGCCTAGGGTGAGTAGAAACTTGATCCGTGTTAATTGCATCTTCTCCCCCTTCCTTTGTCTTCTTCCTCTTCATCCTCTTTCTCATTGCTTTTTCCTTCTCCTCTCCCCTCCTTCAGCTCTTGCTTCTGATTCAGCATCTAGCACAGAGTAGGTGCATGATAACTATAATCATCTTACCCTCCAGCTTCTGCTGATTGAAAAACCAAAACGGTAGTCAGTTCACAGAGACTAGGACAGGCTCGCTTTCCCAAAGGCAGAGGTCATCTTACTGTCTCTGATAGTTGGTTCTAATGACATGTTTTTTTCTCCACTGGAAAAAACACTAAAAAGAATAAAAATGATTCTGAGCAGAGATGTGCCTAGAATCACTGTTGCCTGTAAATAATTATGAGTAACAATGGTACTACGTTCATAATAAGCAATAATAATTCATCATAATTATCTTCCATTTGGAGAATATCCAAGTTTAGAGCTTTGTCAGTACTCTGTAATTATGAAATGTATGTGCACATGCAGACATATAGGTGGTTCTGGCATTATTTTACATACTTTATAAAGGATTTTTATGCCATTCTTTATGGAGGTGTAGGTATCAATACAGCCCCATTTTACACATGTGGGAATGAAGCAGAGAGAAGTGAAGTCGCGTCCATTGAGTTTGCTCAGTGATAACACTAAGACTTGAACCCAGGGATTTGATTCCAAAGATCGTACTCTTACCCTCCATGCTCTGCTGTTTCTCCAGCATATGTAGCATCCTTTGCTGGATTAAGGGATTAAGGCTTCTCAGAGTCCAACTGATCAGGGTGGAAATATGGCCCAGTGAACCAGGTAGAAATCTCCCTTTTCATGATTTCCTTAGCCAGATTTCCAAGGCACCCTCTCCAAGGCAAAGATAAAGTCGGTGTGGGTCCAGACGAAGCATGTCCCCTCCCGCCCCCTGACCTTTCTCTCCCTGCCCCCACCCACAGGCCCAACCACAGGGGCCCCAGCTGCTGGGGAGGCTGCCTTCCTCAGACGCCTCCTGAGGGAAGATGGGCGTACTGGAAAAGTGAAGTCACCAGCGACCGCAGAAGGGAAATCGCACAGTCCTTTACTCAGGAGCTCACCACGAGCTGAAGCTCGCATTTAGCAACAGAAACGCCACAGTCTTGGACAAATCCCCCTCTCAAAACCTTCCCACCCGCCTCCCAGCTCCAGATGGCCTCACCAGAGGGGAGAGGAGTTGCTATCTGTCAAAGGACAGCAGGCCCAGGGAGGCAGGTCTGGCTTGTTGGGGGTGGCTGGGATCACTGGCTAAAGGCTTCCCTTAGGAAAAGTGTGAGAGTCCCATCCAGGTTTCCCCTTCCAGGACGGAGCGGGCCAGGAGCAACGCCTTGGAGGAGACAGGCTGAGAGGAGGAGCGGTCCGCTAGAGAACTCGGATTTGTGTGGGACTGAGAAGCCCTTGGCAGTTCAAGGTCACAGGGCAAGATGCCTTGGGAAGATGACTCACGATTAGATGGATGAGGCTACTGATATGGCTGGGTCTTCTCCCAGGAGTTATAGCTGATGTCTCCTATTGCTCATAATTGGTCTGCTATTCATCACTTTCACAACTGCTATCAGCTCAGTGACAGGCAGGGCAAATGGTTTGGAGGTAGTTTGGAACGCTATGAGCCCGGTCTATGGCCCTGATGACTGAGCAGGTCGACGAGGATAACACAGATCAGACATGAGAAGAGCTCCCAGTCTTCCAGTCCCCAGCATTTACCAGCCATTCATGCAACGCTTATTCCTATCACAGGCATTTATGGAGTACCTGCTTTGGGCCAGGCCTTGTGCAAGGAGCTTATGATAAAATAAGGTGACGAACTCACAGTTCAGTGGAGAGAACAGACATGTAAATAGATGAAATCCTGTAGTTCATCAACGGATGTGCCGTCCAGCGTGCCTCGGGGGCCTTGAGTTCCGTTGGGAAATCAGAAGAGAGTTTTCAGAGAAGATCGCCATCGTAGTGGGTCTTAACTAATGAGAATGCTTTGTTTAAAGGTAGAATGGAGGAAAGATATTAGAGGCTAAGGGAAGCCATGAGCAGAGACACAGTGGCATCAGAGTCTGTTGCCTGTCCGGTTCATGACAGGTGGCTAACAGAGATGGTATGCAGGGCTGGGGAAGACTGCGGTAGTAGGATGTGATGTTGAAGAGATTGTACAGTATCACCGTGTGAAAAGCCCTGTGTGCCAGGCTAACACACAGAGTATTTATTTTTAATGTTTTCAATCTTTTCTTGCTTTTTCATGAATTAAAACTTTTAAATAAATGGATGATGAGAGAATTTTACAAGATAAGCAAGAGAGAGGGGATGAAAAACAGACCCACGCTTCCCATAACACCGTTGCGACCCAGCGGCACAGAATATTTATACTTGTCGCTCTCATAGCTCTCTCACTGGTAAGCACCAGAAACCGAGCTGACACTGCCTAAGGAAAGAATGCAGGAGATATTATAATGCTGCAGTGATTTCTTGTGTAACTCAAAAACTGAGCTCGCAGAATTAAATTAGCTCACAGTGGTGAAACATTTCGGCTTTGGGATTTGACACATGCATCAATTTTGGGCTTTCCTCATAGCTCAGTTGGTAAAATATCTGCCAGCAATGTGGGAGACCTGGGTTTGATTCCTGGATCAGGAAGATCTGGAGAAGGAAATGGCTACCCACTCCAGTATTCTTGCCTGGAGAATTCCATGGACAGAGGAGCCTGGCAGTCTCCAGTCAACGGGGTTGCAAAAGTCGGACACGACTTAGCCACTAATCCACCACCACCAAGTGTGAATTTTGCTCTGCCAAATACTGGCTATGTGACACAAGCAAGGGACACAGAGTCCCTGGAGCCTCAGTCTCATCCTCTGTATAATGGGAGTGGTGGAAGTACCCGAGTCATGGCATTGCTGTGCAAATGAAAATGACTCCTCACGCCATATGCTGAGCACTGTGTGTGACGTGTAGTATTGCTCAACAGTGCTTGCTGTTACTTTTAATGCTTTAAAACCCAGCACTTCATCTTCTACCTGAGATGGATGAGAGCTAAAATATAGAGTAATCTGACGAGAAAAAGAGCTCTCTGCCTGAGGATCATATAATCCTATCGTCTCTTCTCTGTACTTCTTGGGAAGCAGACAGCGGACAGAGCCCCATGCGGAGCGTCTCCATGGGCTGTATATTTATTTCTCTAATATTTTTTTATTTAGCAGAGCGTGGCAAGAAGGGGTCTGGCCACCTCTCAATGTCTTCCCCGTGTCGCCCAGATGAACAAGCGCTTCTATTGGGCTCTCATCCTTCAGGCGAGAGTAGCTTGGAAAGCGTAGTTTATCCTGATGGGAAATTAGGTGTTGTTCCTGTGATTTATAAGCCATAGATCGGGCTGCACAGGTTCTCATACAGGAAATGGGTCCTTGCCCATTAGTATGCCTTTACTGTGTGGTCTTGTGAATGGGGGGGCTCTGACTCAGAGGCTGAAACTGAGGGGTGGGGTAAGGGAGGTCCAGGGACAAAGTCTGGGGTTCAGAGGTACAGAGCCTCTGCTCCGCTGCATTCGGTCTGGGATGTCTTCTCTGACCCTACACGTGCTCATCTGTAAGGATGACTGGGAACAGGAAGAGCTGCCGTATCCGCAGTTTGCTAGGAGCCTTACAGACGCTAACAGAGCCCTAGTACCAGACCTAGAGTAAAGAAGAGTGTAATGGGTGTCTGTCTTTATCCCCCCTCCTCTTCCTTGAAAACTGTCAAGGGCACGCTCAGCATCTGGGCTGTCTTCTACAGAAAGGACGCTAACTGCGAGTTTTGCAGTAGGCTTTATGATTGAGAGCAGATATACGTTCCCCGGCAAACCCCCAGTGTAAAGTGCAGAGAGCCCCTGTATACCCCGTGTTTCCCACGTGCAGAGTCTTCCCCACCATTGTCATGCCTCACCACAGCAGCGCACATGTTACAATCGTGAGCTGGCACTGACGCGTCATTAACACCCGAAGCCCACAGTTGACATGACGATCCGCTCTCGGTGTGCGTCCTGGGAGTCCTGACAAATATACAGTGACATGCATCCACTGCAGTAGTATGCTACAGAGTAGGGTAACTGCCCTAAAGCCTACTGCACTCCCCGACTCCCCCTTCCCTTCCCCCTCACCCCTGCCGACCACTGATCCTTTTGGTGCCACCTTAGTTTTGCCTACTGGCAGGAACCTTTAAGGGGTCTCAGCTAGTTTGTCTAGAATGGGAAGTGTTAAATAGGGTGACAGAATTGTGAACAGCTTTATCCAGAATACAAACACATAATGATTAGAAGCAGCCGTGTTCTGGGATGTATGTCCAAGTTGAAGCAAGTACAGGTGATGATAAGGCCCAGAGAGGGTAAGTGACATACTAAGGTCACACAGCAAGTTAGGCAGGAACTGTTGGAGTTCCCTGGGATTCTCCTCTCTGAAGCACTCATGCTCTATGGCCTCTNAGTAAGCAAAGAGTCAGATATGAATGACTGACTGAACACACACACAAGCATGCAATAAATGTTAAGTGCTATTACTAATATCCTCTAGTAAGAATATTGTTCATGATGGTAGGATCAAAGGACCTGAGTTCAAATCCTTGTTCTACCCTTTTTAGCTGGATGACTTTGAATAGGGTATTTCACCCTTCCAACCTCAGTTTTCTCATCTATAAAACGGGCATAGCAACAGTAGAACCTGCTTCATAAGGCTAGGGACAGGACTGAATGAGATGACGTATATTAAAGTGCTCACCACACTCTCAGTAAATGTTGCTATTATGTTTGTTTCCTATCTAACAGCCTAAGAAGTTAGTGGCTTGAACCCAGTTCCAAAGGTTGGCAGCCTTGTCTAGTGAATGTTAGTTGATATGACGACCTTAGTTTGTTTTCTGCCAGATGTGTGTGGTGTAACTTGGACAAGCCACTTTTCCTTTGGGGCCACCTCGTCTGCGCAGTTGTGAAGGCCAGTGTCACCTCTCAGGGCTCTTGCAGGTCTGGAGCGCCAGGGGTCTCTGCAGGGAGTGCGTGTGTCTGCTCTTCAGAGCTCTCTAGCTCCTGGGATCCGTACGTAGTTTGTTTCTCCTTCCCTTTGCTCAGCTGCTCCNCTCTTGCAGGTCTGGAACGCCAGGGGTCTCTGCAGGGAGTGCGTGTGTCTGCTCTTCAGAGCTCTCTAGCTCCTGGGATCCGTACGTAGTTTGTTTCTCCTTCCCTTTGCTCAGCTGCTCCCTAGTTCTGACTCTTCTCAGTAACCTTTCAGGATTATTCAGACGTGAATTACCTCTGTTCAGTTATTTATTCCTATGCAGTCCCCAAAACTGGCAGCTTAAAATGGTGATCATTTTATTACTGTCTCTCATGGTTCCGGGGGTGGCTGGGCTGAGCTGGCCAATTGTTTGTTCTCTTAAGTGTTTTCTGGTTGTGCCAGGTCTTCACTGCTGCACGCACACTTTCTCCAGTTGTGGCAGGTGGGGGCTGCTCTCCGTCGTGGTGCGCGGGCTGCTCGTTGCAGCGGCCCCTCCTGTTGTGGGCACAGGCTCCAGGGATGCAGGCTCAGCGGGTGTGGCTCACAGGCTTTAGTCGCTCCACACCATGGGGAATCTTCCTGGACCAGGGATCGAACCTGCGTCCCCTGGATCAGCAGACAGATTCTTACCCACTGTACCCACCAGGGAAGTCCTTGCTAGGCAGTTCTGACTTGGTTCCCTCTTGTGGCTGCAGTCAGATGCTCTCTGTGGCTCACCCATGTGGCAAGGGACCCTGGCTACTGGCTGGGACCTCAGCTGGGTCTGTTGGTACAATACCTACTTGTGGCCTCTCCGTGTTGTCTAGGCTTCCTCACAGGATAGCAGTTGGACTCTAAGAGTGAGCATTCCAAAAGACATAATGTGGAAGCTGCCCGTTTCTTAAAACCTGAGCCCAGAAATGGAAGCAGCAGTACTTAGTTTGGTAAAGCAATTGTAGAGGGCAAACTCAAGGGGAGAGAACCTGGATCCCACCTCGTGAGGAGGAAAATGTCAAAGATATTTAGGGTCATGTTTTAAAGTCATCACAATTGCCTTCCTACTCTGTTTGGGAATAAGAGATTAAAGTCAACTAACATTAACCACATTAAGTCAAATTGCCAACATCCGCTGGATCATGGAAAAAGCAAGAGTTCCAGAAAAGCATCTATTTCTGCTTTATTGACTGTGATGCCAAAGCCTTTGACTGTGTGGATCACAATAAATTGTGGAAAATTCTGAAAGAGATGGGAATACCAGACCACCTGAACTGCCTCTTGAGAAACCTGTATGCAGGTCAGGAAGCAACAGTAAAAACTGGACATGGAATGACAGACTGGTTCCAAATAGGAAAGGGAGTACGTCAAGGCTGTATATTGTCACCCTGCTTATTTAACTTCTATGCAGAATACATCATGAGAAATGCTGGGCTAGAAGAAGCACAAGGTGGAATCAAGATAGCAATAATCTCAGGAGAGTTAGCAATAATCTCAGATATGCAGATGACACCACCCTTATGGCAGAAAGTGAAGAGGAGCCAAAAAGCCTCTTGAAGAAAGTGAAAGAAGAGTGGCTTAAAGCTCAACATTCAGAAAACTAAGATCATGGCAGTGTCAGACTTTATTTTTCTGGGCTCCAAAATCACTGCAGATGGTGACTGCAGCCATGAAATTAAAAGATGCTTACTCCTTGGAAAGAAAGTTATGACCAACCTAGATAGCATATTCAAAAGCAGAGACTTTACTTTGCCAACAAAGGTCTGTCTAGTCAAGGCTATGGTTTTTCCTGTGGTCATGTATGGATGTGAGAGTTGGACTGTGAAGAAAGCTGAGTGCCGAAGAATTGATGCTTTTCAACTGTAGTGTTGGAGAAGACTCTTGAGAGTCCCTTGGACTGCAAGAAGGTCCAACCAGTCCATTCTGAAGGAGATCAGTCCTGGGTGTTCTTTGGAAGGAATGATGCTAAAGCTGAAACTCCAGTACTTTGGCCACCTCATACAAAGAGTTGACTCACTGGAAAAGACTCTGATGCTGGGAGGGATTGGGGGCAGGAGGAGAAGAGGAC
>SJYW01003338.1:932146-949733 GCA_006410735.1 Raphicerus campestris | reverse complement strand
ATAAATTTATTTATTTTAGTTGGAGGCTAATTACTTTATAATATTGTATTGGTTTTGCCATACGTCAACGTGAATCTGCCACGGGTATACACGTGTTCCCCATCCTGACTCCCTCCCTCCCCGTACCATCCCTCTGGGTCATCCCAGTGCACCAGCCCCGAGCATCCTGTATCAAGCATCGAACCTGGACTGGTGATTCATTTCACATATGATAATATACATGTTTCAATGCCATTCTCCCAAATCATCCCACCCTCACCCTCTCCCACAGAGTCCAAAAGACTGTTCTATACATCTGTGTCTCTTTTGCTGTCTCGCATACAGGGTTATTGTTACCATCTTTCTAAATTCCATATACATGCGTTAGTATACTGTATTGGTGTTTTTCTTTCTGGCTTACTTCACTCTGTACAATAGGCTCCAGTTTCATCCACATCATTAGAACTGATTCAAATGTATTCTTTTTAATGGCTGAGTAATACTCCATTGTGTATATGTACCACAGCTTTCTTATCCATTCATCTGCTGATGGACATCTAGGTTGCTTCCATGCCCTGGCTATTGTAAACAGTGCTGCGATGAACACTGGGGTACACATGTCTCTTTCACTTCTGGTTTCCTCGGTGTGTACGCCCAGCAGTGGGATTGCTGGGTCGCATGGCAAGAACTTAGCATTTTTAAAACATGGATTGTCTCCATCAGATTGTGTGTTTGGAGGCTTTTCATTTTGGAGCGCCAGTTCTAGAGCTAGACTTCCTGGCTTCAAATCCTGACCACACCACTTGCTAGCCCCGGGATCCTGGGCCTAAGTGTAAAATGGAACATAATAATCATGCCTACTTCTCAGGTTGTTAGAAGAATTAAATGAGTTAATACATCTAAAGTACTCTGGGTTATTGTGAGAAACAATACATATAAAGCATTTAGAACAGTGCTTGGCTTGTAGTAAGCAAAGAGTCAGATATGAATGACTGACTGAACACACACACAAGCATGCAATAAATGTTAAGTGCTATTACTAATATCCTCTAGTAAGAATATTGCTCATGATGGTAGGATCAAAGGACCTGAGTTCAAATCCTTGTTCTACCCTTTTTAGCTGGATGACTTTGAATAGGGTATTTCACCCTTCCAACCTCAGTTTTCTCATCTATAAAATGGGCATAGTAACAGTAGAACCTGCTTCATAAGGCTAGGGACAGGACTGAATGAGATGACGTATATTAAAGTGCTCACCACACTCTCAGTAAATGTTGCTATTATGTTTGTTTCCTATCTAACAGCCTAAGAAGTTAGTGGCTTGAACCCAGTTCCAAAGGTTGGCAGCCTTGTCTAGTGAATGTTAGTTGATATGACGACCTTAGTTTGTTTTCTGCCAGATGTGTGTGGTGTAACTTGGACAAGCCACTTTTCCTTTGGGGCCACCTCGTCTGCGCAGTTGTGAAGGCCAGTGTCACCTCTCAGGGCTCTTGCAGGTCTGGAGCGCCAGGGGTCTCTGCAGGGAGTGCGTGTGTCTGCTCTTCAGAGCTCTCTAGCTCCTGGGATCCGTACGTAGTTTGTTTCTCCTTCCCTTTGCTCAGCTGCTCCCTAGTTCTGACTGTTCTCAGTAACCTTTCAGGATTATTCAGACGTGAATTACCTCTGTTCAGTTATTTATTCCTATGCAGTCCCCAAAACTGGCAGCTTAAAATGGTGATCATTTTATTACTGTCTCTCATGGTTCCGGGGGTGGCTGGGCTGAGCTGGCCAATTGTTTGTTCTCTTAAGTGTTTTCTGGTTGTGCCAGGTCTTCACTGCTGCACGCACACTTTCTCCAGTTGTGGCAGGTGGGGGCTGCTCTCCGTCGTGGTGCGCGGGCTGCTCGTTGCAGCGGCCCCTCCTGTTGTGGGCACAGGCTCCAGGGATGCAGGCTCAGCGGGTGTGGCTCACAGGCTTTAGTCGCTCCACACCATGGGGAATCTTCCTGGACCAGGGATCGAACCTGCGTCCCCTGGATCAGCAGACAGATTCTTACCCACTGTACCCACCAGGGAAGTCCTTGCTAGGCAGTTCTGACTTGGTTCCCTCTTGTGGCTGCAGTCAGATGCTCTCTGTGGCTCACCCATGTGGCAAGGGACCCTGGCTACTGGCTGGGACCTCAGCTGGGTCTGTTGGTACAATACCTACTTGTGGCCTCTCCGTGTTGTCTAGGCTTCCTCACAGGATAGCAGTTGGACTCTAAGAGTGAGCATTCCAAAAGACATAATGTGGAAGCTGCCCGTTTCTTAAAACCTGAGCCCAGAAATGGAAGCAGCAGTACTTAGTTTGGTAAAGCAATTGTAGAGCGCAAACTCAAGGGGAGAGAACCTGGATCCCACCTCGTGAGGAGGAAAATGTCAAAGATATTTAGGGTCATGTTTTAAAGTCATCACAATTGCCTTCCTACTCTGTTTGGGAATAAGAGATTAAAGTCAACTAACATTAACCACATTAAGTCAAATTGCCAACATCCGCTGGATCATGGAAAAAGCAAGAGTTCCAGAAAAGCATCTATTTCTGCTTTATTGACTGTGATGCCAAAGCCTTTGACTGTGTGGATCACAATAAATTGTGGAAAATTCTGAAAGAGATGGGAATACCAGACCACCTGAACTGCCTCTTGAGAAACCTGTATGCAGGTCAGGAAGCAACAGTAAAAACTGGACATGGAATGACAGACTGGTTCCAAATAGGAAAGGGAGTACGTCAAGGCTGTATATTGTCACCCTGCTTATTTAACTTCTATGCAGAATACATCATGAGAAATGCTGGGCTAGAAGAAGCACAAGGTGGAATCAAGATAGCAATAATCTCAGGAGAGTTAGCAATAATCTCAGATATGCAGATGACACCACCCTTATGGCAGAAAGTGAAGAGGAGCCAAAAAGCCTCTTGAAGAAAGTGAAAGAAGAGTGGCTTAAAGCTCAACATTCAGAAAACTAAGATCATGGCAGTGTCAGACTTTATTTTTCTGGGCTCCAAAATCACTGCAGATGGTGACTGCAGCCATGAAATTAAAAGATGCTTACTCCTTGGAAAGAAAGTTATGACCAACCTAGATAGCATATTCAAAAGCAGAGACATTACTTTGCCAACAAAGGTCTGTCTAGTCAAGGCTATGGTTTTTCCTGTGGTCATGTATGGATGTGAGAGTTGGACTGTGAAGAAAGCTGAGTGCCGAAGAATTGATGCTTTTCAACTGTAGTGTTGGAGAAGACTCTTGAGAGTCCCTTGGACTGCAAGAAGGTCCAACCAGTCCATTCTGAAGGAGATCAGTCCTGGGTGTTCTTTGGAAGGAATGATGCTAAAGCTGAAACTCCAGTACTTTGGCCACCTCATACAAAGAGTTGACTCACTGGAAAAGACTCTGATGCTGGGAGGGATTGGGGGCAGGAGGAGAAGAGGACAACAAAGGATGAGATGGCTGGATGGCATCACCGAATCGATGGACGTGAGTCTGAGTGAACTCCGGAGTTGGTGATGGATAGGGAGGCCTGGCGTGCTGTGATTCATGGGGTCGCAAAGAGTCAGACATGACTGAGCGACTGAACTGAACATTAACCACTTCTCTTCCCAAACGTGTTCTCACACATCTGTTTTAAGTATGCAGCCATTGATTAGTAACAAGATGACCAGTTAATCTCCTCACTGTCAGGACATACCAGCATTCCTTATTTTTTTTCCACAAAGAATGCGGGCTCTATCCTCTGGTTTCCAGCCCCTGGTTTCCAAGTCCTGTAACTACCAGGACAATGAGTGACTGACATTTCCTGTAGACATTCTAGGGGGTGTGCAGATGGCTGTATGGCAGGCAGCCCAGGGAGATCCTATCTAGGAGGTCCAGGCTGGGCTGGCTCTAAGATACTATTTCTGTCTCTGCACAAGCACTGTTCTGCTGCCCTCCTCAGCCCTTCCGTGCACTTCCATCCTAGTTCCTCCTGACCAATCAAGCATGGCCAGCATGGGCTCAGGTACCAATCTCCCTACAAAACAAAAATGCCAACCACCCCCTTTCCTCCCATCTCTCTCTCTTGGGCCCTATGAGCATCTTATTTTAGATCTGAGTACTTCCAGGGCAAACAGGTATCCACCTACTTTCCTCCAAGCTGTAATCCCAAATGTCTCCAAAAGATATTCTACCAGCAAACCCACCCCAACCCTCTTTTGAGTGACTCCAGGGAAACTTTTTCTTTTTAAGGTGATCAATTACATTGCTGTCATCTCTTTTGCTGGAAAAAGAATAATAGCAAGTATACAAGTTCATTCTTTGGCCAAGCATCCTATTACCTATATCTATGGAATTTAACACATATTTTTGGGACCCTATGATGTGTTGACTCCTTTGCTTGCAGCTAGTGAGAGAGAGAGATGAATCAGATATATTACCTTGGCCTGGAAGAGTTCCCGGCTTGATAAGCAAGAAGAGCATATAAACGAGCACATTGCAACGGAATGTGAAATGTGCACAAACTGAATGAAAGGAGAGAGAGACAGAATCTCCCAAGTGTGATAGGATCCTGGTGAACAGACATTTCCTGGATTTTAGCAAGGAAACATAAGTGGGGAAAGTGCATTTTAGACCAAAAGGAGAGTATGGGGAAAGCAGTGCACTCCTGTAAGATCCTGTCTGCTGGCGCCTAGAGCAGCAACGGTGAGGAGGAGATGGGAGAAGAGCCACAGGCTGAACAGCAGAGGACTTTGACAGATAAAGAAGTAGAGGCCTCGGCCAGAATGTGGTGGAGCCTTTGAAGGGGTCCATGCAAGGTGGGTGGAGTAGCAGTGATGCTTTAGAGAGCTGGGAGAGGATGTGCTGGGAAAGGTCGGAGCTGGAAGGCTAGTTGAGGTTATGACCATTGCCTAGAGAAGACATTACTCACCCACACCAGGAAGACAGCTGTGCGGGTCAGGTGAGAGAAGTTGGTTTGAGACATATTATGAGGTAGAGGGAGGAGCCCAGAGTAACCCCGCAGTTTCTGGCTTGGAGGTACCATATTGATGCGAGATACAAGTAATCTTAGGGGAAGGAGAGCATCACACAGATACATTTACCTGGCTTTATGAGATCATTTATAAACTTTTTTCATGTCATTCAGAATTCCATGTGAAACTTTAATTCAGTTTAACAAACATGGACTGACTTATGTTACCTGCTAGATACTGTATCAGGCATGAGTAGGGAACCTGGAGGTAAAAAGGTAGTCTCTTTCTTTGTCTCTGGAAGGCCTTTCTGGAGAAGGCAATGGCGCCCCACTCCAGCACTCTTGCCTGAAAAAGCCCATGGACAGAGGAGCCTGGTGGGCTGCAGTCCATGGGGTCACAGAGAGTTGGTCACGACTGAACGACTTCACTTTCACTTTTCACTTTCATTCATTGGAGAAGGAAATGGCAACACACTCCAGTGTTCTTGCCTGGAGAATCCCAGGGACGGCGGAGCCTGATGGGCTGCTGTCTATGCGGTCATGTAGAGTTGGACTGAAGTGACTTAGCAGCAGCAGCAGAAGGCCTTTCATCTCCTTACCTGTATGGCTTGAACAGCCTCAAGACCATGCTTATTAATACTGAATATAACATATTCATCAAGACTTGAGTGAGAAGATCAGGGCATCTTTGTGGTTACACATATTAGAACCATCTCAGTGTCAAAAGTAGCAGACTTGGTCAGCCCCTGAGTATAACTGTGTAACATGTAAAACATAGCCACTGTAAGTATAGAATATGGAATTTAATTCATTGGCTTAGTGACATTCCATTATATATAGATGATCCCAAGTGTCTATCTTAAATACGGAGTGTCATCTTGAAGTTTAANTGTGTAACATGTAAAACATAGCCACTGTAAGTATAGAATATGGAATTTAATTCATTGGCTTAGTGACATTCCATTATATATAGATGATCCCAAGTATCTATCTTAAATACAGAATGTCATCTTGAAGTTTAAGATTCCTAAGACATAGTCAGAATTTTTAGAGCTGAAAAGTCCTCTTCCTTTGCATTTCCATAAACCTCTGGTGTGAGTTGCTTCCTAACATTTGCACCATATTAGTTGTGATTGTGTATGTCTTCATCATTCGACTGTGAGTCCTTTGCAGTTCCCAGGAGGGCTTCCCAGCTGGCCCAGTAGTAATGAATCTGCCTGCCAGTTCAGGGGACAAAAGAGACGTGGGTTCAATCCCTGGGTTGGGAAGATCCCCTGGAGGAGGAAATGGCAGCCCACTCCAGTGTTCTTGCCTGGAGAATCCCGTGGACAGAGGAGCCTGGTGGGCTACAGTCCACGGGGTCGNCCAGTGCAGGGGACAAAAGAGACGTGGGTTCAATCCCTGGGTTGGGAAGATCCCCTGGAGGAGGAAATGGCAACCCACTCCAGTGTTCTTGCCTGGAGAATCCCGTGGACAGAGGAGCCTGGTGGGCTACAGTCCATGGGGTCACAGAGTCACACAACGGAGCCCAGGTAAGTCAAGTCCTCTGAAGGGAATGACTGCGTCTCGTTCATCACCTTTCTTAGCATCTAGATGGCACGTGGTATGGAGGAGGAAGTTCAGGGAATTAAACCTTTCAAGATAAAACTTCTGTGTCCTCATTCTACAGATGGAGAAACTGAGGCTTAATGGGAGAAATAAGTTATGCTGAGTTCAACTAGAGAAGTAACAACAGGGTCAGGAATAAATCCCTGTTTATTTTGATTGCTTAACATTTTTGTGGCTGTTTTCTCATCCTGCCGGGCTTGGTTTGCTAGCTAATTAGCCAGAAGTTGGAAACCTTCGCTAGCAGTGAGCAAACCTTCACTGTCATGAAAACAAATGGCCATGCAAATGTCACCCTTAGGCCTGTATTAAGGACAAGCTGTGTTTCTGAAGTCCCTTCACTTACTCAAATGCTAAGAGTCAACAATGCCTCCAGTGTAAAGTTTCGTTTTCCTCTGAGGACACACGCACACACACACGTGTGCACACACGAACAGCACAGAAGCACGTGGTACAAGCCGAGCAGCTGAAAAGGATGTTCTGGATGAAATCTTGGCATTTATTCTTCCTCTGTGAGCAGAGAGAGTCAGGGTTGCCAGAATTCAGAAGGACTTCAGTTCAAATCCCTGCTCCTCCGTGTATCTGTGAATGGGGATAGGACACCCATCTCAAAGGGGCATTTTGAGGATTAAATGGAGGAACAGTCATTTCACCGCAGAGTTGCTCCATCGCCGTGAAAGAGCCAGCTGGCCTTTCCGGGCCAATGTATGCGCATCTGCAAAACGGATTCAGTTAGAGGATTTGCAGAGGCCCTGGAAGCTGGAACATTCTATGCTGCGTCTCCCCCGGGATCTGTTTGGATTGGGGATGAAGTGTTGCAAGCACTGGAGACATAAGGGAAGTGTGGGCCTGAGCTGACGCATGCTGGCTCCTGCTGCCTTACAAGGGCTCCCTGTCTGGCGCAGGCCTTTTATCAGAGTGCGTTTGAGCTCTGTCCACGGTGTGCCTGGCCATCGCTGCAGTCCCCATTCTGCTCCCCAGGGTTTGGGAAAGANCGGAGGAGGAAGTTCAGGGAATTAAACCTTTCAAGATAAAACTTCTGTGTCCTCATTCTACAGATGGAGAAACTGAGGCTTAATGGGAGAAATAAGTTATGCTGAGTTCAACTAGAGAAGTAACAACAGGGTCAGGAATAAATCCCTGTTTATTTTGATTGCTTAACATTTTTGTGGCTGTTTTCTCATCCTGCCGGGCTTGGTTTGCTAGCTAATTAGCCAGAAGTTGGAAACCTTCGCTAGCAGTGAGCAAACCTTCACTGTCATGAAAACAAATGGCCATGCAAATGTCACCCTTAGGCCTGTATTAAGGACAAGCTGTGTTTCTGAAGTCCCTTCACTTACTCAAATGCTAAGAGTCAACAATGCCTCCAGTGTAAAGTTTCGTTTTCCTCTGAGGACACACGCACACACACACGTGTGCACACACGAACAGCACAGAAGCACGTGGTACAAGCCGAGCAGCTGAAAAGGATGTTCTGGATGAAATCTTGGCATTTATTCTTCCTCTGTGAGCAGAGAGAGTCAGGGTTGCCAGAATTCAGAAGGACTTCAGTTCAAATCCCTGCTCCTCCGTGTATCTGTGAATGGGGATAGGACACCCATCTCAAAGGGGCATTTTGAGGATTAAATGGAGGAACAGTCATTTCACCGCAGAGTTGCTCCATCGCCGTGAAAGAGCCAGCTAGCCTTTCCGGGCCAATGTATGCGCATCTGCAAAACGGATTCAGTTAGAGGATTTGCAGAGGCCCTGGAAGCTGGAACATTCTATGCTGCGTCTCCCCCGGGATCTGTTTGGATTGGGGATGAAGTGTTGCAAGCACTGGAGACATAAGGGAAGTGTGGGCCTGAGCTGACGCATGCTGGCTCCTGCTGCCTTACAAGGGCTCCCTGTCTGGCGCAGGCCTTTTATCAGAGTGCGTTTGAGCTCTGTCCACGGTGTGCCTGGCCATCGCTGCAGTCCCCATTCTGCTCCCCAGGGTTTGGGAAAGAGCCAGTGGATGTGGAGATCCACAGGCAGGGCTTCTTCCCAAGAGCTGCTTGGATGGTGAAACTCACAAAGTCCAGAGAGACTTCCTGTTTTGTTTTTCACAAGCCCCAGTGACTATTGATTACAAAAACCATACACACACACACACACACACACACACATGCGTGCACACACATGCGCCAAAACAAAATCACATACACAAAACAGGAAGTCCTCTCTCCTCCCTTTGCTAGAGTCCAAGGCAAGCTCTTCCCATCTCTGTCACTCTCACCCAGGCCTCTGGATTTCCCCATTATGATCATTAAGCCCTTAGCTCTTGCTGGAGATGTTACAGAATCATAAGGCATGAGCAGGTTTACATGTTAATTCAAGAGAGGGGGAAACTGCGAATGGAGGGAGGAGAAAGTCTGACAGTCAGAGTGACTCCTGCCAGCCCACCTGGTTTCTGCCCTCATGAGAGCGCCCCCCTTTGGTGCTGAAGGAGAAGAGACATTTATTCCAAACATCAGTGGACTTGTAGTCGATTGTTACGTCACTCAGTTGTGTCAGACTCTCTGTGACCCCATGGTCTGTAGCCTGCCAGGCTCCTCTGTCCATGGAACTCTTCAGGCAAGAATACTGGGGTGGGTTGCCATTTCCTTCTCCAAGAGATCATTCCAACCCAAGGATGGAACCTGGGTCTCCTGCTTTGGCAGGCAGATTCTTTACAGTCTGAGCCACCAGGAAAGCCAAGTTTAGGTAATGTAGTAATATCAGATCTTAATAAGAACAATGCTATTATTGTGTGCCAGGCTCTGACCCACGTAACTTATATGCAAACAATGAATGGGGTGTATTTATACTCTAAAAGTTGTCCATTGGGAATTTTTGGTTTAAGTTGGCATCCTGTGTTTTTATTTACTGAGTCTGGCAATCCTACTTGGAGCCAACCCCGCTGTCCCAAGTGGTTAAGTAGAAAAGACCTATGATTCTGAGTCACAGAGGTCTGGGTTGGGATTCTGTTTTCATCATCCGCTTGCTGTGTGATCTTGAGAATATTACTTCACTGCTCTGGTTCCTAGTCCTCACCTGTAAATGAAGATCATAGAATCTGTTTCTCAGGACTGTTGTGAGAATTCCACTTTAATGCCCTTAAAGTATCTCACACTGGGTAGTTAGGTGCTTCCTGAACACTGTGGGTGCACGCCAAGTCACTTTAGTCGTGTCCGACTCTTTGCAACCCCATGGACGTTAGCTTGTATTATAGTTCTTTTTTCCTTCTTTGGTTCACTGTTCTTAATTCGGGAGATGTTAGATCGTTTCTTCATCCCTTAGGAGAGAATGTGAGAAAGGACATATGGCGGGAAGAACCGAAGCCTTCTCGTCCGAGGCCTGAGAGGAACGTGGCTTACATGATAGTCTTCCTGTTGCGCGTCTTCTCCTTCTAGGTCTGTGTTCCCTGCTAAGGAGGCGCACCGACCACATGAATGTGCTGTGCTTGAGTCTTTTGACCAAAGCAAGATGGAAAAAGTGTCACCTGGGTAATCAAGTGTCCTTAGTAGTAGGTGTTGAGAAGCTTTAAAAAGTACACAGAAAGTAAAACATCCTTAAAGAAAAGAGAAAGGAAGAAAGCATGTGGAACCTGTTACCTGGCAAAGAATAAAAGATCAACACTGTCTGGAATTCCCAAGTTTGAAGAAGACATTCTGAATCCCCAGTGCCATGAAATGGCAGGGCAGATGGGAGTGATTAAAGTAGAAAGCATGGAGCTTCCCAGGTGGCTCAGTGGTAAAGAATCCACCTGCCAGTCTCGCCTGGGAAATCCCGTGGACAGAGGAGCCTGGCGGGCCACAGGCCACGGGGTCACAAAGAGTCAGACGTGACTGAGTGCCTGGGCACACAGGCAAAGCAGAAAGCACATCCGAGCCTGAGCATTAGGGTCAGCTTTCAGTGTCCATTAATTTCATAAATCTTGACCGAGTAAGTGTCCTCAGTCTCATGAGCAGGCTCATGTGGATAGAGCGTGGCCATGTTCCTGATGAGATCAGAGTCTGCTGGGTGAGACCGGCAAACGGATGTGTTGGTTAGCTGTGATGTAGCATGCTGTGGTGTCTGGAAGAGAAACCTGCTTCCAGGCTTAAAGTCAAGGTAGGGTTCCCATAGAAAAGAAGGGTCCATTTGAGAACAGAAGAGCAGATTGGTTTCCAAGATGGTTGTGGGGTTGAGAGTATTCCAGCAGAGAGGACAGGGTGTGTTGTTTTTTTTTTTTAAAGCAAGAGACAATGAAGCACATTGTAATTAAATAGAACTATGATCACCACTTAGAACAAGGGTCAGCAAACTAGTGACCTTCAGAATGAAGCAAGCCTGTCAGCTGTCTTTGTAAATAAAGTTTTACTGGAACTCAAACATGGCCATTCATTTAAACTATCGTCTATGTTCCTTTCATGCTAGAAAGGCAGAGTTAAGTAACTGTGGCAGAGACTGGCCATAAAGCCAGAAATATTTACTATTTGGGCCTTTGCAGAAATGCTTTGCTGTCTCCTGATTTAGAAAGCACTTTTCCTAGAAATTCAGTGTTGATGGCCACGGTAATGGTTGTGTGAGTGTGGATGGTGGCATGAAAAGGAAAATCAGAGGTGTGGTGAGAGATGAGGCTATGGAGGTGGTCAGGAGCTAGAGCAAGGGATTTAGAGTTTGTCCTGAGGGCTCCTGGGAGTCTCTGAAGGTTTATAAGCAGCATGGTGAGGTGGTCAGACTCCTACAACAAGCAGTGTGCCGAGGTATTAAAGAGGGCGGGATTTGGAGCCAGACTGCCTAGGATCAGATCCGAGCTGATCAGTTACCAAAACCTCACACAAATGACTTACCTTCTATGTGTCTCAGTTTTCCAGGTGGTAGAATGGGAAATAGTAATAGTTATTTTTTATTATAGCTATTGTGTGGTCTAGTGAAGGTGAAATAAGTCAACGTAGGTAGAGGGTCAGGCCCAGGGGAGGATCTCACGGGATGCTATTACTGTTCTGCCTCAGTGATCATTCTGCTACTGGGCAGGGAATGACTCCACACAGAGGAACCTGGAGGTGGAATGCTAGGGACGTAGGCAGGAGATGGTGCCCTGTGCCCAGGAGGGCAATTCTGAAGCGTGGGCCACTTACCGTCGTGGCTTCTGGGACTGACTCTACTCTCCACTGTTGTCACCATCCTCTCTTTTGTTCTCCTTCGTTCCAGGCCTTCAGGAGTGCACTGATGAGCTCTTACTGGTGCTCGGGGAAGGGGGATGTGATTGACGACTGGTGCAGATGTGACCTCAGCGCCTTCGACGCCAGCGGGCTCCCCAACTGCAGCCCCCTCCCGCAGCCGGTGTACGTATGTATGCCCCCCTTGCCACGAGCTCATACGCCCATCCTGCCAGCCCAGGCCACGGCTTGCTTCTCCTCCCAGGGTGCTTCACCAGAGGCCTGAAGTCTCTGGGGGCCTGCTTCCTCCTTTGCAAAAGCGCGGAGCTTTGGCAGAACAAAATCATGGCTCAGGGGCAGACGCTTACCCTGCAGCACGTGCTATCTTGATAGCGCCAAGCCATCCGTCGTTACTCCTTCTAATTCATCCATTCGGCAAAAGTTTGCTGGATGCCAACTACTGCTTTGTCAGGTCCCGTGTTCACCACTAGGGCTACTGAGATAAAGAAAGGGTAGGACCTTTTCTAGGAGCTTTCTGTTATTCATTCATTCAACAAATACGTTTTGAACACCTGCTATGTGTCAGACACTGGAGAATTCACTCATGAGCAAGACAGGCACAGTGTATGCACTTAGGGAGCTGACCATTTAGGGAAGGGGACAGATGGCAAAGCAAAAACAGAAGCATCATACCATTTAAGCGCTTAAATAACGGAAACATGAGAGAAAAAGAAAAGATGTGCTAATGGAGAGAACAAGATGGGAAGGCTGTAGTTGGAGGAGAGGCAGATAGCCTGGAAGCCTCTCTGAGAAGACCTGAATTAGAGTCAGGCTCACCAGGCAGCCAGTGGCAAGAGCCGTGGTTCAGGAACAAGCCAGAGTCCCTGGGAAAGCCCTGACCCAGGAAATTCACCATCTGAGGAAGTAGAGAAAGGCCATCACGATTAGGGGAGTAAGGTTAAGAAGGAGGGTGGAGAGGGAAGCCGAGGAAATCCGGGCAGGAACCCATATTGAGGATCCCTTGTGAGACAGTCATTGACGAGCTGGCAGCTATGGTGGAAAGAGAGAAGGAATCTGGGCTGGGGGACGTGCAAAGTCACCGCCAAGTCTCTGTCCCTAGCTTGCTGTGTGACTTTATGCAGAGCAGTCTGTTTTCTGGACCTTGCTTTTACCTTCTATGAAATGAAGGGATTGCACTTCCTTCTCCCAAAGGACCATCCCCGTTCTTACCTTTGAGCATTCTGTTATTTCTTGCTTTGTAAAAGGATTCCTGCCCTCTGTGAGGGGTTACTGAATTAAGGATATTGAAACATTGACTAATATACTGGGGGACTGAAGCGAATGTCAGGGAGGCTGGAAGATACTGTGTTTGAAGGCACTTCCAATTTAATCGACAATGAAGCATCATATAGTGTAAACAAATGGTAAGCTAATCGATTTTCTGTGAGCACATACTGTGCGCTTGGATTAATTTACTGGATTCCACATGGATCCTGAAGGGTAGCTCTTCTTATCCCCATTATAAACAAGGAGACAGAGGCTAAAATAGGTGAAATTTGTTGCCTAAGTATATGCAAAGGGTTACTGGTGGGTTGAATCGGAGTTTGAAACCAGACTGAAACCCACACTTTTAATCTGGACACATGCACAGTTCCTTGGGGTCCAGACAATACTGGCTGGCAAAAAAAAAACCCACCTTCCCTGTCATCCCCCCAGGCTGCGGCTCTCCCCAGCAGTAGAGCCCTCCAGCACCGTGGTCTCCTTGGAGTGGGTGGACGTTCAGCCAGCTATTGGGACCAAGGTTTCTGACTATATTCTGCAGCACAAGAAAGTGGACGAGTACACGGATACAGACCTCTACACAGGTGAGTAGAAAGCCCCAGGCTTCCTCTTTTGTTGAGATGGTGTGACAGAGGAGGGCAATGGGGACTATCTAAATATCTCTGCACACTTGGGGTTTTCTGAACCGAGAAGGCGTCGGGAAGCGTCATTGTTTGGTGTCTGTGACCTCTCACTCACACCTGTGTGCTTTTGGTACAATTTTCAGCAGGGGAAGGTAGCAATTTGTACTTGGAAAGAATTTTCTGAGTCTCTAAGTTGGATCCTCAAAGTCATACACTAAAGTGTTTGTTAATTCAAACAAGGATTTGACCTTTTCTACTTGGAAAGGCCTACAGGTTACCTTTTTTGAAGACCTTGATCTGTAAATATATTATCTCTGGGAGTGAGATAAAGACGTTCAAGGGATTCCCGTTTTCACTGTGATGTACTGAGATAGTTGTCTTTCATGTTGAGGAAGAGGATATGGAAATCATCCAGATCTGCAGGAGATGGTGGGAAACGTGGCTCTTGAGGGCTTTGTGGCCAGTGGCTCAGTTTTCTCCGACTCATTGTGACCCTTCCGTCTGTCCATGGGATTCTCCAGGCAAGAAGACTGGAGTGGGTTGCCCTTTCCTCCTCTAGGCCCGAGAGCTTTGAGTATTCTTAAAGAGTGTACAAGAGGCTGCTTCATCCTGGAGGTGGATCTGCAGGGCTGGTCTGGTGTAGGGCAGGCGGGGAGCCTGGGTCTGTGGGAGCTGGACTTGAGGCTGAGCCATGAGAACAGGCCTGGCGCTGGTGAGTGTCAGGGGCCTGGGGCCGTGGGAGCCAACCTGGTTCTGGGGTGGGTCAAAATCTGGAGTTGGTGCTAACTGACCTCATGCTGGGCCCAGATGGAACCCAGGGTTCAAGGATAGATCACTTGGGGGCCTTTGGAGCTGGCAAGTGCCAGGGTGGCATGGGGGCCTGGGTTCAGGGGAGCCCACAGGGAGCCTAGGGCTACAGAAGCTGCAGGGGCCTGGAGCCAGCAGTTGCTGGGTTGAGCAGGGGCCTGGATCCACACAGACACCTGCTGGCAGCCGCCTGCAGCCATGAGTGCTGACTCTGGAGTGCAGGTGGAGCGGGCCTCAGTTTTCTCTTTCCTTCCATAGGGATGGTTCTCTCTCTGCACTGGGCTGCTCGGGCCTGGGGAAGAGGCTATAGGAGTAACATGAATCTATCTTTCTGACTCTCCTCACAGCATTTTTTTTGGTTACTTTTGTGCTTCACCTAGGAGCTACAATCTCTATTTACCCAGAAACCTGAGTTCTTGTGAGTCTATTTCTGTGCATGGACAGTTACTCAGATTGATATTTCTGTTCAAATTGTCCCCACGGTGCTGCGATTCAGATGGATGGGTTCAAATCATTTTTCGGTGAAGGTGGTTAGAAGGATGAAGGGGGTATTGGGGGTAGGGGGAGAGAGGCAAGTGTTAAAAATTCTTAGGTGACTGTTTTGCTGATAGTAGTCACTGAACAATTACCAAGTCTATTTTGATAGATCAAGTCATGAATACCAGAGAGGTCTGTGACCTTCCCAAAGTCTCACAACTGGTCTGTCTTGCTCCCAACATAACGCTTGTATCTTTATTATATTTGATGGTAGAAAGCTGAATGCTAGTTTGCTGCTTTGCTTTCATTAGAAAATGAATATTGAATTATGTGTGTCATAGTTTACATTTCTTAGTTTGTTAACCTGATAAATTATATTGATATATCTTCAAACTATTGAAAAAAAAAAAAAAGCCTTGCATTCCTAGAATACATCCCACACAGTCTTTTTTATATATTGTTGTATTTGTTGTGTTAAAATTTTATTTCAATTTTTGTATTCTTGCTTGTGAGCTTTTAATCAGTATTTTCCTGTAATTGTATCTGTGTTGCTGTCAGCATAACTCTGGGCTCTCAAAAAAAATTGCAAGACACTTTCTTCTTTTTCATTTTCTCAAGAGTTTGAATAGAATCAGAGTTTGGGTGATATAGTTTTAAAATTTGTTTGGTAGAATTCACAAGTGACATAATCTGAGCTTGGAACTTTTCTTGGTTTAAATCACTAATTTACTTCTCTGGTAGATATAGGGCTACTCAAGCCATGTCTTTCTTCTTAGCTGATTTTGGTACCTTGTGTGTTTTAAAGGATTTATCCATGTCATGTAAATTACAAAATTTACTGGAAAAAAAACCTGTTAGTGATATTCTGTTATTATTTTTAATATTTATGGAATTTATAGTGATGTCAATCTCTCAATCTTGATATTGGTTATTTCTTTCATCTCTCCATGGAATTTTTCAGGGAAGAATAAGGGAGTGAGTTGCCATTTCCTACTTCAGGGGATCTTCCCAACCCAGGAATCAAGCCTGTGTCTCCTATGTCTCCTACATTATTAGGCAGATTCTTTTCCACTGAGCCACCTGGGAATCCCTGTGTTCTTAAAGAATCAGCTTTACTTTCACCTATTTTCACTATTATTTTTCATTTCATTGATTTCTACTCTGATCTTTATTGTGTTTTTGCTTTTTCTCTTTGGCTTATTTTGGATTTTGTTTGTTCCTATTTTTTTGTTGTTGTTAATTTTTAACTTGGTAGCTGAAGTTGTTGATTTGAGATTTTTCTTGTACGACATTCTAATTTCCCTTTACGTTTCTTTTTTGACCCATGGACTCTTTAGATGCATATTACTTAATTTGCAAATATTTGGAGACTTTTTCGATATCTTTCTCCTCAAGTTTTAATTAATTTGATTATGTCAGAGTACACACTTTTTATGACTTTAATCTTTAATTTTTCTATGTTATTTTACAGTGGAATCGGGTTGATTAACAAGTTGTGTTTTAGATGTACAGCAAAGCTAATCAGTTATACCTATGTTCAAGCTCTTTGCCTGTTTAGGTTATTCCAAAATACTGGGTAGAGTTCCCTGTGTCACGCACGAGGTCCTGGTTGATTATCTGTTTTAAATATAGCAGGGTATACATGTCCGTTCCAAATTCCCAGTCTTGCTCTCCCCGATCCTTCCCCCAAGAGCCAAAAGTCCATTCTCCGTTTCTGCTTTGTTAATAAGTTCATTTGTATTGTTTTCTGTTTAGGGTCTGCATATACATGATATCATATAATATGTATCTTTGTCTGACTTCACTTAGTATGATAATCTCCAGGTCCATTCATGTTTCTGCAGATGCATCCTTTCATTTTTAATGCCTTAGTAATATTCTATTGTATATATGTATCTATTTTTTTAAATCAATTTCTCAGTTGACGGACATGTAGATTGTTTCCGTCTCTTGGCTATTGTAAATAGTGCAGCAATGACTATTGAGGTGTATCTTTTTGAATTATGATTTTCTCTGAATCAATGCCCAGAAGTGGAATTGTTGGATCATTTAAAATACATTGAGACTGATTTTATGGCACCAAATTTGGTCTATCATTGTTTTCAGTGTTCAGTTTAAAAGCATGTTTACCCTTCTATTTATCAATGAGTTTTTCCTGTGAATACTAGTTAGATCAAATTTGTTGATTGTGATTTTCAAGTCTTCTGAATTCCTTCTGATTTTCTGTCTTCTGACTTCAGTACTTGAAAGTGTAGTATTGAAAACTCTGATGATGATTGTGAATACATCTATATTCAGTTCAGTTCAGTTCAGTTCAGTCACTCAGTCGTGTCCAACTCTTTGCGACCCCATGAATCTCAGCACGCCAGGCCTCCCTGTTCATCACCATCTCTCGGAGTTCACTCAGACTTCTGTCCATCGAGTCAGTGATGCCATCCAGCCATCTCATCCTCTGTCGTCCCCTTCTCCTCCTGCCTCCAATCCCTGCCAGCATCAAAGTCTTTTCCAATGAGTCAACTCTTCGCATGAGGTAGCCAAAGTACTGGAGTTTCAGCTTTAGCATCATTCCCTCCAAAGAAATCCCAGGGTTGATCTCCTTCAAAATGGACTGGTTGGATTTCCTTGCAGTCCAAGGGACTCTCAAAGTCTTCTCCAACACCACAATTCAAAAGCATCAATTCTTTGACGCTCAGCCTTCTTCACAGTCCAACTC
>SJYW01003338.1:910877-925051 GCA_006410735.1 Raphicerus campestris | reverse complement strand
AGACATTCTGAATCCCCAGTGCCATGAAATGGCAGGGCAGATGGGAGTGATTAAAGTAGAAAGCATGGAGCTTCCCAGGTGGCTCAGTGGTAAAGAATCCACCTGCCAGTCTCGCCTGGGAAATCCCGTGGACAGAGGAGCCTGGCAGGCCACAGGCCACGGGGTCACAAAAAGTCGGACGTGACTGAGTGCCTGGGCACACATGCAAAGCAGAAAGCACATCCGAGCCTGAGCGTTAGGGTCAGCTTTCAGTGTCCATTAATTTCATAAATCTTGACCGAGTAAGTGTCCTCAGTCTCATGAGCAGGCTCATGTGGATAGAGCGTGGCCATGTTCCTGATGAGATCAGAGTCTGCTGGGTGAGACCGGCAAACGGATGTGTTGGTTAGCTGTGATGTAGCATGCTGTGGTGTCTGGAAGAGAAACCTGCTTCCAGGCTTAAAGTCAAGGTAGGGTTCCCATAGAAAAGAAGGGTCCATTTGAGAACAGAAGAGCAGATTGGTTTCCAAGATGGTTGTGGGGTTGAGAGTATTCCAGCAGAGAGGACAGGGTGTGTTGTTTTTTTTTTTTTAAAGCAAGAGACAATGAAGCACATTGTAATTAAATAGAACTGTGATCACCACTTAGAACAAGGGTCAGCAAACTAGTGACCTTCAGAATGAAACAAGCCTGTCAGCTGTCTTTGTAAATAAAGTTTTACTGGAACTCAAACATGGCCATTCATTTAAACTATCGTCTACGTTCCTTTTGTGCTAGAAAGGCAGAGTTAAGTAACTGTGGCAGAGACTGGCCATAAAGCCAGAAATATTTACTGTTTGGGCCTTTGCAGAAATGCTTTGCTGTCTCCTGATTTAGAAAGCACTTTTCCTAGAAATTCAGTGTTGATGGCCACGGTAATGGTTGTGTGAGTGTGGATGGTGGCATGAAAAGGAAAATCAGAGGTGTGCTGAGAGATGAGGCTATGGAGGTGGTCAGGAGCTAGAGCAAAGGATTTAGAGTTTGTCCTGAGGGCTCCCGGGAGTCTCTGAAGGTTTATAAGCAGCATGGTGAGGTGGTCAGACTCCTACAACAAACAGTGTGCTGAGGTATTAAAGAGGGCAGGGTTTGGAGCCAGACTGCCTAGGATCAGATCCGAGCTCCATCAGTTACCAAAACCTCAGACAAATGACTTACCTTCTATGTGTCTCAGTTTTCCAGGTGGTAGAATGGGAAATAGTAATAGTTATTTTTTATTATAGCTATTGTGTGGTCTAGTGAAGGTGAAATAAGTCAACGTAGGTAGAGGGTCAGGCCCAGGGGAGGATCTCACGGGATGCTATTACTGTTCTGCCTCAGTGATCATTCTGCTACTGGGCAGGGAATGACTCCACACAGAGGAACCTGGAGGTGGAATGCTAGGGACGTAGGCAGGAGATGGTGCCCTGTGCCCAGGAGGGCAATTCTGAGGCGTGGGCCACTTACCGTCGTGGCTTCTGGGACTGACTCTACTCTCCACTGTTGTCACCATCCTCTCTTTTGTTCTCCTTCGTTCCAGGCCTTCAGGAGTGCACTGATGAGCTCTTACTGGTGCTCGGGGAAGGGGGATGTGATTGACGACTGGTGCAGATGTGACCTCAGCGCCTTCGACGCCAGCGGGCTCCCCAACTGCAGCCCCCTCCCGCAGCCGGTGTACGTATGTATGCCCCCCTTGCCACGAGCTCATACGCCCATCCTGCCAGCCCAGGCCACGGCTTGCTTCTCCTCCCAGGGTGCTTCACCAGAGGCCTGAAGTCTCTGGGGGCCTGCTTCCTCCTTTGCAAAAGCGCGGAGCTTTGGCAGAACAAAATCATGGCTCAGGGGCAGACGCTTACCCTGCAGCACGTGCTATCTTGATAGCGCCAAGCCATCCGTCGTTACTCCTTCTAATTCATCCATTCGGCAAAAGTTTGCTGGATGCCAACTACTGCTTTGTCAGGTCCCGTGTTCACCACTAGGGCTACTGAGATAAAGAAAGGGTAGGACCTTTTCTAGGAGCTTTCTGTTATTCATTCATTCAACAAATACGTTTTGAACACCTGCTATGTGTCAGACACTGGAGAATTCACTCATGAGCAAGACAGGCACAGTGTATGCACTTAGGGAGCTGACCATTTAGGGAAGGGGACAGATGGCAAAGCAAAAACAGAAGCATCATACCATTTAAGCGCTTAAATAACGGAAACATGAGAGAAAAAGAAAAGATGTGCTAATGGAGAGAACAAGATGGGAAGGCTGTAGTTGGAGGAGNCTCAGATGGACTGAGGCAGCATGGCAGAGCTCATGGCTCATAATTTAGTCACTGTTCTCAACCAGCTCCTGATCTCTTTTCTTTTATGGTCTTCAGCTGCCTTGCTTGGCCAAACATCTACCCTGGATGCATGTCACAGCTCTCCATCTTCTCCTCTGCTAGGACGTGCATCAGACAGCCAGAGAAAAGGACACAGCTGGGGATACTTGGCACCAATGTATCATCGGTCACCAGCGTCAGCCTGGTTCTTCATGCTACCAGGCAATCCTGCTAGACTTCTATCAATTTGCTTTCTGTTTCACCGTCCTTCAGCTCATGGCAACTTGTCCTTCCCCCTCTCTTAGCAAATGATCGTGTCTCCTCATTTGCCGAGAAGATGTACGAGTGTAGGAAGTAGGTAAACTCTCCTTAACTGTTTTGAATCCATATGCTTCTCCCTGCGCATTCTTCCTTTCCTGGTGCAGGGCGGGGGGTTCTCCTTTTCTCGCCAAGGTTAATCCTTGCATTGCACCGTTTCCTCTGCCCTGCTAACTTCCTAGGACACTTGATGCATCAGTTATCTCCCTATCCATGGGAAACGGATTGTGTGTTTCTGTCCCAACCTGTTTCCAACCTCTCCTTTAGTTTCCCATCTCTCCTTCCAATCTCTCTTCTTTTTCAGTTCAGTTCAGTCGTGTCCGACTCTTTGGGACCCCATGAATCGCAGCACGCCAGGCCTCCCTGTCCATCACCATCTCCCGGAGTTCACTCAGACTCACGTCCATCGAGTCAGTGATGTCATCCAGCCATCTCATCCTCTGTCGTCCCTTCTCCTCCTGCCCCCAGTCCCTCCCAGCATCAGAGTCTTTTCCAATGAGTCAACTCTTCACATGAGGTGGCCAAAGTACTGGAGTTTCAGCGTTAGCATCATTCCTTCCAAAGAAATCCCAGGGCTGATCTCCTTCAGAATGGACTGGTTGGATCTCCTTGCAGTCCAAGGAACTCTCACAGTCCAACTCTCACATCCATACATGACCACCGGAAAAACCATAGCCTTGACTAGATGGACCTTAGTCAGCAAAGTAATGTCTCTGCTTTTGAATATGCTATCTAGGCTGGTCATAACTTTTCTTCCAAGGAGTAAGCATCTTTTAATTTCATGGCTGTACTCTTGTGTTTTTCTTTTTTTAAAAATTCGACATCTTACACTATATCATGACTGTCCCACTCCTTTTCTTTATAAACACCTTTGAAAGTAGAGTCTGCAGCAACTGACTTCATTTATTCACTTGCCACTCATTCCTTCACTCCCTCTACTCTGTCCCCTGCTCCCTCCAAGTTTACTGAAAGCTTTTCCTCCACAAGCATCTGTAATCTCCATGACATTAAATCCAGTGACTTTGTTTGTGGCCACAGACTTACTGTGTGTCTCCAGGCATTCTACAAGCTTCAGCATTCCCTCCGAGAACCTTTGTGGTTTTGTTGTTGCTGTTTCTGGGACACCGAGCCCTCCTTCCGGGTTCTTTCCCCTGGCTCTGGGCCTCCACTGCAGCCTCCCTGGCAGACCCTGTCCTCCTGTCTGTTATTTAAATCCTAGAGCGCCTTTGGTCCTGGTCTTTATCTCCTTTTTTTCCGTTTAAACTCTCTCTCTCTGGACTCACATCCACCCCCATGGTTATACTCAGTATACTCACGGGTCTTACATTTGTGTTTTCACTTCTTCCTTCTGAGTTCTCTGTCTATATGCAACACAAGCAATCCAAGGTCAACATGCAAAGCTGAGCTCGTTTCCACCTCCCTGCTAGTATGCTCCTGACAACCTGCTCATTCACTCTCACAACTGGTACCACTATGAATTCAGTTCCTTGAAGCAAATTCCCGAGATTTGTCTCTTTTCTCTAGTTTTTCTTTATATTCAACTTATAACTGAGTTGTTTTGCTTTGATCATCATTATTCTTTCCCCTAGCTTTACTGAGGTATAATTAACATACAACATTATCTCTTCAATCTATTCCTTTCTTTCTATTCTCATTGGCTGGTCTAAACCACCCATCATCTCTTGCAACCGCTTTCTAATTAGTCTTCCTATTAGCCACTATTCCATCCCTTTCAGGTATCAATTCTAAAGCCAGACTCACCCTTCAAAATACAGCTTTTAGATCCTATCCAATACATAGCACAGTGCTTGGCATATCAAAAACTCTTGATAAGTATTTGATGAATAGATTTATAAATATCATTTCCCTAATGTGAATTCTTTAAGAGCTTCCCATAGTTCTTATAACTAAATGAAAAAAAAATTGGCATGACCTCTAAGGTTATGAATAACAGCTTTGGGTCACTTCTCCAGCCTTCTATCTACTCTTGATAGATTACACAGATTTTCTTTCCCAATTAGAATTTCTACAGTCAGAGCTCAGCTTGAATTTTATCCAAATTTCTAGATGATATTTGGCCCTTTCATTGATTATGTAAATTTTCAGCATTTAATATTGCCTTTGTGGCACTTAGAGACAATTATGAAGGATGTATTTTGATTTGGGGAGGGGGAGAAGAGTAGAACATCTGCCTTTTCTCTCTGGAATACCAGCTCCTGCAAAGTGGAGTGACGTTCATTTTTTCTTTCATGACTCTACCCCAGTGCCTCTAAAATGCCAGGATTATAGGAGGCACATAATAAAGACCTGAAGTGGGAGCAGGAAGCAGTGAGATGGAGTACACGTTGAGAGGCATGTGAGACAGAAAACATCCCAGGGAGAGGGAGAAGCGTCTGCAGGGGCCTTAGGGTATAAAGGGCGGCCTGCTGGAGGACGCGCTGGGGGCAGTGGGAAGAGACTGTAGAAGGGGTGGGATCATGGTGAGCTGTTTAGGGCATGCTCAGGAGTGACAGTTTCATCACCCTGGCTGCTCTATTGGAAGATGAACTGAAGGGCCTTTGAATCCATTATTTCATTTTATCTGAAAATTATTCCTTCCAAGTGAGAGGGAATTGTCATCTCCATTTTCTGGTGAAAGGGTTGAAGATGAGGCTTGTAAAGTTGATAGCTGGAGGGCAAACTTCTAAAAAGAGTGGGGTCAAGAATCAAATGTGAGTCTTCTGACTGTTTAATCCACGTTTCTTTCCATTTCTCACTGCTAGTGTAATACTAGCCAGAGGCAAGAAGCCCCAAGATTTGGGGAGCAAAAAGAATGGCTGAATTTTTTTTTTTTCCTGCAGAACTTCATTGCCCTAAAAAGGGTTCTGTGTGGCAGTGAGGTGTGGGCTAGGTGGCCCAGTCAGTAGGACTATGTCTCAGCTTCTGCTGCCCACCTGGAGAGATGGCCGGCATGGAACTAAGAGGCGGCATCACAGAGAGTCCTAAGGTGAAGAGAGAGTATAAAGAAGGGGCACACCTGTAAGGTCTTTCCCTCCTTCATCTGACATGGGGAGGTGGGAGAGAAGTCGATTTTCCCCTCTCAGACATTATCAAGTGCCTTGAAAATGTTAATTAATTCTCTGTTACACCTCGACTATCTCTCTGTTTTCTTCCCCACTAAGACCACTATAGATAGCTTCCTCACCAGCCTCCTCTGCCCTTAGTCTCATCCCTGTATTCAATCTTCCTCAGGCTGCCAGGATCTTATCTGTCTATACTNCTTTATATTCAACTTATAACTGAGTTGTTTTGCTTTGATCATCATTATTCTTTCCCCTAGCTTTACTGAGGTATAATTAACATACAACATTATCTCTTCAATCTATTCCTTTCTTTCTATTCTCATTGGCTGGTCTAAACCACCCATCATCTCTTGCAACCGCTTTCTAATTAGTCTTCCTATTAGCCACTATTCCATCCCTTTCAGGTATCAATTCTAAAGCCAGACTCACCCTTCAAAATACAGCTTTTAGATCCTATCCAATACATAGCACAGTGCTTGGCATATCAAAAACTCTTGATAAGTATTTGATGAATAGATTTATAAATATCATTTCCCTAATGTGAATTCTTTAAGAGCTTCCCATAGTTCTTATAACTAAATGAAAAAAAAATTGGCATGACCTCTAAGGTTATGAATAACAGCTTTGGGTCACTTCTCCAGCCTTCTATCTACTCTTGATAGATTACACAGATTTTCTTTCCCAATTAGAATTTCTACAGTCAGAGCTCAGCTTGAATTTTATCCAAATTTCTAGATGATATTTGGCCCTTTCATTGATTATGTAAATTTTCAGCATTTAATATTGCCTTTGTGGCACTTAGAGACAATTATGAAGGATGTATTTTGATTTGGGGAGGGGGAGAAGAGTAGAACATCTGCCTTTTCTCTCTGGAATACCAGCTCCTGCAAAGTGGAGTGACGTTCATTTTTTCTTTCATGACTCTACCCCAGTGCCTCTAAAATGCCAGGATTATAGGAGGCACATAATAAAGACCTGAAGTGGGAGCAGGAAGCAGTGAGATGGAGTACACGTTGAGAGGCATGTGAGACAGAAAACATCCCAGGGAGAGGGAGAAGCGTCTGCAGGGGCCTTAGGGTATAAAGGGCGGCCTGCTGGAGGACGCGCTGGGGGCAGTGGGAAGAGACTGTAGAAGGGGTGGGATCATGGTGAGCTGTTTAGGGCATGCTCAGGAGTGACAGTTTCATCACCCTGGCTGCTCTATTGGAAGATGAACTGAAGGGCCTTTGAATCCATTATTTCATTTTATCTGAAAATTATTCCTTCCAAGTGAGAGGGAATTGTCATCTCCATTTTCTGGTGAAAGAGTTGAAGATGAGGCTTGTAAAGTTGATAGCTGGAGGGCAAACTTCTAAAAAGAGTGGGGTCAAGAATCAAATGTGAGTCTTCTGACTGTTTAATCCACGTTTCTTTCCATTTCTCACTGCTAGTGTAATACTAGCCAGAGGCAAGAAGCCCCAAGATTTGGGGAGCAAAAAGAATGGCTGAATTTTTTTTTTTTCCTGCAGAACTTCATTGCCCTAAAAAGGGTTCTGTGTGGCAGTGAGGTGTGGGCTAGGTGGCCCAGTCAGTAGGACTATGTCTCAGCTTCTGCTGCCCACCTGGAGAGATGGCCGGCATGGAACTAAGAGGCGGCATCACAGAGAGTCCTAAGGTGAAGAGAGAGTATAAAGAAGGGGCACACCTGTAAGGTCTTTCCCTCCTTCATCTGACATGGGGAGGTGGGAGAGAAGTCGATTTTCCCCTCTCAGACATTATCAAGTGCCTTGAAAATGTTAATTAATTCTCTGTTACACCTCGACTATCTCTCTGTTTTCTTCCCCACTAAGACCACTATAGATAGCTTCCTCACCAGCCTCCTCTGCCCTTAGTCTCATCCCTGTATTCAATCTTCCTCAGGCTGCCAGGATCTTATCTGTCTATACTTGTGTCTTCCCAAGCATATTTCCCATATATGACTGCATTAAGAAAAAAAAAAAGGACTAAACACCAGTATTTCTCAGTACTGTGAACAACCAAGGAATGATGTATGATGTGTGTGTGAGAGAGATGCCTAGTGTACAGAATATACAATAATCACACATCTTCTTTCTTTTGCCCTTACCATCTTTGAAAATATACATAATGCTCTTATCTGAAATAATTTCCTTAAGCTATTGGTAACAAGCCAATGGCTTTTTAAAATGTTTGAATAAATTGTCAACACTTAAAATCAGGAATATTTTTACATATTTTAAAAAATCTTTTTCTACTGAAAAAGGGTAGCTTTTGTTAACTCTGGGCTCTTCCCACATGACAGGAGGGGACAGGAGCGTGTTTTAGCAGCTGCCCCCTTGAGAGAGGGCATGCATACTCTGCTGGCCATGGTCCTCCTCTTCCAGGCTGTCTGACATCCAATCTACTACTTTAATGTGTTAGGCGCTCTGCTCCTGTGGGTATCTGAATGTGCCAGCTCTAACTTAGACCAGGGACAGAGGACATCATCCCTTGAGAGTTTTGTATTCACCATTTCTTGAAATATTTTCACCTGCTGCTTGCCATAACATGGGCAGAGGGGGTTTGAACTGACTGTTGAATCATAACAGAAATGTCTTATTAAGATCACCTCAGTTTTTGAATTTTACTGTTCGCCCCACAAGACTTCTAGCTTTTTGAAGGTGTCTCTGCAGATGATCCCTGGATTCGTTTGTTCGTTTTCCCCGCACACAGTATGACTTGTAATAGAAGCCTAGTGGGTAGCTGTTAAAGGAGTGCACTAAATGAACAGAGCTGAGATGCTGTGCTAAGCTCGTTCAATCTTCCAGATAATCCCAGGGTGAAGTTACTGTTTTTATACTGATTTCACAGACGCATAACCAGGGGCAGGAGTAGCCCGCTGAGCATTATGCATCCAGGATCCTTAGATGGCATACTTCCAAGACCCTTACAGATCAGGTAAGCCAGTCTCCTCAACCCAGACAGGAGACTGGTGCAGAAGCCAGGGGGCTCCCGCTCAGTCTCCCGGTGAATGCGGATCAGCACAGAGGCCGGGTCTCCTGGGCCCAGCCCAGTAGTGGTCTCCCCACCATGTGCCCTCAGGAGTAGCGGCCTTGGGTTTGGCCATCAATTCCATTCTAGGCTTTATAAACTTCCTGTGATTGAATTCCCTCTCCGTGAGTCATCCTGTCCTGCCTCTCAATGGAGAGAGTCTGGGTGGGCCCTGGAGCCCTGTGAGATGAGATCAAGCAGTTATGTTCACTTGACCACAAGGCCCTCAGGAAGAACTCAATTACCCTGCCCTGATCTGGCCTCACCTACTCTCGTGCTAGAAGGCAAGGGTGGAATACCCTGGAGAGAGGGAATTTGGTTATTAACCAACAGTGAAGATGGGCTTATAAGAGAATAGCAATGGGGCTTATTGTAATTGTCTTGGAGACTGTTGACACATTTAAAAGCCTCAGGCACAGCTGGCATCAGTGATGTAGGTGAGCTTCCCAACACCTAAGAGTTCCCTGGGAGTATTCCCTCCATGATTCCCAAGGTCTTTTCAGAATCATAGGAAATCTGGAAGAAACCAGAGCGATCACAGGCGAATCTCTAGCCATTGCCCATCCTCCACCCTTCACATCTTAGTCATTACAGATGAGGAATAAGATCAGAAGTGACTTGACTGAGGTCAAAGTTCATGAATATAATTCTGTAAGCCTAGAGGGCATATCAAGAGTCCTAGAATAATTGCTGGCCTCAGCATTGACCATTCAAGTGCCAAAGAGCTGCATCACAGCATCTGTGAGTCCAGGTTCCCTCATTATTTCACATCCCAGGCGGCAGTCATCCTTTAAGGGCATCTGAGTTTTGGGGAGAAAACCTCCAAGAAAGGAGCATACCATTTTCAAAGGCCAGAAAAGACACAGGCATTCGTGTAGGCAAATTCCTTTATATAACCCTCCTTGAGCTGTATTTCCATTATATTTGAAAAACAGAATGTTTTTCAAAGTCTTTCCCTTCCTGAGTTGACTTCTAGGAAGCCAATGCCTAACCTAATGTGTAAGGGCAGAAGTCAACACTCAACTTCTTTCTCATCCTCAGACATATCAAACCTTACCTCTTATTTAACCTCCACCTGGGTCAGGAAGATCCCCTGGGGGAGGAAATGGCAACCCACTCCAGTACTCTTGCCTGGAAAAATCCCATGGACGGAGGAGCCTGGTGGGCTACAATCCACGAGGTCACAGAGTCAGACACGACTGAGCGACTTCACTTTCTTTCTTTTCAACCTCCGCCTAGAATTTCCTGCCCCTGCCTGTTTGGATTGTTAGCACCTCCATAGCAGCTGGTTTCTTCCTCCTCTTGTTTTCTTCTTCACTTTGAGGCTTCCCTGACCACCCAGGTATGCGCTTACTTCTCTGTCTCTCCTGTCGCATCTCCCGGCTGTATTGCTCTGACATCGCTTACCAGTCTCTGAAATAATCTCACTTGCTTATGTTTTTGTGTATTTATTTTTGGTTCCCCTGCTCTTGAATGTAAGCTCTATAAGGGTGAGAATGTCAATTGTCTTAATCTATGCTGTATCCCTAACACCTAAAATATGCATTATGCTATTATCAGAACTCATGAAACCAGACAATTAAACCCACCATGAGTGGAGAAGCAGAAAGGCATCCACTATAAATAGAGTCAAAGGGAAGATGAAGCAAGAGGGGAAGCATTTATTAAGCACCGGCTCCATACCAGAAACTTCGTATGCACTATAAAAAGTGTAAAACTAATTAAAGGGAATGGGAAAGAGAACCAGTGCTTATTGAACATTTATAGAGCAGATGTCCCTATGGTATTTAATTATCAGAATTATTCTGAAAATAGCTATTATTATCTTTATTTTACAGGACATTCGGAGGGACAGAGTTGCTTTCCGAGGCATATAGGGTTGTTAAGTGACAGTGTTAGGGTTTGAACCAAATTCTTTCTCCTTCAGAAGTCTCTCTTCTCTTGTCCCGATTCATAATGGCTTCCAAGGAATTCTTGAAGGAGAAAGAAATAAAATCAGCTTTTTAAATGAAAAAAAAAAAGAGAGAGAGGATGTAATTATCAACAAAACTAAATATAATTTTTAAGGAGTTTGTTTTCGATTGGGGAGGAAGGACTTGGCATTGTTTTCACAGCACGAACCATGGGGAAACCTAAACTCTGAGTCACTTGGGTCATATCCTGGGCTGGGACTGAGGGTCCCCATGGTTCGTTATGCTGGGGATGGATGTGCTGGCCTTGGGTACATGATGAGTCTCACCTTTGGAAGATTACATCTGGTTTTTCTGCAGCAGCCGAGTGTCTCGGAGGAGCCCCAGGCCCGGAGCATTAAGGAGATGAGAGGTGACAGTCAGTGAGTAGGCTCAACTGGCCGAACCTAAAGGGACAGCAGAACCCGCGCTCAGTGAACTTGGCTTCTCCAAGTGTTCATCACCTAGAATCAGTCACACGGACCCTTCTGTTGATGGTTCTGTTGTTTATAAGTCGGAGTTTTCTCTGCCTGCCAAGTTGATACTAGTGGCTCATATTTTTAAACGCTTTTTAGCTGACCCATATTATGGACCACATGCCACGTGCCAAAGTTGGTTTCCACGCACTGGGGAAATGTTAGTGATGTTTTGTTGGTTCGTTAGATTATCCGACTCATTCAGAGTCAGAAGGGATGTATTCATGCTGTTTTTTTGTTTTGTTTTTCTATCTTGGTTAACCTGAAAATCCTGGAAGATTGGGAGCAGGTGGTTTACTTGACAGGCACACACAGGAAGCGGTTGAGAAGCTGCTTGGGCAGGGACAACAGGAGGAGAGAAGACCAACATAGGGCTGTGTTCAGCAGGTCATCACTGAGGTCCAGGGGGGCTCGATCCCCCGACGTACCTTCTGGGGACAGATGCCTCCCAGAATTGCAGCCTGAGGGTGCAGAGCGGGAGTGTGTCTGCTCTGGCTTCCTGCACATAAAGTTGGAAGATTTTGGTTCCTTCCACTTCTGGCTTGCCCTTTGGAGCTGAGAGTTTCCATAGCATCATGGAAGGCGTCAGGCCTGAAAGCAGAAAGCTACAGCTGCCCTGTCTTGAGCTGGGAGTTACTGGGCATCATAAAGTAAGTCTGCACTCACACGGGCACTGTCTAGTTCAGTTGAGGCTGAAATCGGAGACGAGGGACATGTGGTGACGTCATACTTGCTCAGAAAATGTGTATAATGAACAGCTGTGCTTGCCGAGCACACTGCTGTGCTCCTGCAAACCAGTGTTGCTGTTTTTGATGGTTGTCACTAAGTCGTGTCCAACTCTTTGCAACCCCATGGGCAGTAGCCCACCAGACTCCTGTATCCATGAGATATCCTAGGCAAAAACACTGCAGTGGGTTGTTATTACCTTCTCCAAGAGATCTTCCCAACCCAGTAATCTAAGCTACATCTCCTGCATTGCAGGAGGATTCTCTACCACTGAGCTACCAGGGAAATCCTTTGGAAACCAATGGGAACATGATAAATATTATCCCTTTTCTCTTGAAGCACCCAATCTGGAAAGAGAGAAATAAAAAGCAGATAACTGTATGATCATAAAATAAGAATGAAATATGGCTAAACAGATAAAAATTGCACAATGGAATAAGATGAATTTGTGTTGGGGAGCTGGTAATCAAGGAGGTCTTCATGACCTTTGATCTTAGCTTAGAAGGATAAGAGTTTCAATAGTAGAGATGAGTAAGAGGCAATCCAGACAGAGAAAAAAAGATAGAACTAAACCTGTGTGTGAAGATAGAAGAGAAAGATGCCTGGAGGAACACAGTCTGAGAGGGGCTGGGTTTGCGGTCAAGTGGGTGAATGCTGTGGAGGCCAGGTGAAGATACTTGGACTGCATTCTCTGGGCAGGAGAGGGTGATGGAAGGTGGCTGCGGGCCTAAGACATGGTTAGAATGTACACCTTCTCAGTTCAGAAAGGCTGGCTGCAGGTGAGGTGTCATGGGTGGTGGTAGTGCAAGGTGAGCCCCTCCAGCCTGGGCTTTTATAGGGTCTTGGCAACAGAACAGAGGCTCTCATTTGGACAAGTGGGATCAAGGTAAAGATATAAAGCAGGTTAGCTCCCTCCAGACATTCTCTCCCTCTGATGTCCATATGGAGAATGGCATTAGCATCCCATTCCACCAACCAAGGCAGTTTGATCATTTTTATTAATGTGTGGCCTAGTGAGTTTCCTGAGCCTTCATCCATCAAACACGGCATCATGCCTTCAAGAGCAGCCCACACCCAGTGCCTCAGAAGCCCATAGATCATGCCTCGAGGCAGGGAAACAGATTCCCTTTTATCTCCCTTGCAAAAGCACAGATGTTTGGAATGTCAGTAAATGCACCCAGCCTTCCTTGGGGTTCAGGCATGGCTTCTCCTGGGATGACCTCTTTGGAATCCTCATTCCCAGCGCATTCCGGGCAGACAAGTTCTCCATGTGTTCCTTTAGAGCGGCCTCTGCCTCACTCTTCCAAGCCATGTGTCATGGGCAATGCATGTGTGTGGTCACAGCTGCCTTGTCTCAGCTGCCAAGGCCATTTGCAAGGCACCTACTAATCAGTGCCTGAAAATTTTTATACCTTGATATCCAGAGGCATGGCTTAGCTTTCTTTAGACCTCACCCACATCTCCCTGTTATCATCTGAGGAAGGAAAGCAGCGTTAGGAAGGGCTGGGTCCGGAGACCTGACGTAAAGCTGAGGCCCTGGGTGGTCTTGGCACTCTCCCGTGTGGGCCTCCGTGTCCCCGTCTCTGAAACCAGGTGGTTGAAATGGGTCACCTCTGAGGCCTTTCTGCCTTTAAGGTGTATGATTGCTAGCCTCTCATGTGTTAAATGAATTTATTACCTTTACTAATTCTTGGCAAAGTGCCTCTATTTTTCAAAATTTCTATGGAAGTATAGCACTTTATATATATATATATATATATATATATATCCGATGACACAGATTTTGTGTATCTTGAAGAATTTTCACACAGTGATCACAACCCCGCGACCAATACCCAAATCAAGAAACAGCATCGCCTGCCTTTCAGAAGCTCACTCTGTGCTCCCATTCAGACATAGTCCCTCCTCAAGGGTAAATCACTACCCTGACTTCTTTTAATATTGATTAATTTTGCTTGCTTTTGAAGCTATGTAAAAAAAGATTGTACGATATGCATTCTGTTCTGTCTGGGTTCTTGCAATCACCGTGTTGTGGAATTCATTCATATTGTTAGAGTTGTAGATCATTGTCATCATTATTATTTTTATTGTTATTATTATCATTTCCCTTGTTCTCAAGGGAAGCTACAGTTTTTAAAATTAAATGTATTTATTTTTAATTGAAGGATATTTACTTTACCATATTGTGCTTTCCATCTTTTCTTGATGTAACAGGTATGTGGACCTCTGGATAAAAGGCTCCATGTGGCCACATCTCTTTTGATATGGTTGATAATGAAGCATTTCATGGGCAGAGTTATCTTCCTGGGAC